>CM046879.1:452131873-452447927 GCA_025667525.1 Glebionis coronaria
TATCTCTACCCAAGCTAGTCCCCACACGAATGACATTGGAATTAGCTAACCGTACGGTTGCTTGTCCAGTGGGGATAGCCGAAGATGTCTTCGTCGGTGTCGACAAATTCACTTTTCCGGCGGATTTTGTTGTCGTTGACGACGAGATGGATCCCCGTGTTCCATTAATCGTTGGACATCCATTCTTGAGGACCGGTCACACTCTCATTGATGTAGCCGCGGGCGAATTAATCATGAGAGTTGGTGACGATAAAATCGTCTTCAACATGGGTAAACTTTCTAAACAACCTTCTGAAAACGAGAGCGTTAATTTCATTGACGTTCTTGATGACACTTGTGAAGAGCATTTCAAAGAGGCTTGTAAAAGTGGTTCTTCTTCTCTACCCATTGTTGAGACCGTTGCCTCTATTGCTCCATCACTAACTCCATTTGGAGAAAGTGATTTCCTTTTGAAAGAATTTGAAGCAACTTTGGGAGATGTGGACTTACAATATGACGATTCTCCCTCCAAATGGGATGAAGACATTTGTACCATTGAGAAACTTCTCAATAAGGACCATATTTCTCCACCATCTCTTAAGGAAATCTCTATCGATGATCCGAATTTGACTACACCTTCCATCAAAAATCCTCCGGATTTAGAGCTTAAGGACCTACCGTCCCATCTCGAATACATGTTCCTTGAAGACAATAAGAAGTTACCCGTCATCATCGCAAAGGATTTGCACGAAGACGAAAAATCTCGACTTATCGACGTGCTGAAGAATCATAAGAAAGCGATTGTTTGGAAAATCTCCGATATTCGTGGAATTGATCCTCACTTTTGCACACATAAAATTCTCATGGAGGACGACTTTAAACCAACTATTCAAAGACAAAGAAGGGTGAATCCCAAGATCCATGACGTTATCAAAAAATAGGTTATCAAACTTCTTGATGCGGGAATGATCTACCCTATCTCGAATTCACCATGGGTTAGTCCGGTCCATTGTGTTCCTAAGAAAGGCGGAATCACCGTTGTGCCCAATGAAAACAACGAGTTGATTCCTACTCGTCTCGTTACAGGGTGGAGAGTTTGTATAGACTATCGCAAACTCAATGATGCTACGAGAAAGGATCATTTCCCCCTTCCTTTTATGGACCAAATGCTTGAACGTCTAGCGGGTAATGACTATTATTGCTTCTTAGACGGTTTCTCTGGGTATTTTCAAATTCCCATCGATCCTAAAGACCAAGAGAAAACCACATTCACTTGTCCTTATGGAACATTTCCTTATAAAAGAATGCCTTTTGGCTTATGCAATGCTCCTTGGACTTTCCAAAGGTGTATGATGGCTATCTTCCATGACATGGTTGAAGAAACTATGGAAGTCTTCATGGATGATTTATCGGTCTATGGTGATTCTTTCTCTACTTGCCTTGCCAATTTGGAACGCATGCTTAAGCGGTGTGAAGACACTCGCCTTGCTCTAAATTGGGAAAAATGCCATTTCATGGTAAAAGAAGGTATTGTTCTTGGTCATAAAATTTCAAAAGCCGGTCTTGAAGTCGACCGTGCTAAAGTCGAAGTGATTGCTAAATTACCTCCACTAAGAAGTTTCCTTGGTCATGCGGGCTTCTATCGTCGTTACATTCATGATTTTTCTACGATTGCTCGCCCGATGACCCACCTCTTGGAAAAAGATACTCCCTTTATCTTTTCTAAAGAGTGTATTGAATCCTTCAATATTCTTAAGGACAAGCTAACTAAGGCACTGGTCTTGGTTACCCCCAATTGGTAGCTATCTTTTAAATTGATGTGCGATGCTAGCGACTTTGCCATTGGAGCGGTTTTGGGCCAACGAGTGAACAAACACTTCCAACCAATCCATTATGCTAGCAAGACAATGACGGGGGCTCAATTGGATTATACCACTACCGAAAAAGAGCTTTTAGCTGTAGTGTATGCTTTTGAGAAGTTCCGCCCCTATCTTGTTCTTTCCACCACCATTGTCTATACCGACCATTCCGCGTTGAAGTACTTGTTAACAAAGCAAGATTCTAAGCCAAGACTTCTTCGTTGGGTTTTGCTCCTTCAAGAATTTAAAATTGAAATTCGTGATAAAAAGGGAGCGGAAAACCTAGCCGCGGATCATCTAAGTAGACTTGAGGATCCTTACCAAGGGGATCATCCGAATCAAGAGATCAATGACTCTTTTCCCCTTGAGGCCTTAATGTCTATCAATTCCAATCTTGATGACCCCCCGTGGTTTGCGGACATTGCAAACTACTTAGCAGGTGGTATTCTCATCGAAGGGTTAACATCCCAACAAAAGAAGAAGTTCTTTAAAGATGTTAAGACTTACTTTTGGGATGACCCTTATCTCTTCAAACAATGTACTGATCTGATAATTCGTCGGTGTGTTGATGGACCCGCAGCTTTAGACATTCTCGAAGCTTGCCATAAAGGACCCACCGGTGGTCACTTTGGTCCCAACTACACCGCAAAGAAAGTGTTTGACTCGGGATTCTATTGGCCCACCATTTATCGTGACGCTCACGAAATGGTTAAAAATTGTGATGCTTGCCAACGCCAAGGAAAGATCACACATAAAGAGGAGATGCCTCAAAACTTCATCCAAGAATGTGAAATCTTTAACGTATGGGGCATCGACTTTATGGGGCCATTTTCATCATCAAAAGGGAACAAGTACATCCTCGTCGCCGTTTACTACGTATCTAAATGGGTTGAAGCTAAGGCTCTCCCTACGAAGGATGCGAGGGTGGTTGTGAACTTTTTGAAGCAGCTTTTTGCTCGATTCGGTGTTCCTCGTGCTATAATCAGTGACCGCGGGACTCATTTCTACAATGATCAATTTGCACGAGTCATGTCCAAGTATGGTGTCAATCACCGTCTTTCCACCGCTTATCATTCCCAAACAAATGGTCAAGCCGAGATATCTAACCGTGGATTAAAGAGAACATTAGAGCGAACTGTGGGAGAGCATCGTGCCTCGTGGGCTGATAAGTTAGACGATGCTTTGTGGGCTTTCCGTACCGCATATAAGACGCCCATTGGTTGCACTCCATATCGTCTTGTGTACGGGAAGGCATGCCACCTCCCTACTGAGCTGGAACATAAGGCGTACTGGGCCTTGAAGTGGGCCAATTTTGACATCAACAAAGCCGGTGATCTTCAGGAGATTCAACTCAACGAGCTAAATGAACTAAGGAATCAAGCTTATGAGAATTCATTAATCTACAAGGATAAGACCAAGATCATTCATGATTCAAGGATTAAGAACCGAGAGTTTCACGTTGGTGATCAAGTTTTACTCTTTAAATTTTGGTTGAAGATCTTCTCCGGGAAGCTGAAGATCCGTTGGTCTGGTCCATTCACCGTCGCCAAAGTTTTCCCTTATGGCACCATTGAGCTTTCTCAGCCAAATGGGCCCAATTTCAAAGTGAATGGCCAGCGTGTGAAGTTGTACTTTGGTGAGGACATCTCTCATGAGATGATTCCATCCCTCACCACGTTTCCCTTGAATTAGTTCTGGGTCGAGTCAGGCTCGTGACTTGGTTAACAAAAACAAGCGCTTCTCGGGAGGCAACCCGTTGATCTATCCTTTACTGTTTTCATAATAAGTGTAGGGGGAGCCCCGTATGTGTTTGTTGTCTTGTTTCTTATAATGTGCAGGGATTAAAGCTTCAAAGATCCATTCCTGATGACTTTTGACGAACCTTGATCCCGTGTACCCGTCTTCCTGGTTTATCCTAAACTGTCATGATTCAATATTTCATATCTTATATGTTCACATTGAAATAACTATAGTTGTCCTTTCCTTAGCAAGATTTAAACAAAGTGCACAATGTCCTAAGTGTAGGGGAGTTTACTTTCCCATGCTTAAACATTGAGGACAATGTTTATATCAAGTGTAGGGGGGACTTCTATCGAAGTAAGGGGCTTTTCCATCAATTTGTCCTTATTATAACTGGAAAATTTGATTTTTCGACATTTTTCAAAATTTTTAATCTATTTTGGCCTAGTAGTATAGTAGTATCTTCCTTTGTTATCGTTATTTACTTTCCTTGCTAAAATAAAATTTTTAATAAAGTGGTTTTAATTTTTTCAACGTTGTGAATCTTTTTGACTCAACCCGAGTTTACTTATCTAAGTCTACTCTAGCTAGTATCCTTAACGTGTTTAAGTCAAGTTTTGCTAGGCTTTTATATAGGGAACTTTAAAACGCGAAAGTCTTAACTCTTACGGGTTAAGAACGAGAACTTTTTGTAAGTTCCTATAATTGATCATAGAAAGTCGTTTATTAAGGGAACTTTAAAATGCGAATTCTAAACTTGAAAGAGTCTAAGAGTTTGCAAGATCCTATAGATGACTTGAAAACCCAAAACTTTGATTTAATTGGCTAAGCATCCACGAGTCTCATTCCTTGAGATTTTAAATTGTGGAGAACGAGAGATGACAGAGTCAATTATAAGTTTGGTATTCTTTCATGAATTTATGTGAGTTGATTATAAGCTTATTCTCCCATCGCTTGTTAATAAATATATTTGCAATAAATAAGGTTGTACGATTTGAAAAGTTACTTAGCTTCTAGCACAAGATCGTTTAAAATTTGCTCGGTATTAATTAGAGTTCATAGCCAAGGCATAACTTATTGAAGCGGGATGCGAAGATTGGCGAGTCCGAAAAGGCCCTTTCACAAGGCATGAGGGCTACATTTTGTTGCTAAAGATCCCAAGTGATGTGAAGAATCATTTATCAAAAATCAATATGAAGGATCGAGACACACGACGAAAAGAAAATACTCCCCTAAAGATCATGGAGAAGTCTATCTAAAAAGACCCTAGCAAGGTATGAGGATAAATAGATCCAAGTCCTAAAAGGAGGCGAATCGTTGTATATCAAAATCCAAAATAAAGATTAGAGAAAAATGAAGAAGTCGTGGTCCAAGTATGAAGAATCTCTCAAAAACTTCAAGTGAAGAAATTCCTATTATGAAGAGAAGACCATTATTTCAAGAACGTCTCTCAAGATTCGAAGTTATGAGGTCAGTGCCAAATATCGGTCTGAGAAAGGTCTCAAATCGTGAAGCAAGTTATGCCAAGATATGAACTTTATGAGGTCCCGAGAAGCAGTTTTAAAAGATTTTGTCCTATAGCTAACTATTGATTAAATCCTCCTACTTTATTTTCAGCCTAATAACTATTGAAATAAGTCAACAATGCATCTTCGTGATCATTCAAGACAATCATAAAATATAAGAGATACACCTAGGAATAAGGGAGTCTAAGTGAATAATTGGGCCACATGAATTTGTGTTAGTTTGCTAACTTATTATAACAATGATCTCGTTTTTAAGCTTGGTATGGGGAACGTGAAACTTGAGGATGATGAACATTCATGACAGCCGAAATCCCAATGTAAGTCTTTGATTTCTTTACTTGTTTTGTACATATTTCTATCTTTTTAGTTTCCTTAAAGTTTAGTATTTAATAAAGGCCAAGCTGGGTTATTTATGATGAAAAATGTAATATGTGCTTTGAAATTAATGCATTGCATGAGGGCATTGCAATGGTCAAGTGTAGGGGATTTAATAAGTGTGAAAACACTTATCCTTTTACTTATTTCCCAATAATAACAAGACCAAAACATGTATTTTATGTCGTAAAAGTCGAAATTATGCGTGGTTTGTGTTTTTATTGTGTTTCAGGATAAAAATATGAAAAAGGAAGAAAACACGGGCTATCACGGGCTTTTATCGAAGAAAACGAGAAAAGACAAAGTCAAAAGATCAAGAGTGTAAAAAGAACGGAAGTCCAAGGCCTATTCTGAAGATTTATCGAAGAAAAAGTCTAAAGACGGAAGTTTAATGAAGTCGAAGAACTCAAGTCTAATAGAAGAAGAAAATTATAAGACAAGTTCAATTTATATCGACAAATCCCGAGACAACGTCGAGAAAGAAAAAGAATTTAAATCAAGTCGAGATGAGAAGCAAGAAGGAAGCAACATATGCACTCCCCACCTCCTATATATACCCTCCTAATGACACATTAGGAGGGTGTTAGTTAATTGTTAGCTAGTTTTATTTTTCTTTCTTTAGTTTTTATCTTTAGAGAGAGAAAGTTTTTAACTTTCTCTTACTAAAACTTCATCTTTTCTTTCTTTCATGTTTAAGCTTTAATTCAATCATTTATTTTGGAATCTTTAATCTACAAGTTCAAGTTAAGCTTTTCATCTTTAATCTCTTTCTAACTTTCTTATTTTTTATTTGATTTTGTCTCGTGATAATCTTAATGTTTATGAAATCAAAAAGTTTATCTTTTGGTTTCTATCTAAGTTTTATACGGATTAAGCTTTGAGCTTATCATGCTTATTGGCTTATTTTGTGTTTAGCTTATTTACTTTTTAGTTTTCTAAAAGGTTTCGTCTTTTTAAAGATAGTTTTTGAAAGGTTTTCTTATTTAAAGTTTGAAAGTTTCTTATTCGTGCTTATTTGGTTCTCTCATAATTGAGTTGGTTGAGTTTTTGATTGTGCTTATTATCAGAAAAGGGAGCTTATTGGTTGCTTATTACGTTTTTCAAAACTGTCGGAAAAGGGTTTGTGTTTTCCGACAGCTCATTCCGACACTTGCTATCGGATTAGGGTTTGTGATTCCGACGAAGTATTCCGATCTGTGTATAGGAATAGGGTTTTGATAATCCGACTGTTATTCCGACCAACATTCCGACGGAGGTGGTTGTCTGTTATTCCGATACTTTTGATCTACCATTATTCTGATAGTTACCAATTTGCATTATTCCGATACTTTACTAGCTATTCCGACAGAATCCATTTTGAGGTATTCTGACGGATTATTCTGACGGTTTTGTTCTGACAGCATTCCGATAGGATTCCGACGGGATATTCCGACGGTTTTAAGATTTTATTTTTTTTATTTATTTACTTTCTTTTATTTTAATTTCCAGTTTAACTTATCCAGCATTTTTACTAAGTTTTTATTTTTACGAAGTTTTAAGTTTTAAGTTTTAAATTTACTTTTAAGTTTTTAAGTTCTTAATCGTTTATTTTTAACTCATAATTTTAGTTTAATTTCTAAAGCTTTTATTTTACCCAACGACATTTTCATTTTACTATTAGTTTAAAATAGATAATCAAACCATTTTATTTTCCACCAAGAACGACTGAGTCGCACTTTTAACTAGTAATCAATTCGAAAAGAACGGACGATAACTCTTTATATACTTTGATAATCCCTGGTATTATTGCTCTTGTGTGTTTTCTCAACAGGTACCACGAAGGATATAGCTATCACTTGGCTGCTGTAGCCTTGTGATAGCTTGGACTACTGTAGTCCGTCTTTTTCTTCCTGAGTTGCACAAGCTCCTCATAAGCTCATAGGTGTTGCTAAGCCTGAAGAAGCTGGTGGAATCAGGTTAGAAGCCTTGAACTCCCTTTTCATTGCTTAATCGAATCTTTTGTACTTATTGAGTTTTTGTGATTTATGTGAAGTTTGACGCATTATGTTGCTTGAATGATGTTCATTTAGGGTGATAAGCATGTTTAGTTAAGCTGCATTAGGTTTTAAGTTTATGTGAGTTCGATTTGAAGCAAGTAGCTTTGACATATATAGGTTCTAAGATCATTAAGGAGTGTTTGGTGTTGTCTATTTGAATCTTGAGTGACACAATTTTGTAATATACTTTGCTTGAACATCTTTAGATCAGATAAGCAATCTTGATTTCGGTGTTAGTTTAAAATATTTTTAGTTAATATCAAAAGTTTGTATGTTTCTTGTTTTATGCTAGCGTAAAAATAGTAGGTTTGATTTGGTTGGATTAATTAGTTTTGGTGTTTGCTAAATAGTTAGAAGGTAGGTTTAGTTGGAAGTGTTCGCACTTTGTTTAAGCTTTGAATCGGTTTGGTTGCTCAAACGAGCACCACTTACCACTATGTATAAGCAACTGTTCACCACACCCCTATTTAGTTTTCGTGGTGGGATGTTTGACTAATTCTAGGATTTAGACTGCATTTTGAGAATAGATTTGGGCTCACATCTAGATATTAAGTAAGTGGTAGGGTTGTTTTAGGTTTGCTACATATATACTTGGGATTCGGAAGCTTGAGGATGGTTCAACTAGCTTAGATAGCTCGCTACTGCCCATAGAATCCCCTACAGCCCCCGCCTCATTTTCTGTAGAAGGCCACATCAACAGGCCCCTTTAGGGTTGATTTTTGTGATTTCAGCTTTAATTTTTGGCTCAAAGTATATTTTAGGAGAGTCTTAGTATATATTATCTGGTATTTAAGGTTATGCTAAGTTTTAGGTAGTCTAATTAGCGTAGGTAGTCACTGTGATAGCTTTTAGAACCACCAGCAGCCCAATTCTGTTAACAGTTTAATATTGTGTTAATTTTGTGGATTTTGGTGCTTCTTTGTGCTTGTTTTGTCTTCATAGCCAACCTAGGACTAGGCCTTAGGTCAATATACCTAGTACTTAGGTTTGTGCGAAGTTTTGGGTACCTTAGATAGCCGTAAGTAGCCACTATTATACAACAACAAACCCACAGCCTTTGGTTCTTGTTAATTGTGTATGCAACTTTGTGTATTTGGTGGTTTGATTGTTGATTGGTGTTTGCATCTTGTGTTTTTTGTGTGAAATTTGTTAAGTTGTTTTTGTTTGTGTGTGAATCCTCACTTGCAAAAGCAAGTGAGGGTGCCTTGCGTGCTCAGCATAACCCAACGCCCCTTAACCAAGCTCTCCAATACCCCCTAAAGCTAAAACAAAGAAAGTAAAAAGTAACAAGTGAATTGTTGAGGGTCTGTGAGTTTTGGGGCACGAATTTAGCTTAAGAAACGTGATAATCTAGATTGGTGTTTGTTTTTTCTTGTAGTTATTGTTTACGTTTATATAAAAATAATAATATATTTTGTTCAAAAGTAAGGGCCAGGACTCGAACCTGCGCCCCTACTCTCACACATACACACATCCTTACCAGTATGCCCTAGGGTCTTTATTGTTAAGGTTGTGCTAGGTTTATTATTTAAGGGGTGTTAGTTTATAGCTTGTATTTATAATTCGAAACTTAACAGCTTAATAGCAACTTATTTAGGGCTTGTTTTTTATTCTTTTCATTTTTCTTATTTGATTGATAGCATTTAGCATTTTTCTGGTCAAGAATTTTATTTTTTCCTTTTATAGATTAATTTTTATGATTATTTTCATTTTAAACTTTATAAAATAGTTTAAAAATAGTAAAAAGTGTTTTAAATTTTTAGAAAAATATTTTTAGGCTTTAGTTAATATAACTTAGGTTTACAAAACATAAAATTTCCATTTTCACTTTTTATTAATTATTTATTTTTGAGTTTTTAATTAAACTTTAAAATTTAATATAAATTAATTAAAAAACTTTTGGAAATTTTGGTTTGCATTTTTGTTTTAATTACATTTTTATTAACTTAATTTAAAAATTAGGTAATTTTTAGTGTACTTTGGTTTTTCGTCGAGTTTTACGATCCCGCATTTTTTACGTCGTAGAGTAATTTTTAGCATAATCCGTCTTTCTTTTCAAATCTTTCCCATCCAAAAACGATCACTAATCCAAACATTGTTTTTATAATATTGGCACATAGCACATACACCTCCTTCGAGAACGAACTCGCATTTACTGGCCACAATTATTTGTTTTTCCTAAAACAAGTGACTAAAATACCACAATCAAAAACCCATAACCATTTACATGGTACAAAGGGGGTCGCATATGCAGAAAAGAACTATACAAGAGTTTGCGCATGATAAGGAGATACCGTTCCCTGCTCTTACTAATATGGATTACAGAATAGGCTCGCTATCGGTCAGTATAGCGTTAGGAAGTCATGTCATATGCGACATGTGTGTCGACGGAGGATCCGCAACGAACATACTGAATGAACATCGCTTTGCGCAGCTACCTATGGAGATTAAGAAAGAGTTAAAGGAGACCTCATCCGTGCTCACAGGGTTTATCGGCGACAAGACTCGACCCTTGGGACATCTCTGCATACAAGTAACAATGGGACCCGTGGAACACTCGACAACCGTATGGATGGACTTTATGATTATGCGATCCCAGTCATCATACAGTGGCGTTATTGGACAGCCAACACTCTTAACGATGCACGTTGTTCCCTATACAGTCCACGACATGCTTAAATTCCCAGTAAAGGGGGAATAGTTACCATTCACAACGTTGACAAACTTGAAGAAAGTAGCAGCGCTTCTACCAAAGATAAGAAAAGAAAGGATGTCGGGCAGAACGAGCACAACAAAGATTCCAGTACACGCTCGACGAGGAGAAGGAATAGCTCCAACAGTTACCAAATAATACCACAGGAGGATAACATATCCAGGAGTATAGGGTCTTCAATAGATCTCCCATGGGCCCTACTCTCGACCAGTTTCGTTCGGAGAGGAAGGCCAAATGCAGGCTTCATCCTCATGGATCCGGGAGATATACAGATCACCCACGCATTACGCTTTGAGTTCAGCACCACGAGTACTGAGGCGGATCATAAAGCATCGATAGCTGGACTGAATTTAGCGTTACGAATGGAAATAAAAAACTTGGTGGCCTACGTATACAACCCTCTATTAGAAAATAGGGTAGCAGGGTTGTGCGAACCCAGAGGGAGCACGCTCATCTAGTACACAAGAAAGATAAGATCCATGGTCAGGCAATTCAATGATTTTTCCATCCGAGAAGTTTCGGAAGAGAATGGCGTGATATCAACAACCATGGATCGTCTTTGTGACAACCCTGGTTTTTGAGGTTCGTCACTTAGTCTTATTTTGGGGTATTTTGTGTGACTATGTGTTTTATGTGATTTATCTATTTATATGTGTGATTTTAGGGATGAGAATGGACGAAATGAGGTACATGATTTGTATATCTTGGTACGGGTTGGAAATGAAATGAAATGAAATGAGTTCAGAAATGAACTGTGGGAAAGTTCGGATATCGTTTTTACAAGGCCTCGTGTACGTATCGTATGTTGTATGTATGTATTAAGTATAGGTTATATGTTTAGGATAAGTTTTAGAGATACTTTCCATAATTAGAAACTTTTGGAAATGATGGTTAGTTCGGAAATCGCGTAGAAAGTCGAAAAAATCAACGCAAGGCTTTCGGGTTTTGGACTGGAAGTAACCCGAATGTGAGGTTTAGTTTAAGAATGATATAAGTCATAAAATAGGGTTAAAACCCAGATTCTTAGGTGCTTTGGGCTTGGTTTGGGCAGCCAAAAGAAAAGGAAGGAAGAAAATAACCAAAAAGCCCAAAAACAGGCCCAATGGACTTGTAATGGGGGCCTTTAGGACTTAACCAAACCCATCCCATAACCAAAATAACCAGATTTTTCACCCTCATAACATCTCATAGTCGAATTTTAACAATGGTGCCAATTAGGGTTTCAAAGATAAAGATCTTCCATTATTTTTAAGGTAAAATCTTCAATCCCTTTTTAATTAAATTATTTTTATGCATTTATAAATCAATACATGATGGATATATGATTATGTATAAATTAAAATCTGAGTTATAATGATATAATAATGATTATATTATTTAGGGTTTATAATTAAACAAGTTATGGATAATTAATTAGACTAATTATGTTAAATTCGTTTTTTAAAAACTGGGCAGAATTTTAGGTCAATTGTTTTGATCATATCTCGAGTTCTACAAACTATTATTTTGCGATCCAAGTATCCCTGGAAAGGTAATTGAATTGTCTTTCAAATGCAAGAAACGAGAACTAAATTGGAGGTCGGGAAGTGGGTCAAACATAGGTTACAACAGTCGGAGGTCAAAACAGTTTTGAAATCAACGGGTTTTCAATTAATGTTTTAAGATGGTTAGGGGTACTTAGGAGTACAATTGGACTTTAAAACGAACATGAGAGTTAGTTTATATGTTATATAGGACATCTGGAGGAGGGCTAAGAAAATGGGTTAGGGTAAGACCCCCTGATTATAACAAATTTTTTATATGTTCAAAATCAGTAAAATCTGGATAGACAGAAGTATATATATATATATATATATATATATATATATATATATATATATATATATATATATATATATATATATATATATATATATATATATATATATATATATATATATATATATATATATATATATATATATATATATATATATATATATATATATATATATATATATATATATATATATATATATATATATATATATGTATGTATATATATATCGAGGCCTTAACAGTAGCTTTAAGGTTGGAGCAAAATGTGAGAGTTAGCTAACACATGTAAGGGCATAGGGTTTCCTTTATAGAAAGTCTGAGTCTGGTTAGGTAGGCTTTTGTTTCATAGTTTTGGGTATAAAAATCAGGACTGTTTGGGATAAAATGTTAATAGGATAGGTTATCAACTTAACCAAGTTAAGGGCTTATTAGAGAGGTGTACTGGGATACTTAGAACATAATAATGAGATTTAAATGAGGAATAGGGATTAGACATCCATCATATATTGATGAGCCATTTTAGATTTGGTTCATGTCTTGATTGTGTGCCTTTGTGTGTTTAGCATTTTGCTAGTGCACGGATTTTTAGAGAAGCTCAATCAGGTGAGTTTCATAGTCCCATGTTCTTGAGTTATAAATGTTTTTGATTTCCAGATGGGATTCAAGAGACACTGGTGCTATTTTTAACTAATGCTGTGAATGTTTTTATGATTTGTGATGGACTTGTGTGTGTACATATGTGATTAACTGCTATGTGATTCTTGATTTGTTTTGTGGTTTTGGCTTGGTACCAAGGGATGTGGACAAGACGACGCCTTGGGGAGGTAGATAGATGTATGGGCATCTATGGTACCAAAGGATAATGACAAGGCAGGGCCTTGGGATTGGTACATAGGTGTATGGGCGCCTATGGTACCATGGTGATTGGTAAGACTGGGAGCCTTGGATTTGGTTTGGAATGATTGATCTTGAATGTTAGTTGTTAATGCATATTTGTATCACCTTGTCCATATGTTTTGATGATGGTTATTATTCACAGCTTATAAATTTGTTTTGTGTTCGAGTCTAAACCTATGACTCTCACCAACATTATTGTTGACGTGTTTTAGTGTCTCTTTCAGGTATTAATGTGGTTAAGCGTGAGAACATAAGTGATTAGGATTGGAGTCGCGTAGGAATGCATTTAGAAAGAGATCCCCGTTCCTTCACAGATTTCTTATGTTGGATTGAATAAGTGATACTACGAGTATATTTATGTTGATGTTTGTTTTATTTGTTTATCTTTGGTAAGAGGTGAGACTTTTACCTACTTACCTAGACTCCTGCATTGTTGAGATATTGTCATGACATTTGTGTCACCTTTTATGACATTTCTATTTCATATAGTTCTCTCTATAGACACGCTATTGTTGTGATGATATCCATACGTCGCGCCCCATATTCCGCCATGCTGGGGTGTGACAGTCTTCTAGTCATAAACATGGAGGATCC
This sequence comes from Glebionis coronaria, assembly GCA_025667525.1. NCBI lineage: Eukaryota > Viridiplantae > Streptophyta > Magnoliopsida > Asterales > Asteraceae > Glebionis > Glebionis coronaria. The sequence goes on from CM046879.1 coordinate 452,145,411, forward strand.
CCCAAGGCATGTACTTACATTATATCGTGAATAGATCTGTACTTGTGCAAGTGTTGCCTGCAGTGAATAGGGGCGGGTCACCAATATGGATGACACCGATCGTAAACTATTTTGTACATCATGAACTACCATGCGACAGCCAAAGCGCCAAACGAGTGAAGTACAGAGCAAGGCATTTCACGATCATAAACGGAGTCCTACACAAGAAGTCAACACATGGTCGAAAGCTACAATGCTTGGGGTCCGATCGGGCGTAAATAATTATGGAGGACGCGCACAAATGGACATGCTGTCAGGGCTCAAAAGCTATGGTAGACGAAGTCGGTCGCTCAGGATATTTTTTGGCCCTTCATGCATAGGGACGCTCATAAGTATGTGGTATAGTGTCGCCAATGCCAGATACGTTCGAGCATGGAAATAAGGCCGCATAAAGGGTCTGGGAATGTGCCCGATGCACGAGCAAGTAGATGAGGAATTGTTTCATGCTTGGGGTGTACATTTAGTTCTCTCGCCACAAAGATGGGCAGCGTAGCGCGCAGCGTAGTAGAAGTTTTCCCATCACAAGTTGACGACCAACAGGAATCGAGAGGAATCACCACCCCGCCAGCTAAGGTGGTCACCATCAGGCCGTGGCTATCAAGTAGGGGCGATAGAGTACAGTGCGCATACCAGGGTAAGGAGATTTGGAGTGAGTCCCGACAGGGCAGGATACGCAATGATAGCCGTCCACAATCACCAGCAAGTCAGTTGAGTCAGCATGCGAAGCAATCGGGACACAATCATGGACTGAAGCAGTACTATCTCTAAGGCATCGCACCATGAACATGGATCACTCTCCTGGCCGTGGTCAGCTTCTAATAAAGATCCATGTATTTTTTAGTTTTTTTGGTAATTTAGGATTTATTTTCTAATGTTTTTTCAAGCACTTGCAAGAGTATGAATAAACTCTACGGTCCCTAGCTAGTTCCGAAGACCATATACTTTTTTCTTTCCTTGTGGTTTTCTCTTTTCAATAAATGGAAATTATACATAAAGTATGTTGCATTTTTCATATATATTTGGCCCTCGACATACATGTACAAACAACGTTTCCAGGCGAAATAAGAGGAATAAGTTTACCCTACTAATTAAACTTGTCACATAAGAGGGATGCAACCCAGTGGTGATGGATCAGGTACCCTTGGTTAGGCAGCTTACTATAAGACGTTGTAGTAAGTGTGCCATTGCTCACATTCCAAGATAGATACGGACAAGACACAGTGTGCACACCTAACAAACATGTCATAGTCAATGACAATCACTTATGGTAGTAGTGGCACGCCACACGTAATGAATTTTCAAATCACCCAAAAGTTACGAGTTACACTCTATCGAATGTACTCATAAATAGACACTTATACGCACAGTCTCAGGCATGGGTAAAAAAGACCTGGTAACACTTGAAATATATTCGCGTTATGCAATATATAACTTTATTTACAAACTATACAAAGATTATGCAAACAAATTGCAAGGTTACAAATAATTACATAATAGAAAACCATTCCTCATAGTAAGTCTCTAGTAGATAGGGATCTTTTCAGCTTCCAGTGAATCGGGTTTCGGGACGCACAATGGTTTACCCAGGCACGATGGTTTTCTCTAAATTTACATATACCACTTGTACATTTTCTATCGACATATTCACCGGCATGGTCCGAGTCCACAAAGACAATGGTTTCCAATCCCGTGCCCTTGGGGTACCAAAGCCCAAGATGAGTGGTTCCTTTAATGTATCCAAAGATTCTCTTGACGGCTTCAAGATGTGATATGTTAATGCAAAGTAATGCCTAAAAACATTATTAGTGTTAACTAATCTTTCTTAGTTTTGATCACGACAAATTAAAAAGACATTTATCGTCAAATAATATCATAAGACGAATTATCTAACAAACACTATCATCAAGGTAATAATAATTTAAGTATTGCACTAACATATCTTAATCATGATCAGTGATCATAAAAGAGATTAGTCCTAAACTTACATTTTGTCAAATGTGACAAAAGATTTTTTTAATAAGCTTTCTTTTTAAGAAAATGTTTTATTAAAATGGAAAATGTAAATTTGAATGTGGCATATTCTGAATGCCATAGGAATATCCTTTGAAGGTAAAAACTTACCTCAGATATTACTTCCACACTAAAAGACAAAAGGGAGCGGAGTCTACTGCCACAGATCCTTAAATGCCTATACGGTTCCTTAGTGATAAGGAACCGCAGGACAATTAAGAAACCGCGGGCAGAGAGCCGTTGGCTTTTGTCTCCTATAAATAGTGGATCAAATCTTCATTTTACACAACCCTTTTTGGACACTCTTTCTACTATCATTCTCCTTTCTAACTCCTAATCATTTGTAAATGATCACTTAATGTGTTATGTATATTTACTTATGATTATCCCCTTGATCTCCTTCTTTACCTTGTACGAAGAGAATATCACTCACACACTTGTGATGTGATTAAAGATGAAGCCTTGATGAAGATCATCCTCTCCTAAAGATCTATTCATGTTCATCATTTATTTTATTTGAGTCTTGTGTAGATCTAATGTATTTGTGAATACTTAGATTAGTTGTGTTAATCTATTGTATTTGTGAATACTTGGATTAAGTCTTGTGTGAATCCATTGTATATGTGTATACTTGGATTTGTGTTGTGTAGATCCAAGTTACACGTGTATACTTGGATATGTGTTTTATTGAGTTTTAAAAGTTGTGACTTGTGAGTTCTCACTAAACTATAAAGTGTTGTGGTTGTGTCTTGTGAGTTCTCACTAAACTATAAAGTGATGTGTAGTTGTGTCTTGTGAAGTTCTCACTTAGCTTCAAAGTGAAGAGTCATGAATATTGGTTCTATCTTTTGATTAGAACTCGACATCTAGCCTTGTGTCGGAAAATGGTGAAGTAGGCAACGTTGTGAAGATTGGTTCTATCTTTCGATTAGAACTCGACATCTAGCCTTGTGTCGTAAAATGTTGAAGTGGGCGATGTTGTGTAGATTGGTCCTAGCTAAGATTAGGTCTCGACATTTAGCTTAGTGTCGGAAAATAATGTAAGCGACATTGTAAGGTTTTCTCCGCCAAGAAGGGAGCTTGTGGATATAGTGGAAATCTCGAGTAAGGTGTACTAGAGGAGTGGAGTAGGAACGAAGATAGAGCTTTGTTGCCGAACCACTATAAATCTTGGTGTCTTCCTATTAGGTTGTTTCTTTCCTTACTCTTTACTTACTCTTATTATCACATCACACACATCTACTACTTGTCATTGTTAATGCATTAGACTTGAACTTAATCATTATGCAACTAGCTTTCAAGTAAAAGGTAGCTTTGAGACAAACCTAATTGAAAGGAAGTTTAATAAGGACATAAACCGAAGAAGAAAATATTCAACCCCCTTCTAGTTTCTACAATTGGTATCAGAGAGATGGTCACTTAAGGTCTTTGAAGTATATTGTACTTTAAAACTTATATCGATCCATTGTCTCCTCAAATTAGAAGGTTTTGTTGTACTAAAGTTTCTCTTTGGTCAAAACTATTTTTTCATTGAAAATAGGCCTTTTAATTGGTAATATAGCATCTCATCTTGATTAATAGTATTTATACATTTTAGATTTATCCTTGAAATGTATCTACTAGTTTGTATATTGCTATGTGTAGGTACTCACGAAGATTAATCACTTAAGTGATTGTGGATTGAGTTACTTACACTTGTAGAAGACTCATCTTCTTTGATTCCTAACATCATTGAATGATGATACCAAGATGGATTAGAGTGATACTAGTCCTTGAAGACTTAGTAGTCACCTTAGTCATGTATGGGCTTTTCATTGGCTCTTTGAAGTCATGAAATGCTCTTTGCGGCTAAGGTACGTTTTCGTCCTTCCACACGCCCTATTGATCATTCTTTTGATCATTACTTGACTATGTGCTTGTTCTTGGCATCCTTGACTTGACATTTGTTTGTGGTATGTGATTCTATTCTTATACCCTCTCAAACCTTCATTGCTTGGACACTTGACTCACTTCGGAGATGTAAAGTGAGTTAGTAGTAGCTTAAAGTATCAAGCATGATTTCCATGGTTTGCACCCATACGGTTAGTAGGCCCTATATCATGTGTAATATGTGCAATTGAGCTTATCTCTAGGATGATTGATTAATCCCTTGAGGTACCAAACTACTCCATAAGTGGTAGTTAGGATATTACACATTTGGAATTGAAATATTCCAAGGATATCGTTATTGTAAGCCCTAGCAATAATAATTGTCAGATCATATGAGAGAGAAAGTGAATCTATACTTTGCTCATTGTTTCAAATAGCATTAAGACTACTTTTGAAAATGATCTTAATCTATTTCTACAAAATTGCTTGGTATGGTTCATTACCAAAGCCGTTTAGACTTTCACCGAAAGTCACGTCTTATGTAACACCCCCTTTTTATAAATGGAATACCACAGGATAATTATGGCGTGTCATAAAAGCATGCAAGGTAATATGTACATACATACATGACCAATATGGAATACTGGAATCAAACATCGGTTCCCATACATAAGCCCAAGAGGTAAATGAAATAGGAAGGACAAAACAAGTTTCCAAGCAAGCATAAGTATATTAGGCAAAAGGAGAAGAAGTCTAAGGCAGCTTTCATCCTATGCACGTGCTCTAAATGCTCAAGCCTGTCCTTGGGTACCTGCCGTTTTGGGACATGAAAAGGAAAATATACGAATGAGAAATACGCTCAGTAAACGGATATATGACAATGATATGAATGACATAAACATAAGTAAAGTATGAAATGAAAGCAAAGTGGAGCGGAATAATGTAAGTCCTGGAAGACCTGGTTTAAGTTCATAAGACTGGTTTATACTTCTGAAAACTTATGTTTAGTTTATCTTGAAAATCTGTATTTTAAATATGCCGAGAGCCCATATAGGTCATGTTATATCCACGTGCATGAATACTTGGAGGGGTGACCTTGTCATGCAATTAGAGGGACTGCCTCTAATTAATATATAAAATGAGTGGAGTGATCAGTTCTTGTAACGGATGAAAGGCACACACCGTAGTTACCATGAAATCATACTAATTGTCCTAGGATGCACCCATTCGCCCCACATGATAATAATAATACTGGCCAAAACTTTAAAGGGACGCTGCGAGCAATCACTCTCACCACAGAATAGTCATAACACCGGTGCCTCTAGTGCTATGGTTATGGAACCCCATAACTAGGTGAAACTGGCATGCATGTATATAGCTCAGGCAATCTAAAATAATCATACATATACTGATGTGTTTAAGACACTTAAACTACTGGGTAAAATAGATTGTTGCAAACGGAGAATCCTAATATAGGAAGAAAGACGTCCTTACTGAAGGACGGAATATCCATACCTTATGTCCAGTAAATGAATACGGAAACAGACGTAGACGATCACTCAGACTTCACAATAGCTACATAATGAAGGGTTATGGATAAGATACGATCTTACTTATACATACTTGTTAATTGGTTTACTTGACGTGTACATACTTAGTATACTTGTTCTTGTCTTGTCTTATTGTTTCATGTTTTAATCATGTGTTTCTTATAGTTTCATGTGTTTTAGATTCACGTGTTTCATGTTTTAAGTGTTGTTATACTTGTTATAACATAATGAGTAACTTTCTAAAAATAACAGGTTTCTATATATTGTAACTTTCCAAAAATAGTAAGTTTCCTTAAATAGTAAGTTTCTAAAAATAGAAAGTTTTCATTACTAGTAAGTTTCTAAAAATATAAAGTTTCCATATTTATCATGTTTCTATAAATACTATGTTACCATAATTAACGTATTACCATAATTAGCATGTTACTATATTTAGTATATTACCATAAATATAATTACCATATTTGGTATATATTACCATAAATATAATATACTTCCATATTTAATATGTTTCCATAATTAATTATATGCTTATTTTAAGTCATATATTAAGTTTAATAATTAATTAATACTTAGCTTATTATTAATTAATAATATCATGTCATGTTTATTATAAGTTTAACCTAAGTTTAATTAATTAAATTTATGTTCATAAATAATTAATTTAATTAATTATTATAACCAAAGTTTATTTAAATAATAATACATACATATTTTATCATGAATTATTTAAATAAACACACATAAGTTTTATTTTAATTAAATCGAATTTAATTAATAACTACATTAATTAAAACATAACATACTTAATTTTACATGTCGGTTCAATCACGCGTTCATAAGAATGTAAGTACCCGAACCAAAATCTCGAGACCCGACACCCGAGCATCACGACCCGAAAGCCGTGAACCCCGAGGTCGCGTCTCGTCCGACCCACAGCCCTACAACGAGAGTCGAAGCTCTCGGCTTCGCGACTGTGACCGAAACCAAACACCACCCAAGCCTCGGCTGGGGTCCCCTGTTGGCCGAGAACCACCACCGAGCACCCCTTGGGTCTCGGTTGCCGGTCGAACCAAAGTTACAGCCCCCTTGTGGGGGTGTGGTCACTTGTGGTGCGGCTGTTGGTCCCGAACACCACTGAGACCAAACCCTGGTCGCGGTTCGCGTGTACCCAAACCCCATGCCATATTATACCCAATCCCTTAATCAGTCTTTTTATTTAAACATGTTTTCATACTTGTTTCTAAAGATCTATGAACATAGAAAAATAAATAAAAAGATTAGAGAAACAAGGATACCGTATACGTGAAAACTGTTTAGGAGCGAACACAATACCGTATAACAATCAACCAAAAGCAACAATGAAATCGTCCTTGTGTTCTTAGGGTGCCGCGGCTAGAGAGACAAAAGGGGAGGCTAGGTATTTGATTTTCTGTAAAAAGTGTTTAATGAAAACCTCCTGGGTTTTTATTTACTAGTTACTAAAAGTTCATGGGCCGGGCTCGGCCTACGTCTTCCTTTTTCCTCTCTTTTTGCCGCCTACAACAAACACCCCTATACTTTCGATTTTGTTTTTCTTATTCAAATATTGTCATGTATGTTCGTGTTTACTTCTCGTGTTTTCATTACTTGAACGTTTTCTTAATATCATACGTATATACTTATCGTATATTAATATTCGTGTTTACATACATAATACTTATGATAATTAATTAATCTACATATTGTTCGTATTAAATGTTCGTGATACATGGCGTATATTAATTAATTATACATTTTAAATTTAACGGTAACTTCATACATGAAATGATCGTAAGATTTTTAGAGCGGGTTTTATTGGAAATACGTTTTACGTATTAAGAAGGATCGGTCACTCCAACGATACTCCATGTAATAGCTCGTAGTTTAGTTAACCTTCTTTATTTATCAAAAAACATCAAGCCTAGCCTACAACATGTGTAGGCCGGCCCAAATGTAAGCCCAAGCCCATGACAAGGGCTTGGGTATATAAACCCTCTCCTTTGATGGAGAGGGTGTGTGGTTTCATAATTTTCACATAGTTCTTCTTACTTTCTCTCTCTAGCTTTGTGTGAAATCCACCATCTCTCTATCTCTTTCTCTCTCTAAAAACATAAGCAAGATTTACAATCCTACAAATGGTATCAAGAGCCATGGGATGATTGTATTGTTCATGTGTTTGTGTTCTTGATTCATACGCCATTTTTGATCCATTTTCACACGTCCAATTTTTTTTTGTGTGTTTTTGATGGTTTTTTCTTGATACAAATCTTCTACATAGTTGTGGTAGGGATTTGGTATAGTTACTTTGGCTAAAAACACAAAAATTTTGGGTGTTTTGATCATTTTTGGCTTAAAATCACGAATTGGTTGAGTTTTGTCCGAGAAAAGTGGGCATTATTCCGATCTGGTCATCGGAAAAGGGTTTATAGTATATTCCGATCACGACATTCCGATTGGTATTCGGATTGGTATTCAGATTTGGTATTCCGATCACGGCATTCCGATTGGTATTCAGATTGGAATTCAGATTTGGTATTCCGATCACGGCATTCCGATTGGTATTCAGATTGGTATTCAGATTTGGTATTCCGATCACGGCATTCCGATTGGTATTCAGATTGGTATTCAGATTTAGTATTCCGATCACGGCATTCCGATTGGCATTCAGATTTGGTATTCAGATTAGGTACATTCCGATTAGGGTTTATTCCGATCAAGGTTATTCCGATCACTATTCCGACTGATATTCCGATCACTATTCCGATCAACATTCCGATAACAAAAATTATTTTGACTTGGAATTTTTGGTTTATCGAGGACATATTTTAGGGGATTTTAACATTGTTTCTCGACTTCAACTCACAACAACAAACACATTTACTTTCTTTCATTGATCGATCAACGTTTGTAAATCTTAACTTATTGAAATGGAGTACACATCCCTTACGGATAAGTCCATCCTCTCGGGTACGGATAATCGTCCACCAATGTTGGTGAAGACTATGTATGAGGAATGGGCATCCCGAATGGAACTTTATATGTTGAACAAGGAGAATGGACATCTAATTTGGGCATCGGTGCTCAATGGACCATTAGATTATGGTACAGTGACGGAAGGTACGACTACTCGTCCTCGCACAACGGGTGAGTTGACTGGAGATATGAAGATTCAAGATAAATGTGATAAGTATGCTACGAACATCATTCTCCAAGCCCTTCCTCCAGATGTCTACAAACTCGTCAGCAAACGTAAAGTTTCCAAAGAGTTATGGGATAGAATTCAGGTTCTAATGCAAGGCACCTCGTTAACTAAACAAGAACGAGAGTGTAAGCTTTATGATACTTTTGATAAGTTTGCCTATGTGTCAGGGGAGACTCTCAATGATTACTATCTGAGATTTACCCTATTGTTGAATGAGCTCAATATCTATGGCATGACAATTCCTACCTTTCAATTGAACACCAAGTATTTGAACACTCTTCCTTCAGAATGGAAAAAATACGTGACGGATGTTAAATTGGCTAAGGACTTGCATAACACCAATGTGGATCAACTTCAAGCTTTTCTTCAACAACACGAATGCCATGTGATCGAGGCTCGGTTGTCTACACCTCAAGTTCATGATCCACTGGCAATGTATGCTTCTCAACAAAACATGGCTTATACTTATCAACAACCATCATACTTGCAGCAGCCACCACCACACATGTATCAGCAACCATCTTATCAACCACCAATGATGCCACAACAAGAATATCAACAAAGTGTTCATCAACAATATTTTCAACAGCAACCACTATATCAAACATCACCATCATAAGCCAACACTTCTCCAATGGGCTATACTCCTCAGCAAGGATATTTTCCTATAGAAGCACAACCAGCACAAGCTTTCTACTCTAATGAACTTCCACCAATCCAAGCACCGGTCTTTACTCCAAATGATACGCCAGCTGATGTTCTAAACCATCTCACAGCCTATTTGTCAAAACTTGTTGCAACTAGAGGATTTCCACCAACAAACAATCAGCTCCGCACCTCATCAAATCCTCGACAACAAGCTACTGTTCAAGATGGTCAAGTAACAGTGCAACCTATTCAGGGAAGGCAAAATTCATATGGACCTCCTACAAGGACTGGGAACAATCAAGCTGTGAATTCTCAAGCTAGTGGAAATGGAAGTCCCATTGGTCCTAAAATGGTTGTGACTTGCTACAATTGCCGAGGACAAGGTCATATGGCTAGGGAATGTACTCAGCCGAAAAGAAGGAGGGATGATGCATGGTTTCGTGAGAAGATGTATTTGGTTGATGCTCAGTCTAAGGGGAAGATTTTGGATTCAGAGGAGTTGGAATTTCTTGCAGACCCAGGGGCAGCAGATACTGAAGGCATTGCAGTCGTTTCTACTTCTAATGCAGCTTATCAAGCGGACGATCTTGATGCATACGATTCGGATTGTGATGACATTCACTCTGCCCAAGCTGCTCTCGTTGCTAATCTCTCTCACTACGGTTCTGATGTCATCAGTGAGGTACCAACCACATCTAATAATATTGATGATAACCAACATCAAGTTGGGCATGAAAATGACAACCTCGAACAGCATTCGGAAACTAGTAACTCAAATGATGTGGTACCCAATCCTACACATTTGAGTGAACCTCAACCAAATGCTACGACGGGTATGGCATCTTATGCTCAACATGATTTGGTCATGGTGCCTAAACATATAATTGATCAAATGCATATGGCCCTCAGACAATCCGTAGATACGAATTCCACCCTAACTGCTGAGCTTGCGTTGCATAAAGAAAAGGTCAAAACTTTTGCAATGGTCCCTCAAGAAGAGAAAATAACATGTTCTGAATTTGACCAATTTCGTTTTGAAAAGTTGAACACTTGAAAGAAATAGAATCATTAAAAGCTAATCTTTCCAATGAATTAAAAGAAAAAGAGTCGGTTGTCAATGATTTTCAGAAACTTAAAATGGATTTCGAAACTCTCGAGTCTAAAAAGGTTGAATCGGAAATTAATGCTACCAAACTTCTTAAATTCAAAGAACAACAGCTTTTAAAACAATACTCTTCCACAGAAAAGGTTCATCTTTTAACTAAATCATTTAAAGAACTCAAACTTAAACGTCTTCAAGATTTACTACCTAATCCCGATTATGCAAAACAAGCTCAGGAATATATTCCCGGTCTTTATGATATGACCATAATTGGAAAATCGAAAGAAGCACCTTTTGTTCGTAGTACTGAGGAGACACAATCACTTGGGGATGAAACTCATTCTAAAATGCTTTCAAAATTCCATACAATTGATTATGATCAACATAACAAAGATCAATTTTCGAAAAAGACACGCATTCGCTTACAAAAGGAATTAGCAGAATTAACAGTTCTTGTGCCCCAAAGTTTGTCAAATGAAAACCTTCCTAGTACGTCTCCTACACTCGTCAAAAAGGATTTAACGAAGTTAATTCCACCGGTAAGTAAGGCGTCCGTTAACTTAAATACGGTTCACCAACACTTAGCCGATTTTGACAAGGTCATTTTGGACCGTACGACGGCTTCGGCCATAACGGAAGGTGAATGGAACTTTGAGCACACTAGAGCTGCGTTCCGAGACGAAATTATTCCGTTTGTAAAGAATGTTAAAGCTTGTCTTAGTAATCTTGATCAAGATTTGTATTTGGAAATAGAAGAAGTTAAACGTGTTTTCAATGAAATGGATGATGCATATGAAAACAGTTTACTTGAAATAGAACGAGTTTCACGCCAAAATGATCAGCTTCTAAAGCAAGTGATGTCTCATGATATTGTTTCCATCTGTGTGAATAAATGTGTTGATAATGATTCTATTGTGCATAATGTTGAATCTGTGGATAATGTGGTAGATAGTACTTGTCACGAATCTGACGCTGAATTTTTAAAGCTTCAAGATTCATATTCTTCGCTTTCAAAACGTTTTGATGAGATTCAAACACATTGTATTTCGCTTGAATGCAAGCAATAATTTATTCAAGAAATCTTTGAAACGTCATTCGAAGGTGTTAATATCGATGATGCAAATTTTGAAAAGAATTTTCGATTGAATTTACAATCAAAACAGCGTCAGCCAAGTGACAAAGTTGCTAACTCTTTGCCGATAGACATAGAGAAATCTAAGGAGCTTAAATGTGTGAACGTACTTGAGGCCGCTGAGAATTTTAAACTTGATCTAGATAATCGAGTTTCCAAGATTTTGTCCAAAGTTGATAACTTAAAACAGAAAAATACACGACTCTTCGATTCAGTAAAGCCCGCATGTGTTCATACCACTGCACAGAATCAATCATTGATTGAACAATTGAATCGAAAGTCGGTGGAAATATCTGATTTGAGGGAACAAATTTGTGATAAGAATCTGGTCTTGGCTGAGTTAAAGGAAACACTTCGAACTCTAAAAGGTAAGAATGTTGTGGATAACGCAGCCACTATCTCAGCATCGTCCTCTAGTGCAATCAAAAGGAACCTTATAGCCGTCACACCACTTAACAAGGGCCCTAGGACTAAACCATCTCAAACTTTGGTCACTAAAGATAAGGCGGAATCAAAACCAGCTTCTAATATTCCCGTGTTGCCTTCTACAGGAGTAAGCACCACTACTAAGGCTCAAAGATCTAAGCTTAAGAGAAACAAGAAGAATGATAGGATCTTGCCCCCATCTAGTAGTCAAGTGAAGAAGAAAGTACAAGCCCATCCTAGGAATGTTATTTCTGTTTTGAATAAAAAGAATCATGTAGTTAAACCTAAAGGCTCTGCGGTTGTGCAACATTCTAAGCCTACTGTGAATTCTAATTTGAAATGTTGGAATTCCAATGAATGTATGTTTTCTAGTCGTCATGATTCTTGCCTTATTGACCATGTGAATGAGATGTATGCCCGGAAAAATGGATTAGAATGGAAACCGACTGTGAAAGTGTTAACCCAAGTTGGTTGGATGTGGAGCCCCACTGGTAGAACTTTCACTATATTAGGAAATATGTGCCCTTTGACTAGGATCACTCCCACTGAAGTGAAGAAAGCGTGCCCTTTAACTAGGAGTACCAAGGCTACCAAAACACAAGCGTGTCCTTTAACTAGGAACACCGACACTACTGTAGGAACCAAGTGTCCTTTAAACAGGTCTACTCCCACTGTAGTGCCCGCAAATAATCCAAAACCTAAGAAAGTTGGAACAGTAAAACCTGTTAGTGCTAAAACTTTCATTAGAAAACGTAGGAAATCTAAGGGTCTCAAAAATGTTAGCAATTCTGATAATTCTATATGTATCTGCTAACACTCCGGAACCAATAGTTTCCAATGCATTGTCTACTGTTGTTATTGAAAACAGGTGGTCCAAATTGTTCTCTGGTATTTGGACTCTGGTTGCTCCAAGCATATGACCGGAGATCGCTCTCAGCTCAGAAATTTCGTCAGCAAGTTTCTTGGTACGGTTCGATTTGGAAATGATCATATTGCAAAGATAATGGGTTACGGTGAATATCATATTGGGAATGTTATAATTTCGAGAGTGTATTATGTGGAAGGTCTCGGTCACAACTTATTTTCTGTGGGACAATTTTGTGATGCAAACCTAGAAGTTGCTTTTCGAGAACATACCTGCTTCATTCGTAATTTGGAAGGGGTAGATTTATTGAAAGGTACTCGAGGGAATAATTTGTACACTTTGTCTCTACAAGACATGATGGCCGCTTCTCCCGTATGTCTTCTCTCCAAAGCATCGAAGACTAAGTCATGGTTATGGCATCGACGGTTATCTCATCTTAACTTTGACGCTATTAATCATTTGGCGAAATACGAACTTGTTCGTGGTCTTCCTAAACTATCATTTCACACGGATCATTTGTGTTCCGCGTGTACAATGGGGAAAAGCACTAAGAAGTCTTACAAACCCAAGACTGAAGACACCAACCAAGAGAAACTTTATCTGTTGCATATGGATCTTTGTGGGCCAATGCGTGTTGAAAGTCTTAGTGGCAAAAAGTACATCCTCGTCATTGTCGATGATTACTCTCGGTTTACATGGGTGAAATTTCTTAAAGAAAAAAATGAGGCACCTAAATTTATCATCAGATTTCTCAAGATGATTCAAGTGCGTCTCAACACTACTGTCCGACGCATTCGTACAGATAATGGAACCGAATTTGTGAATCAAATTTTGCGTGATTATTATGAAGAAGTTGGCATATCTCATGAAACATCCGTTGCACGCACTCCACAACAAAACGGTGTCGTTGAAAGGCGAAATCGCACACTTATGGAAGCTGCTCGAACGATGTTAATTTACGCAAAGGCTCCATTGTTTTTATGTGCAGAAGCAGTATCTACAGCAGTGTACACCCAAAACCGGTCACTAATTCGTAAACGCCATGGTAAAACACCTTATGAGCTTCTCCATGGAAAAGTACCAGATTTATCATATCTTCATGTATTTGGTTCTCTTTGCTATCCAAACAATGATGGTGACAATTTAGGAAAACTTCAACCAAAGGCTGATATTGGTATTTTCATTGGTTACGCACCCGCAAAGAAGGCATTCCGAATCTACAACCGTAACTCTCGCAAAATCCTTGAAACTATGAATGTTGATTTTGATGAGCTGACAGCAATGGCTTCTGAGCAAAGCAGCTCTGAACCCGCACTTCATGAAATGGGACCCAGTAATATTAGTTCTGGTCTTGTCCCAAACAACCCTACTTCATCATCATTTACACCACCTTCTAGGACTGGATGGGATACGTTGTTTCAACCGTTCTTTGATGAATTCTTTACTCCTCCAAGTATTGTTGCTCCAGAACCTGAGGTAATAGCTCCGGTAACCGAAGTTGTCGCTCCAGCAACCGAAGCACAATCAGATACATCTGCACCTACAATTGGTCAAGATATACCATCCACAAGTAATTCTCAACCAACACATGTAACAACTACCCATGTCATGCCTATTGATGATGAAGAGGATGATGATGATCACGATTTGGAATTCGCTCAAATGCGTGAACTTCCATTCTTTGGTGTACCAATTCCCGACCCTAATCAAGCCGGGTCGTCCACCTCAGAGGAAGCTCCTTCTACACTTTACTCCAATCCACGGATTCGTGAACATGACAGCAAGTGGACAAAGGATCATCCTATAGATTCTATTATTGGTGACCCTAATCGTCCGGTATCCACATGAAGTCAGTTACAAGAAAGTGCAATGTTTTGTCACTTTGATGCTTTTCTCACTGAAGTTGAACCTAAGACATGGCAACAAGCTTTTACTCAATCATGTTGGATAGAAGCTATGCAAGAAGAACTTAATGAATGTATACGTCTTGAAGTATGGGAACTTGTCCCATGCCCGGATCAAGTGCAGTTACTCACTTTGAAATGGGTTTACAAGGTGAAACTCGACGAGTTAGGCGGAATATTGAAGAACAAAGCTCGACTAGTAGCTCGTGGATACAAGCAATTATTGGGCATCGACTTTATGGAATCCTTTGCACCTGTTACCCGTTTGGAAGCTATTAGACTATTCCTCGCTTATGCAGCCCATATGAATATGATCGTCTATCAAATGGATGTGAAGACGGCATTTCTTAATGGTGAACTCAAGGAAGAGGTCTATGTTCAACAACCGGATGGATTTGTGAATCCTAATTATCCTAATCATGTATACAAGCTTAAGAAGGCTCTCTATGGGTTGAAGCAAGCTCCTCGCGCATGGTATGATCTATTGTCACAATTCCTCATTACGCAAGGCTTCGCTAAAGGCAAGGTGGATCCCACGCTGTTCATTCAGAAACGAGGTAAAGATATGATTATGGTACAAATATATGTTGATGATATTATATTTGCAGCCTCGACCCAAACCTTATCGGATGAATTTGGGACACTCATGTCTTCCAAGTTTAAGATGTCAATGATGGGCAAGCTATCATTCTTCTTAGGTCTTCAGATATCTCAGAGTCCCAGAGGCATCTTCATCAATCAATCCAAGTATGCCCTTGAATCGCTAAAGAAGTATAAGATGGAATCTTGCGACCCCGTGGATACTCCAATGGTGGAACGAACTAAGCTTGATGCAGATCCACATGGAGTTGCCGTTGATCCGACGCTTTATCGTGGAATGATCGGTACTCTTCTGTATATCACAGCCAGTCGACCTGATCTTCAGTTTGCTATATGTATGTGTGCCAGGTATCAAACTAGGCCTACTGAGTTACACTTAGCTACCGTTAAAAGGATCTTTCGATATCTTAAAGGAACCATTAATCGGGGGCTTTGGTATTCGAAGGACTCTTCTATTGCACTAATGGCATATGCAGATGCGGATCACGCGGGTTGTCAAGATACAAGGCGTAGCACGAGTGGAACTTTGCAACTACTAGGAGATCGACTAATCAGTTGGGCATCGAAAAGGCAGAAAAGCGCTGCAATTTCAAGTACGAAAGCAGAATACATAGCTATGTCCGGTTGCTGTGCTCAAATTCTTTGGATGAGATCGCAATTAACCGACTATGGTTTAGGTTTCAATAAGATTCCGATGTACTGCGACAACAAGAGTGCAATTGCCTTATGCTGCAACAATGTTCAATTCTCCCGGTCGAAGCATATTGACATTCGCTACCATTTCATCAAGGAGCAAGTGGAAAATGGAGTAATAGAGCTTTACTTTGTCCGATCTGAGTATCAATTGGCGGATATTTTCACGAAGGCTTTAGATCGCGCTCGAATTGAATTTTTGGCCGACAAGCTAGGAATGAGAACTTTCTCGCCTGAGACTCTAAAGGAACTGGCAGATGAAGCGAAAGAATAGTGGTGGTAAACTATTCTCCGTATACTTGGTGATCATTTGTATATATTGTTTATATTTTTATCCTCAAAAGCAAAATACAAAAATATAGAACCATATAAAAAACCATAAAAATTGAAAAATTCAGAAAAATCCAAAAATATTTTTACTTTATTTTTCAAAGGCATGTCTTTTTGTACGATAATATTTACGGCGTTAGAAATGTTGATTAATATCGACACGGCTCCATAAATAGAGTTCGTACAAAAGTTGTAAATATTTCATAAAACATGCCTAAATGGCTTGTAGTTATTTCAGACTGCAACCCGGTTTTCATATTAAAGTCAAGTATTTCTTATGAAAGCTTTGGCTCACAACGGGAATTAATTTTCTCGGGAAAGGTTTACTTTAAAACCTTGTAAGGGATCAAGTTTACTTTATAACTTGGTCTAACACAAATCTATGTACGTTTCAGTGCATTTATTTGTTAAAACAAGAGAAGTCTTGTTTTTATGAAGCTATCATCTCTACAACCATGCTATCTACAATTGGTATCTACATACTCGACGATGCGACTACTCAACTGACGACTACAGCTCTTTCGATAGAACACGGGTCAACAATTGAGGGGGAGCAACTGTCAAGCATTCAGAATCTTCGATGCCGAACGTGCCAAGTTCACAAGTTGGTGTCAAGAATACAATACCAATCGTATATGTGGTGTCAAGAGATGACTTCAGACGTGACGAGGCGACCAACACATGCTGACAAGAACCATTTGATCTTATCATATGATGTTCTCATCTATCAGGTCCAACCTTGTCAATTCTTTTCTAATATGGTGAATATGTAATCATGTTACAAATCAGTATCATATGTCATACGTTTGATATCATGAAGATAAAATGGACTTGCATTTTTCTTCCCAAAACCTTTGTTAAAACTTCATTAAATCAATTGATATTAAAAACATCTATTGGGTTAATATTTTTAATATGGGGGAGAAAATGTGATTTAATATGGGATATTATCACAAATGGTTTGACTTAATGTGCTGGCTCATCCCGACATGTGCGAAATGTTTTCGAATATCGTGGCATACGTTAAGGGGGAGAAAAATGGATTTGCTATATCAAAATGGATTTTCATGGTGACATATTCTAACCCAAAACCCATTTATTTCACGACGATGAAGATTGTGGTGACATAAGGATGGTAGGATAGGTTAAGTCCTATGATTCTTCCAGAACCAGAGGAATCTTCCCAAGGACATTCCATAGCTAGAAATAGTAGTCTTTAGGAAAGTTGGAGAAAGATTGTGAACGTAGCTGAATGCCGACCAAGTACTTAAGTTAGCACTGGAACAATCACAACAAGGTGCTAGTTATGACGTATTGGTAAGCATTGAAGGGGTTGAAGAATGAAAAAGAATTGTAAAGATAAAGGGTGTAAAGAAAGAAGCCCTCCTTACAACTTTAGGCAGAAACCGGGTCAACACATATGCTATTGAGATCATTTTAATGATTCTCGATATTGAAGACAGACATCATGGACCCAGTGATGCAATGCACAACCCATCCCAACTAACTCAGATATCTCTCAAAAGGTATTTGTTTTAATCACACGGAGACAACACATTATCTATTGATTTATTCACTCCGAATAAATTGGTATTGAAATGGTGGCACTCCTCTCCAGCCTCCGATCACTAAAATCCAAAATGAACGATCGAGTCTAGAGCCATTTGAGATCATCAAATATCTCATTAGGACACACTTTCATATTTCCTTGCTTCTTCACACACTGTGAAAAGTAAGAAAGATTTTAAGAGTCCTACGCAAAATCTTCATGATCTTGCCTGAACATCTGAGTAATACGAAAGTATTTACAATGAAGATGGAAATCCTTCTTGAGCGAACGTCAAAAAGCTCATGGTAGGTGACTTGTGCGATTCTTTATGAATCAAACTTGTGATAACTGGAAAGCAACAGCTGTTTAATTCTTAACTGAATTTAAACACGTTCCAGGCCTCTGCGCAATATCTTAGTGATCTTGCCAGAACACTCAGAGTGAGACCTTAGTGTTCACAGTGATTAGTGGAAATCCTTCTAGTGTTAACCTCAAACAGCACTTGGTAGGTAACTTGCAAGATTCTATACGAATCAAGCTAGTGACAACTGGAAAGCAACGATGGTGCGGTTCTTAATTGAATTTCACTTGTTCTAGGAACATGAATTGACGGCTTCAAATCTTGCGGATAATTTTATCTAAATGATTCACTCTTTACGTTCGCAGTCAGCTTTGGACGGTCGAGTAAAGAGAACGGGTTTACCCGCGAAATCCTGTCAGGAAGTTACTTAATTGAAACTATCCGTCACGGGTACGATATCTAATATCGTCCAACGGTCTTCACCGACCGGAGGTAAAATGCTACCGATTAAGAATGAAATGTTCAAAGCCATTTCGTTCGTGTCTACTTATGTTGCGGCATTTGAAGACTGTGGCGTTGCGGAATCCAAGAAGAAGTCGTCCCCGCATGCTTATACTTTATGCACTTAATATCTCATCTAATTCAAGAAAGCCTAAAATTTAAGTCTTCCGCTGTATCGAACTCTGAAGCTTTCAAGAATTACGAAGGTATAAGTATGTGGGACATGGTGTCACGAAGAGGCGAAGATCACAAGTGATGGATGCACGAGATCAAGGCAAGAGATTAATGCTCAAGATTGATATCAAAGATCACATCAGCATGTTCACCAGAAAAGAAAAAGAAAAAGAAAGACGAAGACTACGAGCTCAAGACAAGCATAGTATGCTAGGTTTATTTCATTATTGTAACTCGGGTAATGCCCTTGTTTGGAGTGACCTCCCTTAGGGGGAGATTGTTGGAAATACGTTTTACGTATTAAGAAGGATCGGTCACTCCAACGATACTCCATGTAATAGCTCGTAGTTTAGTTAACCTTCTTTATTTATCAAACAACATCAAGCCTAGCCTACAACATGTGTAGGCCGGCCCAAATGTAAGCCCAAGCCCATGACAAGGGCTTGGGTATATAAACCCTCTCCTTTGATGGAGAGGGTGTGTGGTTTCATAATTTTCACATAGTTCTTCTTACTTTCTCTCTCTAGCTTTGTGTGAAATCCACCATCTCTATCTCTTTCTCTCTCTAAAAACATAAGCAAGATTTACAATCCTACAGGTTTTACATCTTAAACCACTATAAATGACACAAGCTCTTCGTTACTACTACTTGAAGATTGTCACTTGTCTCTTAAGCATTGACCTTGGTCTTGATTCACTCCCCTTGGATCCTCTCTCTTTTACTTCTTTGCTACGAGTAGTCATTTCTCCGTTTCGGTCTCTTTTGGTCTCGATTCAATTCGTAATCCTTTACTTAGGCATTATTCCCTAGTATTGAAGTGGTCTAATGATTTTTAAAAGGCTTAAGATATATTTTGAGTATTTTAGAAAAACTTGGTTTTGAAAATTTCTATGTTAAAAACCTACCACTACTGGCTGTTCTATAATTGTCACGGTTCAAGCCACGGTTCCTTTTCAATAAGGAACCACGGCCCCACCAGGTGACTAAATTAATCAGTTTTTAATAAACTACATTATTTCAAACAAACCCTCCCTTTCTTCTCTATAGAAGCGACGGGTTTCTTCATTCCACCATTGTTGAACCTTAAAAAACTCCAAATCACTCAAGATTAATTGATTCCAAGTTGTGGGTTTCACTCATCCCTCTTACAACATCAATTAACTGTAAGTATTTTCATTTAATTTCAATTAATTTGTTCTAGGGTTCTTATTTTCATAATTGGGGATTTTTAAAATTAATATTGAATTAGAACCTTGCTAGGAATGTGGGTTGACATAGTTATATTACTATGATTCCTTAGATTCGAATTCATTGAGATTTCATTATGACCCACTTGTAGAACAATCCGAATGTTGACTAATATTTTTTGTTAAGTGATGGAATTGATAGGAACCCATGAACAAATTGGTAATTGCATTGTTAATGCTACCCAAAAATGTTTTTGAAAAAACTTTGTTCAAAATTCATGGTTAATTTTACATTGTTCATATGTTGTAGTCAATGATGAATTTGGTTCATTGTGAACATGGGAATGTTAAAGATTAATCCTTCGTTTGACAATCATTTGATCAAACACATTCTCATGATTTTTACTTTTGGTCATTATGTAGCATATGAGTTATTGGGGAAATATTTTTTGTTTGTTGTTTATAGGTAACTAATCATGCCTTCAGAGTATCAAAAAGACCACCAAAATACTAAAACATATATGCCACACCTTGCCGACTTTTTTCCCTCACCAACCCTTGCCAATACATATGGTTCACTCCATAACCGTTGTTTTCATGAGGGTAGAGTTGTCGAAACAAACAGTATGGGTTATACATACATCAAAACAATGTTTGCTCAAAATGACTTTGATTGTTTGTTAGATATCAAAGAAGCCATTTACCCCGAGTTTCTTTTGGAGTCCTTTAGCAGATATTCCCTTATCTATAATGATAATAGAGTATTTTTTTAGGTTCACCATTAATGGTAAACTCATCCAATACTCTCTCAAGGATTTTAGCGCGGCTCTTCGTGTGCCACTTGTTGGTACTTGTCGTTTCACTGATGCATGGAGACTTGATGCTCTAATTGAGTCTTCTGATAGTGCTCCAAATGACGACGAAGAGATAGACCTTGACCTCATCCTTGATGTCATTACCAAAGAGCGTAGTAAAACCGTTGTACGAAGTATCCACTCTACTTATCGACCCTTGAATCGTCATGAGATACTCGTAAGCGACCTTATAGATTGTTTGGTTCGATGGGCCGTCATTCTTAGGGAAAATGTATTTTGTCTTGGTGGAAACTGGGATCATATCCTGGCGTGTATGACACATATGTTATGTTGCATCTTTACCAACACCAAGTAAAATCTCACATTTTACATCGCTCGACGGATTACCTATGCTCTCTCTCGACCAACCACAAATCTCCCATATGCCATGCTCCTCACTCGTCTTTTCACAAAGGTTGGTGAACTTTCCCGAGTCGATCTCTCTCGCTTTCGTCCGTCAATCGTGTCATGATGCCTATTCGAGAGGTACAACCACGAAAGCCAAGAAGTGATCGTGGTACGAGAAGGAATGAGCCACAAGAGTCCGATGATGAGGACACTCCTATGTCACAAAGTGATGGTGGTAACAAAGGTATGAGTGCTCATTTTGGCTCTTCGAGTGAATCCACCCCAGCTATGAACACTTTCATGGACGGGTTAGACCATCTTATTTCTCCTCCTCACTATGCCACTAGTGAATTTTAGGAAAACCTCTCATTTGAGCATGTTTATCGTTCAAACCTTCAAACGCGTGGTGAGTTGCATGATTTTAGATCGGAGAAAAGGGGAGCACTCAAGAGCAGTGGGAAGATGATCAAGAGCTTTGGCCAGAAGAAAAATTGAAGCAATGGTAATGGTACAAGGATTAACATGTTTGTGAAAATGTTTTGAAATGTTGAACAATTTCCTTTCTTTAGACATTTTTATGTTTCTTGTTCTTAAAATTTGGTGTTAACTAACTAATACTTTGTGTTGGATTACTTAGTATTTTAATCCTAAGATGTTTATGTGATCGTTGTTTCGATTCATATATCTTTGTGCATATTTTTGTGTTAGTTAGCTTTCTAGATTTTGGTTTATAATTTACTTTGGCTTGATATAGACTTGCGAAAATCTGGGATTTTGAACATTGCTGGAGGATCATTTTTCTGAGGTTTCCGTCCACAAATCCTTAAATACCTGCGGTTCCTTAGTGATAAAGAACCATAGTTTTATTTAAGGAACCGCAAGCTCCAATTTTGACAGAATCTTTGCTTTACACTATTTTCTCTAAATCTTTGTAAACATTGATGAAATTTTTGCTAAAAGACCAGCTTTTTCCCAAATTAGCCTACCTAATTTCATTACTCATCAAAATGAATTTTAACCCATTACTAATTTGGATCACCTCCTTCCCTTCTTAAACCTCCCTTGTTTGATCTTCTTCTCCATCCTTCAAACCATCTTCTAAACCTAGACACACAACCATGGTGTCCACAAGATCATCAAATTCTTACAAACAATCCTCATCCAAAAGAAACCTTAAGATCAAGATCAATTTTCCTAAACTTGGTTCTTCATCTTTTCATACACCCAAGAGTGAGATTTCTCCAATTCTCATCTCTTCATTACCCTCACCACCTCTTGCACCATGCAAGACAAGGTTAACTCATGGTACTAACCATTCTTATGGTTCTAACTCCTCTTTATTCCAATCTAGGATGAATGAGTTGTCCTCACCATTCACTCCTGTCCTCTCTTGGATGTGGACCCTCAACCTCTCCAAAGCATTCCCATTATGAATGACATTGTTGAGACATTGGTTACCTCACCATTCACCCCACCAAATTCACCCATCTCACCTTTGGACACCATGCCTCCTCCTCCTCCCTCAAACAATCTAATTTTGGGTGGTTCCCATTTGCTACTTTAGGGGTGATCCATACTTCTTTGGTTTTCTAGAAGCTCATGGTGTAAATTGTCCATGTTGCCTCTATAACAACTACATCATTCAAAACCTAATAATGGATATGTTTGGACTTCATAGGAGGTTGCAAGACTTCTTGCTTACCTTGTTCTCCATGCCTACACCTCCTAGGAGATGAATGATGGTTTTCTAAAATAAATGCTTTTAAAAGAAAATCAAGCCAAGGAAGACTATCTATCAAGAACTAGTTTAGCTAACTTTGTAATAGTTTGTTGTTGTTTCATTTCTTCTATTTCATTTCCTTCATGAGTTTTCATGAGGATGTGTTATGGATTTCGTATTTGTGTGTTTCAACCAATGTGCTCACACTAATCAACTTCAACTTTATTTAAAATTGAACCTTAATCTATCTCAATCTCTTAAAACTTGACTAAATTTGGTTCAAAATATTATCTAAATATTTTGTCACCCTTTGTTAAGACACTCTTTGTGAGTGTGTTGCCTTGTGTGCAACCAAAGCATAATCTAGTGCTAAAAGAGGTAAACATCCAAGATTTGCAAATTTTTTGAAAAAGTCTTTTTTTCTCAAAACCTTGTAAAGTTGCATTTTCATGTCCACTGTGTGAAGATCCTTAAAGTCGCACGGTTCCTTATATATAAGCAACCACAGGTTCTTTTAAAGAACCGCGGATAACAAGCCAATTTTTGGCTCGTGTTTGGTCTTTCTTCTTTGACCACAATATTTTTCAAGATTCCTTGTTTGCAATTTTTGGCTAAACATTCTTTGAAAACTTTTGTCTTCATCTCAAATCTCTGCCTTGTCTATTTTCTTTAAATTCTTTTCTTTTGGGATTTCTTCTTCTCATCCCTCACAATGTCTAACTCTTATAATCTTAACCTTGACATCTCTTTGTCACAATCTTCTAAACCTAAAGCTTCTTCTTATAAGCTTTCCAAGAAACCAAAAATCTCGGTTCGACCCATTTGGATCAAGAAGAACAAGGATCATCATGACTAATCTTCTCCTAAACCTTGAAAAACTTCCTCTTCAATCCTATTGTGTATTGGAATGAGACTTTCTCAATCGATCCAATTACCAGAGAAAAGGATGTTCTTCCACCACCACCTAAACCTTGCAACATACCTTCTCTCAATGACCTATCTTCTTTCCTAAATCTCACTAGGAATTATGAAAACATTTCTTATCCTTTATTTCCCTCTCCACCACCACCTTCTCATCTTGATGGTCCTCCCCCATCTAACGACTTTGTTTTGCATCATGGAAGCTTGTGTGCTTGTTGTCGATATCAACAAATTGAACTTGATCATGTGTATGACAAGCTAAATTTTCTTAAATTTCTTCTCACTCGACCTCCTCTCAAAGTATTTGTTCCCATGAAAAAATATTTGAATGATGCCTCGTCGTCTTACTTTTCCAATTAAAGCACACTTTGTGTTTTAGTTGTTTGAGTCAATAAAAACATAAGCAATCTTGGAGGATTATCACTACTAGAGTAGTTTATGCTTATGTTGTTTATTTTCCTTATTCGTTGTGTTAAATATTCATATTGTGTGTATGAATATTTCACTTGTATGTTCTTTCATATTTTTGTAATATGAATGTTATGTGTGTTACTCCCTTTCCCATCAATTCTTTTTCACATTGATATGAGTAAAATCTCATATCAATTATATCATATTTAACCCTAAACACAAAGTAAAATATCATATTTAATGTGTAAAAGCAGTATTATGGGTATTCTTTGTTGTTTGTGCTTGTGTAGGTAAAAAGATACAAATTTGATGCAAACATGGAATTCAAATCATTATTGATGAAGAAAAGACAAAAGAAGGACAAAAGATGACAAGTCAACACAAGTCAAAGGACCTTTCTTAACAATTTGAAAAGTTGAGGGACTAAAAGT
The DNA here is from genome assembly GCA_025667525.1 of Glebionis coronaria. NCBI lineage: Eukaryota > Viridiplantae > Streptophyta > Magnoliopsida > Asterales > Asteraceae > Glebionis > Glebionis coronaria. Next base: position 452,170,200 of record CM046879.1, read on the forward strand.
GTCAATTGGAAAAGTCAAGAACAAAGTCAAATCTGGTCAAAGTCAAAGTCAACAAGTCAATGGGTTGAATTTGTTCAAGTATGAAGTCAAAGGGGTAAATATGACAAGTTATTGAAGTTTGAAGTTCAAGATTCAAGGCTGTTAACTAGAAGGACCAATATTGCCAAAAATGAAAGAAGTTTCAAGCTTAATCCGTGTGCTTTGCTTCTCATCCAATCACAAGCCTAGAATAATGAGACATGGATCGTTGACTGGTCTCATTAAATGAAGAGCGAGGTGGCTAGTAATAAATGCAACGAATTTTCACAGTAAAAGGCACTATCTCCTTTTCCACCAATCACATGCATACACTTCATATCCATCATTGTTACACTGGATAATGATCCAAGTGAAGTTTATTGGAAAAATAAGAGCATGACACGTGTCAACCTTCATCCCCAGAACGTGGAGAATGATTTATACACTTTCAGAAGAAATGCTCAACATGAAAAGTGATCTAAACAGTGAGATGAACATAACCCAGCTGCCCAATCAAGCTAAAACTTCCTCAATAAAAAAGGCCCAATTTAATCAAGAACACGATTTTTCAATAAAGAAGATGAGGACACCTGGCAGTTTTTTATTGGATGAAACACGTCATTGGACCTCACCCGTACTTAATTTCAGTCTATAAATACCTCTTGTATCATTCGTTTGTCATAAGTAGAAAAGTGTGTAAAAGCACACACATTTCCCTTTTCTCTCATTCCTGATTTCAGTTAGAAGTTTTAGCTACTCAAAGTGCCTAACAAACACTTTGAGTTAGTTAGTTGGTTGTTAGAACCACTTGTAACTGATTCACTCCATTAATGAAATTCAACTTTACCTAAATTCGCTCTTCAATCTCAATTCACTTGCACATTCACACTACACTACTGTTACTGCTGTGATTCTATTGTTCTTGATTAAAAAATGGAGTTAGTTGATTGATCTTGAAGATTGTACAAGCATTCAGATAGTTGTTGTTCATAGCCATAGCCAGAATTTGCAGATTGAACAAGTTATAATGATGATGATGGTAGAATTGGTTTTTATTAGAGTAGAGTAGATTGATTGGGGTTGATAGAGTCAAAAGTGAGCTCAGCGCTCACTTCTATATCAAAGGAAGCCTTCAATTGTACTCATAAGTGATTTCTTACAATTTCCCCTCAAAAGTCAACTTGCATGCTTAATTTTGTGTTTTAGTGTAAACATACTTGTTGATGCCTGATATGTGTTAATTTTTAGTACTTGGATATGCTTTGAGTGATTGCTAGCTTTTTGATTTGGTATTGAGTATAATTCATAGCTTATATTTGTGCTTATCAGATAACTGATGTTTGGATTACCCTTAATCTTGGAATCAGTCATAGAAATTAGTTGTTTAGAGTTTACATATATTCACTATTTGATAACAAGTAAGTGTGTGAAGTTTTAGAGTCAAACAACAGGTCAAACAGGCAAATAGTCCTATAAAAACTTTGGGTCAGATTTCACAGCTTAAACATGCCTTTTACTAAATCTTGATTACTTAGAGTTAGGAAGTGATTTTTGGTTATTTTCTTCCACAAAACAGTTGCATAAGCTTAGAAATTAAGATTGGACCAAGGTCAAACTTGGTCAACGCTGGTCAACGTTTGTTCAACATAAGCCAAAATAGCTTATTTGACTTTCTGGCTTAATCTTCGGAGCTTTTTGAGATTTTCTTGGATAGGTCTTCCTAATTTGTCCTATTGATCATATTTTGAGCTATTCAGTTTAAGTGCTTATCCCAATAAGCTGTTCTCTTAAAAAGTGCTTATTCAAAAAGAGCTTATTTGGCTTATAGCTTATTTCAGCTGAAATACTTGAAACTAACTAGGTAATATTGGATTAGAAGCTTTTAGAAACAAGTCTCAGCTTATTTGGTGAGCTAGAACTCTTGTTCTAGCTTATTGAAGTCATAGTGCCCGTTTTGCTTAAATAGTCTTAACTAATTGCACTTTAGTCCCTAGTTTTTAGGGATTAGTTTAAGCTGTATTAAATAGTTTAAACTTTTTAGGTTTTGCAAGTTAGTCCTTAGATTTGTTAGATTGTTACATTTTCTGTTTGGTAGGTTGGAAGTTTGTTACATTTTGGTTAATAGTTGGTAATATTTTCATTTCAAGTCCTTTAAGTTTCTGAATTTACATTTTCAGTTGTTGTACTTTTATAAACTTTACATTTTGAGAAATTTTATATTTTGTTCATTCATTACTTGTACATTTGGCATTATGCACTTTGTTTTTAGCTTAGTACGGTTACGTAGAGATCATATTTTTACATTTTTACATTTTTACATTTTTACGTGCTTTGTGATAACTAGTCCTAGATTACCAAAATTTTATAAAATCTAACACAAAAGACATTTAGTTAACCTGATTCTATTGGATAATCAATTCGTATTGAGTTGAGAATAACGAACTAAAAAGACAAATATTAAATGGCGCCAATGCCAGTTCATTACGTGGAGATTGACGATTGATTGACAGCTACGATTGGATTTTGGGATCCGTTCACTTGTGAACGTTCCTTTTACGTATCATAAATAAAAAATATATAAAAAATCAAAAAGATAAAAATATATAAAAAATAAAAAAACCACAAAAATCAATTCTTTCCTAAGAATTGAACCAAAAAATAAAAAAATCAAAAAGTAATCTTTTTCCTAAAAGATTACACCAAAAATATATTGTATATATTGGATTCACTCGTTTTTACATACATACTATATTTTCATAAAAATCAAATAAATACAAAAATATTTTTGATATATTATTATATGTAAATACATATACGTAGATACGAACAACCAAGTTACCTACTTCCATAAGTATTGCCTTGGCAATACACCATATTTGGGGGCGTTCCGGTCCTAAGTACATGTATCGATCAAACATAATTAAGGCACAATAGATAAATACTACAATCTACTTGAACTTGAGAAACAAGCCACTGTGTGGGGGGTATAAGGCGAGCGTATTTCACATTCTAAAGAAGCAGGCTCTTAAGTGCTACGCGCCACCTCGTTTCTCCGTTTCCTTGTGGGTCTTTCAAAGGTGATAGTAGTGAGTGGTGTGCCACCGAATTAGTACTACATATCTATATATTTTCTTGTGGATATTAATTATTGCACCTCGAGAGAGATAATATCTTCTCTCTCAAAAGTCGATCGAGAGATCCTCTCTCATTCTTCGAGTTGAGTTGCATGCGCACTCAAGCGCGTGCACATATACCTATTGGTGTACAACCCCTTCCTCCAAAAGGAAGAAAAAGAACAAGAACAACACTGTCCATCAAGCCGATCCCGAGTATCATGCTTTCAACAACTCACAAGAAGTCATGGCCGCCGTTGATAATAGACCATTGATTGAGATTCTCCAATCAAACATGGAGGGGAATACGGATGCTATTGTTATTCCCGAGATACCCGCTAACACTTTTGAGCTTAAGACATGCATGATTAGTATGTTTTCTTTTATTCCCTTCCAAAGGAGACCTATGGTTGACCCCCACGACCATATCAAGAGATTCATGTCACTTTGTAATACACTTAAGTATAATGGGGTCCCTCATGATGAGATTAAGATGATCTTATTTCCATTCTCTTTAGAGGGAAATGCTAGAAATGGGTTAAATAAGCAACGTTCTAGGAGCATTTTCACTTGGGATGATTTGAAGAAGAAATTTGTGAATAAGTTCTTTCCTCCTTCACGAACCACTGCCTCGAGAAACCAAATCATAGGTTTTCAACAAAAGCATGACCAAAAATTTAGTGAGGCTTGGAAAGATTTCAAAGAGTTGTTGAGAAAGTGCCCAAACCATGGTTTTAACCAAGTTCATCAAACTAACACCTTCTATAATGCTTTGAGACCTCACCATCAAGATTCACTTAACTCGGCCGCGGAGGGAACATTCTTTCAAAATCCACACAAGATGCATGGGATATCATTGAAACAAAATCTATGGTTCAAACTAATAGGGAGAGAGATGAGGTGGTCCATGTTGTTCAAGAGAGTTCTCATACATCAATTGATAATCAACTCCTCAAGAACCACAATGAGATACTTCAAGAACTTAACAAGACTCGAATGATGAATCAAGAGATGTTTCAAGCATTTATGAAGGTTTCCTTACACAATTCTTCTACCAATGATGTCAATGCCATTACCCTATCTTGTGAGACATGTGGAGGCCCTCATTCCTACTTGCAATGTGATAAAGTTCAAAACTTTCAAGGAGAATGCTATGCTTATCAAGATGAGGGAAGAGAACATTTTAAACCCAACATCAATCCTAATCACCTCTCTTACAAGTCCAACAATTACCTTGCTCCACCCGGTTTCCCTCCCATCAACCCACCCAAAATCAAACAAACCCTCCACAATTGCTTAATAGAAATCAAGGGCCAAGGTGAAATTACCAAGGGAACAACAAAAATAGAGGACCCAATAACTTTAAAAACCAAGGGAATAACTTTCATGGCTATAACCAAGGGTTTTACAATCAGCCTCCACCTTTCCAACCCCAAGTCTTTCAAGGGAATGTGCCAAATGATTTTAACACCATTGAGCTTCTTCACAAAATGAATCAAGAAAATGAAAGGAGGTTTGCAACACCCCATTTTGGTAATGGAATGTCACGCGTGATTATGGCGTGTCATCAAAGCATACAAGGAAAATGTCTTAAAACATTACATAACCATAAAAGGAAATACCAGAAACAAACATCAGGACCCCAAAGTATAAGCTCATCATACACAAACACAAGTACTATAAAGGAAAAGGACTAAACAATGTTCAAAGAAATAAGTATCAAGATGTATGATGAAATGCATAAAGTAGAGAAGGCTAGAAAGCTTCCAATCCATATGCATGTACGCTTAAAGTCTACGAGCGCCCTTGAGTACCTGCCGTTTGGGAACATGAACGGAAAACGGCTGAGCATAACGCTCAGTGCATGGATATACAAGTATGACATGGAATAACGTAAGCATATAAGATTAATAGCAGCGGAATATCATAAGTTCTAAGTAATCTGGATCCATGTTCATAAAACTGGTTTTATAGTTTGAAAAGACTTATGTTTCTATGAAAATCTGTTTTAATTAGCCAAATAGTCCATATAGGTCATGAGGTTCCACCGTGCATGAATACTTGGAGGGGAGACCTCGTCATGCAATTAGAAGGGTTGCCTCTAAGTAATAGTCTGGGTAGGAGGGATCAACTCCTAGTGAAGGATGCAAGGCACACATCACATTCACTCTGATATTACTGATAAACATGTAAGTAGGATGCACCAATACGCCCCACATGATAATATAATATAATGGCCAAAACTGAAAAGGGACGCCACGAGCAATCACTTCGTCGTGGGGAAGTCATAACACTGGTGCCTCTAGTGTTATGGTTATGGTACCTCCATAACTAGGTGACACTGGTCATGCATGTATATGGCTTAGGCTCTTATTCTAACATAAGTATCAAACATATAAAACAAATACTGGGAAAAAAGTTGGTTGCAAACGGGGAATCCTAATAAGGAAAGTATGTCCATACTGAAGGGACGGGAAATCCGTACTTTATGTCCAGTGAACGAAGAAGACGAACGGAAGAGAGTCCTACTTCGATCTCACTAATGCTACATAAATAGTATACGTGTATAACTATTCTGATTACTGAGTTCGTAACTGGTTGTATATCTTGTCTTAGCTTGTTTTATATGTTCATGTCTTGTTTTACTGATTTTAACGTTATGCTGTGTTTATCATGTATTATGTATATTCTGATTAAGTATTACTTGTATTATTATACTTGTATGTAATAATAAGTAACTTTCTAAAAATAACAGGTTTCCTAAAATAGAAAGTTTCCAAAAATAGAAAGTTTCCAAAAATAGATTAACTTCTTAAAATGGACCAGTTTTTAAAAATAGAAAGTTTCCAAAAATAGTAAGTTTCCTGAATTAGAAAGTTTCCATATTTAGAATTAAGCTAAATTAATATCATCAGTCATGTAGTTATTGTATAGTTTATTAATAATAACATGTTAATTAAATAAAGTATTGGTTATACGATTTAATTAAATATAAACATGATTTAATTAAATTAAAATGTATAAAATACTTAGGTTAAAACATGTATTAATATTGTATTAATAATAACCTGAGTCATGTTTATTAATTAATTATATTTCATGTTTTAATAATTAATTAATACTATAGTCAAAATTAAATAGATAAATATTTAGGTTATAACATGTATTATTAAATAAATAATAATTAACCTAAGTTCATGTTTTAATTAAATTAATTATATGCCATGTAAAATTAATTTAATTAACTTGTAAAATTATATTATTGTAAAAATTAATTAAGCTTGTAAAACTTAGCCATGAACCGGACCCGTATAATTAATTAAACATGTCGTGAACCGGACCCATGAAAACCCGTGAACCGGTCCGAACCAAACACCCCTAAAAACAATGGCAAACCGGTCGAGCCGGTTGGCCCTGCTCTCGGTAAGCTGCCACCGGCCTAAGCCGATGGTCTTTGTTTCTCGGCTAGCTGCTGATAGCAGTGGATTTCCCACCGGTTGTGTGCCGGTGGTTACCCGCTGATGCGCGTGTGTTCCCCCTGCTTGACCCCAACTGCCACCGGCTGTGTGCTGGTGGTGGGCTGCTACTGTCGAGACCCAACCAACACTACAAGGACACCCCGACGCATGTCGGGGTGCCTTGTCCTGCTGTCGACTGAACGCCAACACCACCGAGACATATGTCTCGGTTGGTTGGTGCGAACCAAACGACGCCGAGAGCTATGGGGATCTCGGTTTGAGTGGCGGCCGAACAAAGAACCCAAAACAACCCTTTTTAATTTACCCACCATGCTTATATATGTTTTAATTCTTGTTTATTAATCCCCATGATCATGTGTTCATAATAAAATAAAAAGAATTAAAAAGAAAGGTTTTACGGATTACCAAACACGTGGAATGAATGGAGAACGATTACACGAACACACTCCTAGAATTTCTTGAACAAAAATCAAATCAAACACCTCCTTTGGTGTTTGTGTTTCTGGCAGCCAAGAGAGAGACAAGAGGTAGGGTTTTTGCAATTTTTGTGAAAACTCTGTAATATATTATTTCCTTTTTTTTTATTTTAATAAATCTAAACATGGGCAGGGCCCCCTTCTCTCTTGGTGTCGCGGCTTGTAGGGCCCACAAAGGGAAACCCGAAACCTTTCTCATGTCTATTTTATTACATGTTCGTGTGTTCGTGTTACCTTATTATTATATATTCGTGTTATTATAAATACTTGTACGTAACGATATTTATCGTCTTAATAATATACGTAAATACATAATTATATGTTCGTGATTCTTTCTTTCATGATTTCATGTTCGTGATTATAATTATTATTGATAATAATTATCGTGTACTAACACGTACTTAATACTTGTCGTAATAATAATACATACATAAATTCTATAATTACTAATTGGGACACGTGTTCATGCTATAAAAGGAAAATTTTAATATATTCGTACGTTTACTAAGGGTACTATTCATGGTAAAAGCATGCGGGTTTTACAAGGTTTCAAACCAATGAGAAAAGAATGAGGGAAATGCAAGAGGAGACTAACAAGAGGTTTATGTTACTCTTAAGCAAAGACCACAAGGTGCTTTACCCTCCAACACTCAAACCAATCCAAGGGCAAATGTAAATGCAATCACTACAAGGAGTGGGAAAACAACCAATGATCCTTCAATTCCTCCTAAACCTTCTTTGGTAACTCCTACTACGGTTCCTACTAGTGAAAAGCATACAATTTATAAACCCTTCACCTTATAGTTCTACACCTTCAAAACCTACACTTATTAATCCTCCACCTTCCACACCTATCAATGAAGAAACCAACAAAGAGAATCCTTCAACAACTACCACTCAACCTTTACCAAAACCAAATCTTCCATATCCTTCTAGATTGAGAAAGGAGAAAGTTAAGAACAAAGATGATATACAAGTGTCCAACTTCTTGAGGATGTTTAAGCAATTGAATATCAATATATCTTTTGCGGAGGTTTTAGCTCATATGCCTAAGTTTGCCAAGCTGTTTAAGGACCTTCTTTCCAACAAAGAGAAATTGGTTGATGTGCCTAATGCTTCATTAAACGAAAATTGTTCCGCGGTGTTGTTAAAGAAGTTGCCTACTAAACTTAGTGATCCGGGCCGGTTCTTGATTCCTTGTAATTTCCCGGGGGTAGAGAATTGCATGGCATTTGTGGATCTTGGTGCAAGCATAAAATTGATGCCTTTGTCGGTTTGGAAACGACTCTCCCTTCCCTAGCTCACACCTACAAAAATGACACTTGAGTTAGCAAACCGTTCAAAAGCTTATCCGGTGGGAATTGCGGAAGATGTTTTTGTAGGAGTTGATAAATTCACATTCCCCGCGGATTTTGTAGTTTTTGACTATGACATGGACCCTAGAGTTCCTCTCATTGTAGGTAGGCCTTTCTTAAGGACGGGTCGTACTGTTATTGATGTGGCGGAAGGTGAACTCACAATGAGGGTAGGAGATGAAAAATTTGTGTTTAACATGGGGAAGTTATCTAAGAAATCTAATGATCCCGAGTCGGTGAATCATATTGATGTTCTTGATACGGATGTGAATAACGTTGATATCCTTGATGAAGTTTGTGATGAATATTTTCATGAAGCTTTCATGAGTGGGAATTATGATCTTTCCTATGTTGAGACAATAGCCTCCATTACTTCCTCATTGACTATTCATGAACCTCAAGAGCTTAACTTTGGTGATTTTGTGATACATTCGAATCCTCTTTTTGAAACATCAATTGAAAATCCACTTTTCAACAACAATGAGGAAGGCAATGAGGATTCTAGTGATGATGAACCACCTCTTTTTGATACATCAATTTATGATGAATATAGTGATGATGAGTTCTCCATTTTGAGCCTCCAATATATAATGATCACACTACCTTGGGTTTTGAGGAGATACCTTTTGAGGCACCAATCTTTGACATACCAATCTATGATGACTATAGTGATGAGGAGGGTTCTATCATTGATGAGAGTGATGAGTTTCTTGAGGTTGATACACCTCTTGAGTACATTTTTGGGTATTTTGATAAGGAGGGAGACATACTCTATCTAGATGCTTTATTGCATGAATATACTTTACCTTCTCTCCTTCCCACCTCAACCTTTCAAAGTGAAAAAGAAAAGCAAGACATGGTGGTTTCTCCTAAGAGTTTGTTGACACCTATTGTTCTATAACCTTTCTCTCAAGATGTAACGTATAAGGGGGAATGTTCTAAGGCTACCACCATTTGTTGTTTTCCCATCAAGGAAAGGATTTTTGATCCTGGTATAGATATTGATGAGCCAACTCAGTATCCACCTGATGCAATAAAAGGAAAACTTGTGGGAGATTTTAGAGTATCACCTCATCATCTTTTGGAAAATTTATAGGCAATACTCATGGATAAGGAAACCTCACCTACCACACCATTGCTTGAGATGTTTACTTTTGGATTGTGCTACAAGTGGGATGGCAATTATGTATTTGATCCAGGTGGATATTTATGGGGTTTTGTATAATTGAACACTTGTTTTACCTTATCATGGAGATTTTTCCTAAAAAGGGTAAATCTTTTACTCTCCATGATAGGTTTTCTATAGACACCTTAAGTATGGGATGAGTCGACCTAGAGACTCCTTAAATCAAGCTTGAATAACTAGGGTTAGATCATTTAGACTAGAGTCTGGTAGGATAGGAATAAAGGGTATATAGATGAGATGAAGTGTAGGGGTGCCTATCTTTTGTCTTCTTGATGTTTGTAGGGTTGCTCTCTCTCATTGCATGCACTGGAGCTTATGGAGGAGGCCCTTGTATCGGGTTCACTTTGTTACTTTTATGATTCAAAATTGACTCTTAATAATGTCTAAAATGAATTCACTTTAGTAGACCTTTCCTTAGTTTGGGTTAACCAAAGTTATCAATGTCATAAGTGTAGCAGAGTTTACTCCAATACTCTTAAACATTGAGGACAATGTTTATCTTAAGTGTAGGGGGTCTTCTATCGAAGTGACCTTACCTAGAACATTGTCATTGCTTTCATGATAATTGGGAAAATTAATTTTTCAAACATATTTCAAATTTTTATCTACTTTGACCAACAAAAATATACATTCATAATTTTTGCATTAATCATTTTTCATTTGCATAACACATTTGCATTGTATAAATTTCTTCTTTTATTTTTCATCAAAAATATATAAAGAGAAAAAAAATATAATAAAGGATATGGTTTAACAAATTTAGACTTCTTTGACATATTAAGCCCGCCATGAATACTGTGACTCAACCCGAGTTTGCTTATCCAAGCCTACTCTAGCTAGTATCCTTAATCATGTAGACCTTTATTGGTTTATTAGGCTAAGCATCCACTAGTCTCATTATTTGAGATTTTAAACTGTGTAGAACGAGAGATGATAGAGTTTGAAGTAAGTGTTAAGGGCTAGATAAACCTCATATTAATTAATTGTGGCTTTTATATCCCCTTTCGTAACCTTTACTTTCTTGTCAACGCATGTATATATTGTTAATAAATAATCAAGAACGGTTTTAATTGGTTTGTAGTCTCTAATACATTTTTTACTAATCATTCGTGGTTGGTATAAGTACGTCTTAAGATTCTAAGTTAGAATGTTTTATGTGTACTAGACTTATGTCATGCTTAATACTTAGCGGATGTTTTTCCTTTTATTCTTTTCAACTTTCTTTGTGAGGAATAAAGATAAATAAGAGCGGCTTATGAAAAAAATGGAGTGGCTAGAAAAAAAGAGAAAAAGAAAAAAAATTATACAAGACTCCCAAGAGGGGTAGTGAAGTGTTAATTATAATAGCTATTGAATTTCAATATTACTCTCACAAGGGTTGCAGGGATTTAATAGTTGCTCCAATCCATTATTACCTTGACGGATTGCGGGATTGAAGATCCAAGGTCTCAAAAAGGCGGGGGAAATAAATTATTGCGTGAGTTTTATTTTTTTTCCTTAGCGAGTGTGTAGCTACTTATTAATGCATGACATAAGGATCTTACACATAAGGCGAATGACTTATTATTTTGACTCAGACTTATATCAATTGTGGGCGGTTTTTCGAGTAATAGATAAGATGGTTACTTAGGATTAAAATTGTGCTTCCTTATTTTCAAATTTTACACTTCTTATATTTCACGCTTTAAATAATGACAAATTTTCCCAAAAGCAATTTGCTCAAATAATAACCGGTCTTAGATGCATAATAAGCGAGGGTATAATGGTAACAAAATTAATTTGTATGAATAAGTCGATGCACTTTCACTTATGAATAACAATGATCTCGTTTTTAAGCTTAGTATGAGGAAAGCGAAACTTGAGGATGATAAGTGTTCATGGTACCGAAGTCCTAATTTAAGTCAATGATTTATTTATGAGTTATTTCCATCAAAACAATTCCAAGAAAAATTAAAAATATATAAATAGAATTATTTTTCTTACATTGCATTGTAAAAATCAAAGTCATGCATCATATAGTGTAGTGTAGTGTAGTGTAAAAGCATTTCATCATGGCCAAGATGGATTAATTATGAGAAAATGTAATTTGGTGCTTTGAAATGTGGCATTACATGAGGTCATGGCAATGATCAAGTGTAGGAGATTGATATGAGTGAAATCTCATATCAAGTATATCATATTTAACCCTAAAACACAAAGTAAAATACAAGATTTTAATGTGTAAAAGCAGATTATGGGTATTCTTTGTTGTTTGTGCTTGTGTAGGTAAAAAGATACAAATTTGATGCAAACATGGAATTCAAGTCATTATTAATGAAGAAAAGACAAAAGAAGGACAAAAGATGACAAGTCAACACAAGTCAAAGGACCTTTCTTGAAAATTTGCAAAGTTGAGGGACTAAAAGTGACAATTTGGAAAAGTCAAGAACAAAGTCAAATCTGGTCAAAGTCAAAGTTAACAAGTCAAGGGGTTGAATCTGGTCAAGTATGAAGTCAAAGGGCTAAATATGACAAGTTATTGAAGTTTGAAGTTCAAGATTCAAGGCTGTTAACTAGAAGGACTAATATTACCAAAAATGAAAGAAGTTTCAAGCTTAATTTGTGTGCTTTGCCTCTCATCCAATCACAAGCCAAGAATAATGAGACATTAGAGTTGACTGGTCGCATTAAAATGAAGAGCGAGGTGGCTAGTAATAAACACAGCGAATCTTCACAGTAAAAGGCACTATCTCCTTTTCCACCAATCACATGCATACACTTCATATCCATCACTATTACACTAGATATGATCCGAGTGAAGTTTATTGGACAAATAAGAGCATGACACGTGTCAACCTTCATCCCCAGAACGTGGAGCATGATTTAGACACTTTCAGAAGAAATGCTCAACATGAAAAGTGATCTAAACAGTGAGACGAACATAACCTAGCTTCCCAATCAAGCTGAAACTTCCTCAATAAAAAAGGCCCAATTTGATCAAGAACACGATTTTTCAATAAAGAAGATGAGGGCACCTGACAGTTTTCGATTGGATGCAAGACGTCATTGGACCTCACTAGCACTTAATTTCAGTCTATAAATACCTCTTGTATCATTCATTTGTCATAAGCAGCAAAGTGTGTAAAAACACACACATTTCCCTTTTCTCTCATTCCTATTTTCAGTTAGAAGTTTTAACTACTCAAAGTGCCTGACAAACACTTTGAGTTAGTTAGTTAGTTGTTAGAACCACTTGTAACTGATTCACTCCAATAATGAAATTCAACATACCTAAATTCACTCTTCAATCTTAATTCACTTGCACATTCATACTACACTACTGTTATTGCTGTGATTCTATTGTTCTTGATTAAACAATGGAGTTAGTTGACTGATCTTAAATATTCTACAAGCATTCAGATAGTTGCAGTTCATAGCCATAGCACAGCCATAGCCAAAATTTGCATATTGAACCAGTTATAATGATAATGATGGTAAAATTGGTTTGTAGCAGAGTAGAGTAGATTGATTGGGGTTAATAGAGTCGAAAGTGAGCTCAACGCTCACTTCTGTATCAAAGGAAGCCTTCAATTGTACTCATAAGTGATTTCTTACAATTTCCCCTCAAAAGTCAACTTGCATGCTTAATTTTGTGTTTTAGTGTAAACATACTTGTTGATGCCTACTATGTGTTCATTTTCAGTACTTGGATATGCTTTGAGTGATTGCTAGCTTTTTGATTTGGTATTGAGTATAATTCATCGCTTATATTTGTGCTTATTAGATAACTGGTGTTTGGATTTACCCTTAATCTTGGAATCAGTCATAGAAATCGGTTGTTTAGAGTTTACATATATTCACTATTTGATAACAAGTAAGTGTGTGAAGTTTTAGAGTCAAACAACAAGTCAAACAGACAAATAATCCTATAAAAACTTTGGGTCAGATTTCACAGCTTAAACATGCCTTATTCAATCACTTACCAAATCTTGATTACTTAGTGTTAGGAAGAGATTTCTGTTTCTGAGTAGAGCTTATCATCCAAGCTTACTAGTGATATAAGGTAGACTATACAGTTCTCACTAATAAACTGGAAAAAATAGCCATAGAATAAGCACATGAGCAAATGCAAGTTTTTGTGAACAAGGCTTAACTTATTCCATTATCTGCTTATTCCTTTCATAAAAGTTGCTATTTTCTTCCATAAAACAGTTGCATAAGCTTAGAAATTAAGATTGGACCAAGGTCAAACTTGGTCAACGCTGGTCAATGTTTGGACAACATAAGCCAAAATAGCTTATTTGATTTTCTGGCTTAATCTTTGGAGCTTTTTGATATTTTCTTGGATAGGTCTTCCTAATTTAGCCTATCACTAGTACAAAAAATGGTATCCGTCACACTAAAAAAGAGTGACTATAGGCCTACAGTCACACGCGGTTTTTTAGCCTTTGTGACCAAAGGTCCCGCGACAGTAGGTACTATACGGTCACAATATGATCTAAGTGACGATAACCAACAGAAAAATGTGACCAATACTCGAAAATGTGTGACGAACTAGGTATAATATTTGGTGTTTTAGTGAATATATGTGACGGTAAACACTCTACAGTTACACGAGTTTTGTTTAAGAGTGAATATTGTTTATAAGTTTGTCACATGAATATACAATATGTGTGACATTTACTATATGATTAGTGTATTTTGTGTGACTATATGCATCAAATAGTCACATGAAGGGTATGTTTGTGTGACCTTTTATGACATGTAGTCACACAAATTATGCTAATGGCTCTGAGTTTGTCACATACAATTAACCAAAGAGTTACCAATAATAGTAATAAGTGTGACTGTATGCTTTGTCAAGTCAAGCCAATTGTATTTTGTGTGACTGTATGCATCCAATAGTACATGAATTGTATGTTTATGTGACCATTTATGACATGTAGTCACACAAATCATGCTAATGGTACTGAGTTTGTCACATACAATTAACCAAAGAGTTACCAATACTAGAAATAAGTGTGACTGTATGCTTTGTCAAGTCAAGAAAATTGTATTTTGTGTGACTATATGCATCCAATAGTCACATGAATTGTATGTTTGTGTGACTTTTTATGACATGTAGTCACACAAATCATGCTAATGGCTCTGAGCTTTTCATATAGTATTAACCAAAGAGTTACCAATAGTAGTAATAAGTGTGACTGTATGCTTTGTAAAGTCAAGCAAATTGTATTTTGTGTGACTATATGCATCTAACAGTCACATGAATTGTATGTTTGTGTGACATTTTATGACATGTAGTCACACAAATCATGCTAATGGTACTGAGTTTGTCACATACATTTAACCAAAGAGTTACCAATAGTAGAAATAAGTGTGACTGTATGCTTTGTCAAGTCACGCAAATTGTATTTTGTGTGAATATATGCATCCAATAGTCACATGAATTATATGTTTGTGTGACCTTTTATGACATGTAGTCACACAAATCATGCTAATTGTACTGAGTTTGTCACATACAATTAACCAAAGAGTTACCAATAGTAGTAATATGTGTGACTGTATGCTTTGTAAAGTCAAGCAAATTGTATTTTGTGTGACTATATGCATCCAATAGTCACATGAATTGTATGTTTGTGTGACCTTTTATGACATGTAGTCACACAAATCATGCTAATGGTACTGAGTTTGTCACATACATTTAACCAAAGAGTTACCAATAGTAGAAATAAGTGTGACTGTATGCTTTGTCAAGTCAAGCAAATTGTATTTTGTGTGACTATATGCATCCAATAGTCACATGAATTGTATGTTTGTGTGACCTTTTATGACATGTAGTCATACAAATCATGCTAATGGCTCTGAGTTTTTCACATAGTATTAACCAAAGATTTACCAATAGTAGTAATAAGTGTGACTATATGCTTTGTCAAGTCAATCAAATTGTATTTTGTGTGACTATATGCATCCAATAGTCACATTAATTGGTATGTTTGTGTGACCTTTTATGACATGTAGTCATACAAATCATGCTAATTGTACTGAGTTTGTCACATACAATTAACCAAAGAGTTACCAATAGTAGTAATATGTGTGACTGTATGCTTTGTAAAGTCAAGCAAATTGTATTTTGTGTGACTATATGCATCCAATAGTCACATGAATTGTATGTTTGTGTGACCTTTTATGACATGTAGTCACACAAATCATGCTAATGGTACTGAGTTTGTCACATACAATTAACCAAAGAGTTACCAATAGTAGAAATAAGTGTGACTGTATGCTTTGTCAAGTCAATCAAATTGTATTTTTGTGACTATATGCCTCCAATAGTCACATGAATTGTATGTTTTTGTGAATTTTTATGATATGTAGTCACACATTGGAATGTGACTAACAATGATAATAAGTGTGACTATGTTTCATCTTCTAGTAATAATAAGTGTGTAAACACTTATCCTTTTGCCACTAAAATCAAGTAAAAACAAGACCTAATCATGTGTTTAATGTCGTAAAAGTCAGAATTACGCGTGGTTTTGTGTTTTGTGTGATAAATAGGTACAAATGATCAAAAGAAGAGAAAACACGGGATTTCACGGTCAAATGTCGAAGAAAAGTCAAGAAAAAGTCAAAGACAAGATCAAAAGACCTAAAGTGTGCCGAAGATCACGAAAACCGACAAAGAGGACTTAATTTTGAAGAAATGATCAAGAAAACCAGAATCGAGCTCGACTTTAGCGGATTTCATTATTTATCAAGAAGACGAGCCAAGTGGGTCCCACATCTAACAAATGGGCTCAAAAGCCCATTTAAGAAAAAAATTTATTTAACTTTTCACCAAAAAGGTTTACAAAGCAATGGGCTAAAGCCCATTTGATAGAAATGAAATCATGGACGGTTTTTAGTAATTTTGGGCCTCAAGCCCAAATGAATTTGGAATAAATGAAACGTTTTTGCAGTCAATCTATACACACACATTTAACTTTCCAAGTTAATAAACATTTTTTGGTCAAACCCTCACACATTTACTCACCCCACGTGTATCATACACGTCTCACAAAAAAATCCCATCCCACTCACATTAATAAAATCAACCGTTTAACTTTTCCCCATATTTCACTTCGTTACACTCTAGGTGAAAACATTCCCTCTCTCCTACTTCATCTTCTCCGAAAGAAACGCACATCTCCCTCCAAAACCCTAATTTTTACACAGTAAAATTCACCCAACCAAATTTGGGGGTTTTACCTTTGTGGGTTAATTAACACCCAAGGGAATTAATTCCCCAAAAAAATCGCTTCATCCACTCAAAACCTCAATCATCCGTGGCTTATTTCTCTCCTTTGATTGGCTAGGCCACGTCCATATTCTAAACCCCCCAATAAAAGCATGCCACCTCACCAATCAATAAAAACAAGAAGCACACATCTTGCCACGAGGGCAATCCGTGGCTACAAGGCATTTTCTCCACCGTTTGATCATAAGAGAAGAAAGAGAAGGAAGATTAGCGGCCAAGATCTCTCACCGTGGTCACCAAGATAACCTAGAAGGTTCGGGGGTTCCCTATAAATACCCTCCTCTCTATCATGCAATTTAAGCTTTTCTTTATTGTTTTTATTTTTCAGAAAAATAGAATAGGTTTAATCTTGTAATTTCTTTTTCCAGTATTGTAATTTTGATTTGAATTAATAAAAAATTAAATTTAGTTTTAATACTTGTCTCAATCTTAATTTTCCAGTTATTGTTTTATATTTAATCCGTTACTGTTTGATATTATTTATTATTAAAAAGGATAAAAAAATATATAAAAAAAATATATATATAAAGGAAAGTAAATTATTTCCCCCACTGGGAAATAATTATATATTGTTACTGTTGGGGATTCTTTGTTTCGAAATTGGTTCAGTAGTAATTGTTGGCTCGAGATAAGGATGGTGTTTGGGTTCGATTCAAGTTTGGTGGTTTGTTTGGAGTTCGTTTCGGTTTAAGCTCGCTCAGCGCGACGCTTCTTCTCAAAGGTTCCTCCAAATGGTTTGAATTTTCTTTTTAAATTTAAGTTAAGTTTTATATTTAGAGTATTGATTAATCTGCTATAGTTTAAGTTGTTTTGATTTCTGCTTTTTGAATTGGATTTACTTAATATTATTATTGTTTAGTTTGTTATAGATTTGAACTGTTTAATCGTTTTTTTATCTGCTTATTAGTTTAAGGCTGTTTGGATCTGCTTATTTAAGGTGGTGCTTATTTGTTTGATTTTGTTTCATTTATTTTAGTGTTTTGGTTTAATTTGGGACTGATAAGTTTTCGGTTGTGATCTGCTTATTTTATATTAGTTTTCCTTATTGAGTTTTTTTAGCTGTTTGGATCTGCTTGATATTTGTCTTCTTTGATACAAAGTGTTAGGTTGTTTAGCTTATTCTGGTTCCTGCTTTTAGGTATTCAACTTATTTATTTATTTTTATTTTTTTTGGTTTATTTGTTTAATCTGTGTTGCCATGCTTTTAGCTTATTAGGTTTCTGTTCAGCTTATTATAAACGTATTGCTTATTCAGTTTTTTTTTGTTTGCGGCTTATTTTTCTAAGTTTTATTTTGGCTTATTTGAACCCTGCTTATTTTGTGTTCAGCTTATTCCATTGTTTGGCTTGGCTTATTTGCTTTGTGTGCTTATTTGCTGCTATAACCTCAGACCCAATTGGTCTGAGGCTTTTTACTGTCCAAAAATAGAAGTTCCAAAAAAGTATTCAAAATACTGAGCAAATTTGTCTGGGGTGAGATTCGAACCCCAAACCCGTCGTATAACAACCCAACGTCCCACCCAGTGCACTACATCTCTTTTTGTGTTTTATCCCTCTTAATTGCATTTATATAGCGTAAATATAGGGATGGCAGTTTTAATATATACTAGTTTAAATCAATTTAGAGTTTATTAATTTTATTTAAAAAGTTTATTTTAACTTTCTTTTATTCAGTTTTTTTAAAAAAAAAAAGACAAAAAAAAATATTTTTCTTTTTACTTAAAAGTTGTTTCCAATTTATTTAAAATAGATTTACTTTTATTTTTAAATTTAAATTAGTTTAAATATTTTTGTTTCAAATTTACTTTCAAATTAGTTTAATTTACTTTTAGTTACAATTTTTAATTAGATATAAGTTTATTTTCAAATTAATAGTTTAAAATAGTTAATTAAAGTAGTTTTCATTTAATAGATTTAAGTTAGTTTTAAAATACCAAAAAAATAGATTTTACCAAAAACAAGTTAAGTCGAAACGTAAAACCGGAAATCAAATTCGAGTCGAATCGAGGAAAAACGAACATTAATTGATACATACAAATTCCTAGTTTCAAATTGGCGCCGCTGCCGCTTCGCTCGTACGATTGACGATTTGTCGTGAAGACGTTTGGATTTTGGGATCCGTTCATTCTTTGAACGTTACGTTTCTTGCACAAAAAATCAAAAATACAAAAAAAATCAAAAACATAAAATTACAAAAAAATTAAAAAATCACAAAAGCAATTTCTTTCCTAAGAATTGCAACAAAAAAAATTAAAAAATCCAAAAGTAATACTTTTTCCTAAAAGTATTACACCAAAAATATTACGTATTAGTGTAAATTTTTATTTCGATTTCTTTCGATTTTTCTTGTGAATATATATTTTTCTAAAAAATACAAAAAGATTTTTCATTTTGTTATATTACGTAGCACAATAAAATTACCTACTTTTCAAATAAGCCTTAGTTGGGATTTCATCACCTAACTATTGTAGTCGAATCCATAACGAGAAAAAAGGGCAAAATAGAAAAAATACTAGTAAGACGTTTGAACTCGACATATACAAACTATAAGGTGGGTATAAGGCGACGCGCTATAAAAGGCCGTCTAAGGAAAAAGGTTTTTAAGTGCTTTGTGCCACCTCGTTTCCCCGCTTGCTTGTGCGTATATTGCGAGGGACGACCGATTATTGGTTTGCCAACTCAAGTAGTATTTTACGTATATATTTTTGTAGATTTTTCATATTGCTCCTCGAGAGGGAAAATCCTTTTCCTCTCAAAGTCGACCGAGGTCACCTACCTCATTCCAAAGTTTTAATTGTATGCGCACTCGCGCGCATACATACATACCGATTGGTGTACCAAATACTTCTAATTCTTCTAAAAAGAAGAAGAAGAAAAACAAAAAGACCGTCATTAAAGCCGATCCCGAGAATCGAGCTTTTGACAATACGATGGCAATGGATAATCGACCAATGATTGAGATTCTACAATCTCACGTTGAAGGAAACGATGACGCGATTGTGGTGCCAAATATTGGAGCTAATCATTTCGAACTTAAATCGGGTTTTATTCAAATGGTTTCCGCTACACCATTTTTAGGCCGTACTAATGATGACCCACGCGCTCATATCAAACGTTTCATCCAATTAGCTAATACCGTCAAATACAATGGGGTGCCCCAAGAGGCCGTTCGCCTCCAACTTTTTCCTTTTTCCCTCGAGGGACAAGCCCGGATTTGGCTTGATAAGGAACCACCCCAAAGTATTACCACATGGATCGACTTAGAGACCAAGTTCATTAACTACTTTTTCCCACCATCACGGACCACTTCCTTAAGGAATGAAATAATCAATTTTGAGCAAAAATATGGGGAACGTTTAGTGAGGCTTGGGATCGTTTTAAAGATCTTTTGAGAAAATGTCCACAACACGGTTTTACTAAAGTTCATCAAATCAACACGTTTTATAATGGTTTAACTCTAAACGACCAAGACTCACTTAATAGTGCCGCGGGGGGCAATATTCTTGTGAAAACCATGAACGAGGCTTGGGCCACTATTGAAAACAAAGCAAAAGTACAAACCAAAAGTGTTAGGGCTAATATGGCAAGTGCTAGTACGAGTAATAATGAGGTGAATGATCAAATTAAGGAGCTTACTTCAATTGTGAAAAACCTTGCTCTAAGAACCGACGCCCTCACTACACATGTGCATGCCGTGAAAGAAAAAAGTGAGACGTGTGAGACTTGTGGTGGACCACATTCATACTTTAATTGTGACAAGGTTTACAATGATCAACAAGAAGTTTATGCTTATAATAACAATGAAATTGATCGGGTTCAATTCAAACCAAATGTTGATGTTAACCATTTGTCTTACAAGTCTAATAACTATTTGGCTCCCCCGGGTTTTGTAGCACCACAAAGACCACCCCCACCCGCCCAAAATAGAAACCAAGGTCCTCAACGGGGTAATTTTCAAGGAAATACTAATCAACGGGGTTTTAATCAAAATCAAGGGAATTTTCAAGGGCAAAACCAAGGGTTGAATAATCAAGGATATAATAACCAAAGTTTTCAAAATCAAGGATTTAATCAAGGTTCTAATCAATATCAAAACCAAGGTTTTCCTAATCAAGGTTATAATCAAATGAACATGCACAATCCTCAAATGGACTTGGTTTTACAAAAATTATCCGACCATGAACGAATCATGAGAGAGATGCAAGAACATAATCGACTAATGCAAGAATCGAACGATAAGAAGTTTTTGACTATGATTCAAACCTTTCGTCCCCAAGGTGCCCTTCCCTCGAACACCGTGACCAATCCTAGGGCTAATGTTAATGCTATCACTACTAGGAGCGGTAAGACCACCGTAGAACCTTCCCCACCTAACCAAGGACCCGAGATTCCTTCTTCTTCGACACAACCTCCTTCTTCTTCCACTTGTGACATACCTCCCGTTATGCATTCGTCTACACCTTATGTTCCACCGATACCCAAATTTTATACCCCACCTTCGGTTCCAAAACCGGTTCCTTCACCTTCTATTTCTACTCCTCCTCCTCCTCCAAAGGATGTGAGTGAGCAATCCACTCCAAAGCCTTCATCTCAATCCAATATACC
This sequence comes from Glebionis coronaria, assembly GCA_025667525.1. NCBI lineage: Eukaryota > Viridiplantae > Streptophyta > Magnoliopsida > Asterales > Asteraceae > Glebionis > Glebionis coronaria. The sequence continues at coordinate 452,191,710 of CM046879.1, forward strand.
TTATCCCTCAAGGTTGCAAAAAGAGAAATTGAAGAATAAGGATGATATTCAAGTTTCGAACTTCCTAAAAATGTTCAAACAATTGAATTTTAATATCACCTTTGCCGAGGCGCTCGCTCACATGCCTAAGTACGCTAAGATGTTTAAGGATCTTTTAAGTGATAAGGAAAAGTTGCTTGATATCGCCAATACCCAATTGAATGAGAATTGTTCCGCGGTTCTTTTGAGAAAATTACCGGTTAAGTTAGGAGATCCCGGTAGATTCCTTATTCCTTGTAATTTTCTGGGTGTTGAGAATTGTATGGCCTTGGCGGATCTCGGAGCGAGTATCAATCTTATGCCATTGTCCGTGTGGAAACAATTATCTTTACCCGAGCTAGTCCCCACTCGTATGACATTGGAATTAGCTAACCGTACGGTTGCTTATCCGGTGGGGATAGCCGAGGATGTTTTCGTAGGAGTCGACAAATTCACTTTCCCCTCCGATTTCGTCGTCGTCGACTATGAAATGGATCCCCGTGTTCCCTTAATTGTGGGACGACCCTTCTTGAGAACCGGGCGTACATTAATTGATGTAGCCGCGGGTGAACTTATCATGAGGGTCGGGGATGACAAAATCGTTTTTAACATGGGTAAACTTTCCAAACTTCCCGATGAGCCCGAATCCGTGAATTTCATCGATGTGCTCGACGAAGCATGCGAAGAACATTTTCAAGAGGCTTGTAAGAGCGGGATTTCTCCTTTACCTCATGTTGAGACCGTAGCTTCTATTGCTCCTTCATTGACTCCATTTGGAGAAAGTGACTTAGATGAGTTTGAAGCTAGCTTGGGTCCTCTCGAGATTAACTATGATAATTCTCCCACCAATTGGGATGAAGACATTCGTACCATTGAGAGACTTCTCAATGAGGACAATATTTCTCCACCCACTCCAAAAGAAGTTACAAACGATGATCCTACTTCGACCAAGCCTTCCATTGATAATCCGCCGGATTTAGAGCTTAAAGATTTGCCGTCTCATCTAGAGTACGTTTTCTTAGAAGAGGATAATAAGTTGCCCGTCATTATTGCTAAGGACTTAAAAGAAGATGAAAAATCCTGACTTATCGATGTGCTTAAGAATCATAAGAAAGTAATTGCTTGGAAAATCTCCGACATTCGCGGAATTGATCCTAATTTTTGTACTCATAAAATTCTCATGGAAGATGACTTTAAACCCGCGATCCAAAATCAAAGAAGGGTTAATCCAAAAATTCATGAAGTCATTAAGAAAGAAGTTATCAAACTTCTCGATGCCGGAATGATTTACCCTATCTCGGATTCGCCATGGGTTAGTCCCGTCCATTGTGTGCCTAAGAAAGGCGGAATCACCGTTGTTCCCAACGAAAACAACGAGTTGATTCCTACTCGACTCGTAACGGGTTGGCGAGTTTGCATCGACTATCGTAAACTCAATGATGCCACTTGTAAGGATCATTTCCCTCTTCCTTTCATGGATCAAATGCTCGAGCGTTTAGCGGGTAATGATTTCTATTGTTTCTTAGATGGCTTTTCCGGATATTTTCAAATCCCTATCGATCTAAAAGACCAAGAGAAAACCACATTCACTTGTCCCTATGGAACATTTGCTTACAAAAGAATGCCTTTCGGCTTGTGCAATGCTCTCGGGACTTTCCAAAGGTGTATGATGGCGATATTTCATGACATGGTTGAAGAAACTATGGAAGTCTTTATGGACGATTTCTCGGTCTATGGTGATTCTTTCTCTTCTTGCCTTGCTAATTTAGAACGTACGCTCCAACGGTGTGAAGACACTCGTCTCGTTCTTAATTGAGAAAAATGCCATTTCATGGTAAAAGAAGGCATCGTCCTCGGTCATAAAATTTCCAAAGCCGGTATCGAAGTCGACCGTGCTAAAGTTGACGTCATTGCTAAGTTACCTCCGCCTACCACCGTCAAAGGAGTTAGAAGTTTTTTAGGCCATGCGGGATTTTATCGACGTTTCATCCAAGATTTCTCGAAAATAGCTCGTCCAATGACTCATCTCTTAGAAAAGGATGCTCCTTTCATCTTCTCTCAAGAATGTCTCGACTCTTTCGAACTTCTTAAAGGTAAATTAACTAAGGCACCGGTCTTAGTCTCCCCAAATTGGGAGTTACCTTTCGAGCTCATGTGCGATGCTAGTGATTTCGCGGTAGGAGCGGTTTTAGGTCAACGAGTTAACAAACATTTCCAACCCATCCATTATGCTAGTAAGACAATGACGGGGGCTCAATTGCATTATACCACTACCGAAAAAGAGCTTTTAGCTGTAGTGTATGCTTTTGAGAAATTCCGCCCCTATCTTGTGCTTTCCACCACCATTGTTTACACCGACCATTCCGCCTTGAAATACTTGTTGACCAAGCAAGATGCTAAACCGAGACTCCTTCGTTGGGTTTTGCTCCTACAAGAATTTAATATAGAAATTCGTGATAAAAAAGGAGCAGAAAACCTAGCCGCGGATCACCTTAGTAGACTTGAGGATCCTTATCAAGGGGAATCTCCAAATCAAGAGATTAATGAATCCTTTCCCCCTGAGACCTTAATGTCTATTAATTTCAATCTTGATGATACCCCATGGTTTGCCGACATTGCAAACTATTTGGCGGGTGGTGTTCTTATCGAAGGGTTATCGTCCCAACAAAAGAAAAAATTCTTCAAGGACGTTAAAACGTACTATTGGGACGACCCTTATCTTTTCAAGCAATGTGCGGACTTAATCATTCGTAGATGTGTTGATGGGACGGCAGCTTTACAAATCCTTGAAGCTTGCCATAAAGGACCTACCGGTGGTCACTTTGGTCCTAATTACACCGCTAAAAAAGTGTTCGACTCCGGATTCTATTGGCCCTCCATTTATCATGATGCACATGAAATGGTTAAAAATTGTGATGCTTGTCAAAGGCAAGGCAAGATCACACATAAAGATGAGATGCCTCAAAATTTCATCCAAGAATGTGAAATCTTTGACGTATGGGGCATCGACTTTATGGGGCCGTTTCCATCATCGAAGGGAAACAAGTACATCCTCGTAGCCGTTGAATACGTCTCAAAACGTGTTGAAGCAAAAGCTTTACCTACTAATGATGCGAGGGTGGTTGTTAACTTCTTGAAACAATTGTTTGCTCGATTCGGTGTGCCTCGTGCTATTATTAGTGATCGCGGGACTCATTTTTGCAATGATCAATTTGCACGAGTCATGGCTAAGTATGGTGTCAATCACCGACTTTCCACCGCGTATCATCCTCAAACTAATGGACAAGCCGAGGTTTCTAACCGTGGTCTTAAGAGAATCTTAGAGCGAACCGTGGGAGAGCATCGTGCCTCATGGGCCGATAAATTAGATGATGCTTTGTGGGCTTTCCGTACCGCTTATAAGACACCTATAGGTTGTACCCCTTATCGCCTTGTGTACGGAAAGGCGTGCCACCTCCCCATTGAGTTGGAGCATAAGGCTTATTGGGCCTTAAAATGGGCTAATTTTGATCTTAACAAAGCCGGTGATCATAGGAAAATCCAACTCATTGAACTCAATGAACTTAGGAATGAGGCTTATGAGAATTCATTAATCTACAAGGAGAAAACTAAGCTCATTCATGATTCCAAGATTAAAAACCGAGAGTTCCATGTTGGTGATCAAGTTTTACTATTTAACTCTCGGTTGAAAATCTTTTCGGGTAAACTTAAGAGCCGTTGGTCCGGTCCATTCACCGTAGCCCAAGTCTTCCCTTATGGCACCATTGAGTTATCCCAACCAAATGAGCCCAACTTTAAGGTGAATGGCCAACGGGTTAAGTTGTACTATGGAGAGGACATCTCTCACGAGATGATTCCATCCCTCTCCACATTTCCCTTGAATTAATTCGGGAAATCGAGTCGAGCTAGAGACTCGTGATAAATAAATCAAGCATCGTATAACTAGGTTAGATTTTTACCTTTACCATCCTTTCCACCTTTTTTCACCTTCATCCATTGTCCGCCAATAAGTGTGGGGGGAGCCAAGTAGGTTGTTTGTGTGTTGTGATTGTGTGCAGGGACTTGTGCTTTGATGATCCACTTTTGGTACTTTTGATGAGACCCGTGATCCCGTGTTCCCGTGTACCCGGTTCTATCAAAACTATTGTGATTCATACTTGTATATAAATAAAACGAATAAATGTAATCACTTTAGTTGTCCCTTCCTTAGCTCGATTTTAAACAACATACTCAATGTCCTAAGTGTAGGGGAGTTTATTCTCCCACATGCTTAAACATTGAGGACAATGTTTATATTAAGTGTAGGGGGGATTTCTATCGAATTTTAGTGGCCTTTTCCATGAATTTGACCCCATTTTAACCGGAAAATTTAAAAAAAAAATTCAACGTTTTTCAAATTTTTGATCTATTTTGGCCTAGTAGAATTTTTATTTAATTTCTTTTCTTATCGCATCATAATAATTTCATTTTCAAGAATAAAGTCATAAATAGATAAATAAATAAAATGGTTTTAACAAATTTAGATATCTTTGATATATTAGGCCCGTCGTGAATATTTTGACTTAACCCGAGTTTACTTATCTAAGTTTACTCTAGCTAGTATCCTTAACCATATGGACCTTAATTGGTTTATTAGGCTAAGCATCCACGAGTCTCATTCCTTGAGATTTTAAATTGTGGAGAACGAGAGATGATAGAGTTAATTATAAGTTCGGTATTCTTTCATTTTCTTATGTGAGTTAGTTATGAGCTTTTTCTCCCATCACTTGTAAATAAATATATTTGCAATAAATAAGGTTGTACGATTTAAAAGGTTACTTAGCTTCTAGCACAAGATCGTTTAAAAGTTGCTCGGTGTTAATTAGAGTTCATAGCCAAGGCATAACTTATTGAAACGGGACGCGAAGATTGGCTTATCCAAAAAGGCCCTAACAAGGCATGAGGATACCCAAGTCCAAAAAGGCCCTAACAAGGCATGAGGATTCACTTTTTGCTAAAGATCCTAAGATGATGTGAAGATCATTAATCCAAATCAATATGAAGGATCAAGACACACGACGAGAAGCAATTACTCCCCTAAAGATCATGGAGAAGTCTATCCAAAAAGACCCTAACAAGGTATGAGGATAAATAGATCCAAGTCCGAAAAGGAGGCGGATCGTTGTATATCAAAATCCTAAATAAAGAAGAGGATAAATGAAGAAGTCGTGGTCAAAGTTTGAAGCATCTTTCACTCTTTATAAAGATGTATACCAAAATGAAGAGAAGACCATAATTTCAAGATCGTCTCTCAAGATTTGAAGTTTGAAGTACAAGCCAAATATCGGTCCGAGAAAGGTCTCAAATCGTGAAACGAGTTATGCCAAGATATGAACTTTTTGAGGTTTCGAGAAGCAGTTTTAAAAGATTTTGTCCTTTAGCTAACTATTGATTAAATCGTCTCACTTTGTTTTCGGCCTTAATAAATTATCGAAATAAGTCAAAAATGCATCCTCGTGATCATTCAAGACAAAAATAAAATATAAGAGATACACCGTAGGAATAAGGGGGTCTAAGTGATTAACTAAACCACATGAGCAAGTGTTTGTTGTGCTAACTTGTTATAACAATGATCTCGTTTTTAAGCTTGGTATGGGGAACGTGAAACTTGAGGGTGATTAATATTCATGACACCAAAGCCCTAATTCAAGTCTTAGATTTCTTTACGAGTTTCTTCCATCTAATAATTTCCAAGTTAATAAATCATTTAATTATTGTCTCCTTTAAAGTTTTTATCTTTTCGTCATAGTAGTAGTGGTAATAATTATAAAGGCCGAGATGGATTGATTATGAGAAAAATGTAACTTATGCTTTAAAACTATGCATTGCATGGGGTCATTGCAATGGTCAAGTGTAGGAGATTTAATAAGTGTGTAAACACTTATCCTTTTGCCACTAAAATCAAGTAAAAACAAGACCTAATCATGTGTTTAATGTCGTAAAAGTCGGAATTACGCGTGGTTTTGTGTTTTGTGTGATAAATAGGTACAAATGATCAAAAGAAGAGAAAACACGGGATTTCACGGTCAAATGTCGAAGAAAAGTCAAGAAAAAGTCAAAGACAAGATCAAAAGACCTAAAGTGTGTCGAAGATCACGAAAACCGACAAAGCCGACTTAATTTTGAAGAAATGATCAAGAAAACCGGAATCGAGCTCGAATTTAGCGGATTTCATTATTTATCAAGAAGACGAGCCAAGTGGGTCCCACATCTAACAAATGGGCTCAAAAGCCCATTTAAGAAAAAAATTTATTTAACTTTTCACCAAAAAGGTTTACAAAGCAATGGGCTAAAGCCCATTTGATAGAAATGAAATCATGGACGGTTTTTAGTAATTTTGGGCCTCAAGCCCAAATGAATTTGGAATAAATGAAACGTTTTTGCAGTCAATCTATACACACACATTTAACTTTCCAAGTTAATAAACATTTTTTGGTCAAACCCTCACACATTTACTCACCCCACGTGTATCATACACGTCTCACAAAAAAATCCCATCCCACTCACATTAATAAAATCAACCGTTTAACTTTTCCCCATATTTCACTTCGTTACACTCTAGGTGAAAACATTCCCTCTCTCCCACTTCATCTTCTCCGAAAGAAACGCACATCTCCCTCCCAAACCCTAATTTTTACACAGTAAAATTCACCCAACCAAATTTGGGGGTTTTACCTTTGTGGGTTAATTAACACCCAAGGGAATTAATTCCCCAAAAAAATCGCTTCATCCACTCAAAACCTCAATCATCCGTGGCTTATTTCTCTCCTTTGATTGGCTAGGTCACGTCCATATTCTAAACCCCCCAATAAAAGCATGCCACCTCACCAATCAACAAAAACAAGAAGCACACATCTTGGCACGAGGGTAATCTGTGGCTACAAGGCATTTTCTCCACCGTTTGATCATAAGAGAAGAAAGAGAAGGAAGATTAGCGGCCAAGATCTCTCACCTTGGTCACCAAGATAACCTAGAAGGTTCGGGGGTTCCCTATAAATACCCTCCTCTCTATCATGTAATTTAAGCTTTTCTTTATTGTTTTTATTTTTCAGAAAAATAGAATAGGTTTAATCGTGTAATTTTTTTTCCAGTATTGTAATTTTGATTTGAATTAATGAAAAATTAAATTTAGTTTTAATACTTGTCTCAATCTTAATTTTCCAGTTATTGTTTTATATTTAATCCGTTACTGTTTGATATTATTTATTATTAAAAAGGATAAAAAAATATATAAAAAAAATATATATAAAGGAAAGTAAATTATTTCCCCCACTGGGAAATAATTATATATTGTTACTGTTGGGGATTCTTTGTTTCGAAATCGGTTCAGTAGTAATTGTTGGCTCGAGATAAGGATGGTGTTTGGGTTCGATTCAAGTTTGGTGGTTTGTTTGGAGTTTGTTTCGGTTTAAGCTCGCTCAGCGCGACGCTTCTTCTCAAAGGTTCCTCCAAATGGTTTGAATTTTCTTTTTAAATTTAAGTTAAGTTTTATATTTAGAGTATTGATTAATCTGCTATAGTTTAAGTTGTTTTGATTTCTGCTTTTTGAATTGGATTTACTTAATATTATTATTGTTTAGTTTGTTATAGATTTGAACTGTTTAATTGTTTTTTTATCTGCTTATTAGTTTAAGGCTGTTTGGATCTGCTTATTTAAGGTGGTGCTTATTTGTTTGATTTTGTTTCATTTGTTTTAGTGTTTTGGTTTAATTTGGGACTGATAAGTTTTCGGTTGTGATCTGCTTATTTGATATTAGTTTTCCTTATTGAGTTTTTTTTAGCTGTTTGGATCTGCTTGATATTTGTCTTCTTTGATACAAAGTGTTAGGTTGTTTAGCTTATTCTGGTTCCTGCTTTTAGGTATTCAGCTTATTTATTTATTTTTTTATTTTTTTGGTTTATTTGTTTAATCTGTGTTGCCATGCTTTTAGCTTATTAGGTTTCTGTTCAGCTTATTATAAACGTATTGCTTATTCAGTTTTTTTTGTTTGCGGCTTATTTTTCTAAGTTTTATTTTGGCTTATTTGAACCCTGCTTATTTTGTGTTCAGCTTATTCCATTGTTTGGCTTGGCTTATTTGCTTTGTGTGCTTATTTGCTGCTATAACCTCAGACCCAATTGGTCTGAGGCTTTTTACTGTCCAAAAATAGAAGTTCCAAAAAAGTATTCAAAATACTGAGCAAATTTGTCTGGGGTGAGATTCGAACCCCAGCCCCGTCGTATAACAGCCCAACGTCCCACCCAGTGCACTACATCTCTTTTTGTGTTTTATCCCTCTTAATTGCATTTATATAGCGTAAAAATAGGGATGGCAGTTTTAATATATACTAGTTTAAATCAATTTAGAGTTTATTAATTTTATTTAAAAAGTTTATTTTAACTTTCTTTTATTCAGTTTTTTTTAAAAAAAAAAGACAAAAAAAAATATTTTTCTTTTTACTTAAAAGTTGTTTCCAATTTATTTAAAATAGATTTACTTTTATTTTTAAATTTAAATTAGTTTAAATATTTTTATTTCAAATTTACTTTCAAATTAGTTTAATTTACTTTTAGTTACAATTTTTAATTAGATATAAGTTTATTTTCAAATTAATAGTTTAAAATAGTTAATTAAAATAGTTTTCATTTAATAGATTTAAGTTAGTTTTAAAAGCCCAAAAAAATAGATTTTACCAAAAACAAGTTAAGTCGAAACGTAAAACCGGAAATCAAATTCGAGTCGAATCGAGGAAAAACGAACATTAATTGATACATACAAATTCCTAGTTTCAAGTAACCTTTCAGAATTCAATAAAAACAAAAAACAAAATTCTGGAAATCAATTTTCAATTGCATTAATATATAAAATTGAATGTACATAAGTAAATCAACAACTATAATGTCGTATTATTTACAAGTAACATACTTTTCACAAAGAATCACACTTGTAAAGACTTTGAATAACCGTATTGTAAAGTCTTTTGAGCCTTGTTATTCCTAGCTTGTTTCTTCAGATGAGGAATAGCCGTAAATGTACTGCCTGCTGGAATGTTCATCGAGCGCTTAGTTCCTATCTTTGGTGCACTTTCAACAATAGCTTTTATGGTATTTGGTGGTGTTTTTTCCTATATGGAAACAAAAGTCGTGTATTAAACATTGAACTAAATATGAAAAGCTATGTATATGTAGGATGATAAATCAAGTGTATGTACCTCTTGAAAAAAAATAACTTTTTCCTTTGGCCATGCCACAAAACTACCTTTTACATCCTTAACAGTTTTAAACCATTATTTCCGTCGTCATCAGGTATGAATGCTGCATCCACTAGGGATTCATCAACTGAAACTTTGTAGCAATATTTTGGTAGTGGTTAGTTATGAATCATTACATTGTCTCCATCCTTATACTTGTATACCGTACTGTTACCAATGATAATTTTCCTAGAGATGTTCCACAGTTTGCACTTAAATCTCTGAAGAAAATATGTTTACATGCGTTAATGAGAAATAAATTAAACAAGTAATTATATGAACAATGATGAAATACTTACATCTGGTAGTGATGGTGGAGACTGATTTACTTTCGATTTAGAAGGTGTACGCTTCTTTCATAATGATGAAATAGGTACGTCTTGTTGTGTCGAAGGAGACATATTTTGTTGTGATCCGGAAGTTGGATAAATATCTTCTTGAGATTAGGAATTTTGAAGTGGAGACTTTTTTTCCAACGATCTAGTCTTTTTTTTTGCTCCCCTAGTTCTAACAGGTCCCTACATATATACATAACACAGTAAATAAGTCATGTATAGTACAAATTTAGAAACCAAACATGGCTTTTTTATAACTTACCTTGTTCGCAGTTGCAGTGTCCAAATCCTTGTTCGAAGTTGTAGTTGTCTTAGACATTGGAAATAACACACCCTTATGAAGTCCACCACCACTGATCGGCGTCCTTTGCTCTTCACTAGGTATTGTGTTTAATGTATTATGTTCTAGTTGTAATTCCTGCAATATATAAGTATGTTAATTGTTATTGGTATTACAGACTGAAAATCATCAAATCAAAATTAGAAAACTAGTCTTATATTTGACTGACTTGGCGTTAACTCTTCTATATTAACCCTATGTGTAGACATAACTTTAACATTTTATTAAGAAATACCTGTGTTTGTGACATCTGGGAGGTTAATTCAGTGACTATGTTCTCTTTTTCTTTACGCGCCTGTCTCTCCTTATCAAGTTCAGTTTCAAGCATCGCAATCCTTACATCAGTTCCTTGTTTCCTTCTAGGTAGATCAAAGAACTTCCTGCACGTAACTCTGCCTCCCACTCCTCTTGCATACCCTCCCTTGTCCTTTCCTAATACATGTGATAATGAATCTGTGCCACTATCAACTGTCAAGGTTCCATCTCTGATCTGGTCCTCTAGTTCCAACTGCACACAAAAATGGTAAATAATTTGTTATTCGAATATAAACATAATATACAAAAATTTGTAATAACACTTATAATCTTAGTGCCAACTTTGATTGTTTCATCATCTGTCTCTTTTCCTTCTTTTCTGACCCTTCCATTAAACAACAATACACCACAGGGGGGAGGAGGGGGAGGGGTTCTTGATCTAGTGTAATTTGTTGTTTTATGATCTTCCAAACATTAAATACATACAGATGAAAAGATAAACCAACATGGACAACAGTTTTAGGATATTACACCAATATAACCTTACCATTTGCTCTTTTATATATACATAACCACCACGTCCTATTGTATGCTGATAAAGAGACTTGGAACGCGCCAATTTATTTGCAGCTCATTTCACCTAACAAAAGAGATTATTGGATGAGAAGTTGCTAGTACGTAACAGAGTGTGTTTGTCATACGGAGTTTCCAAAAAATACATACATACGGTGTTTATAAATGTAAAACAAAATAGAAACTAACAACCTTAAATTCTTCTATGGCCGTGTGGTTTACAAAAGCAACCCACTGTTCGGCATTGACGATTGCTCTGTAATTCTTTGGAACTTCATTTAGTTTTTCAGGTTTATCTAGGTTGGGAACTATGTGCTTTGCTGCCAATTTACTTCTGAAATTTCTTAGAAGTTCACCTAACTTATTCATAACCAACATTTTGAAGGACACATCAAATTCAAAGTATTGCTGCACATATTAACATAATGCTAAAGTAAATGTAGGAATAAGACTAATAGTTGGGTAAAAAGTTTTGTATGTGTACCGTGGTTTCAGTCCAAAGTTTTTCTCTTGCTTCCTCCTTCACATCTTTCCAGGATAGAATCTTCAATCCTATCTGCTCCCGAACCGTGTCTCCTAAAAAACTGATAAACAATGATCTGTTTAGCCCTGATATTCTATTCAGTGCAGCAAAGTTTACATTTATCTTCATGACACCTGGTTTTCCATATTTTATCCGAAACTTGGATAACCTAGTTATACCCCTCCTATTAACAACCTTCTGTTTAATGATGTCTTCATCCTCATCCGATTGATCACCATAATCCTCTGATTCATAATCTCCTTGATTATGGTGATTTACATCATGATTATTAACCAAAGAATAATCATCAGTAACAATATAATCTTGATCATCGTTTACAGTGTTCATGATTATTGACCACAAATCGATGTGTACAAGAATAATAAGTTGGTATGAAACTAATGAAAAAGTAATTGAGTTTTGTATATTTTGTGATTTTGGAGAAAAATCAGGGTTTGATATGAGTTATAAAATTATGGTAACTTCATATGCATTTACTTAGCATGGAAATTCAAAATTTTCGTGAAAATTTTGGCTCCAAATACAAAAATTAAACAACCAAATATTTTGAAATCCAATTTTCCTCCAAATTAAACATTCACACTAAGTAAACTTTCCCTTTGAGTTTCCTGGTAATAATACATTTTGAACAAAATTTTATACTATTTTACACATTTTAACATTCAACCAAAAACCTTTGATAGATAACTGATAACTACTTTAGTACAGATATTGAATTGTACATGGACTTAAAATACTTATATTAACTAGTTAACAAACCCATATTGTTGATTACAGATAACTGATAATTGTTTCATAATGCTAGTAATGCATACAAATCTATTAAATTGTTGCAACCTGTAGGTTGATAATACAACAGGTGCCTAGCAATAGCAGACCATCAAAACACAAAAAAATTGTTCATATTAAACAGGGAGAACTGACATCATCCAACCTTCCTTTTGCCTTTGTTGTTGCTCCCCTCTACAGCATTCCTTGACCGAACCTTCTTCTCAGCAATTTCTTTCCAAGTTTTTTATTGGCTAGGCCAACAACGACATTTGATCTTGGAGCTTTCGCTTGAGAAGATTGAGCTTTCTGAGTGTGCTTTGATCTGGGAGTGTGCTTTCGTCTTGGAGCATCGGCTTGAGTAACTAATTCTTCATCCCTAGAGTCAAAGAAAGGGCTCTTTCTAATCCAATCTATGTTTTCTCATTCCTCCTGATATTTGACCACATCATGTGTTTAAAACAATTAATCAATGGTATAAACGTATACATCTTTATGCATACACACATAACAACTTAACTATACCTTGTTTAAAATTTTCTTATATCCTTTCGAGTAAGCAGTCGGCTTTGACTTTGAACCTGACATAGCATTAGGTTGAATAATTAAAAACTTCACACTGCTATACATTCAACCATAAACTTTAAGTTTAAACAGCTTTACCTTTAGAATTGCTATTCTTATTAAGTTCTAACTCATAATCCTCATCACTCGTGTCTTTCTCCTCATCACTTGTATATTCCTCCGCATCACTAGAATCTACCTCGGCATCATTATTGTCTTCCTCCTCATCAGATGAATTTGATTCATCCTCTGCAGTAGGTTTGAATAGAATAGGAGTTTCTAAACAGGGAGGACGAATAGAGGGAGGACGAACTTTTTTAGAAGATGTTGTGGCATTAAGTACACCTAAAATTTGAGTTTGAAGCAAGGGAGGACAAATAGAGGGAGGAAGAACTCGAGCGGATGAACTTATTGCATTAGGAGTTTGAAACTAGGAAGGACGAATAGATGAAGAACTTGTGACATTATGTATGCCTACAATAGGAGTTTGAAACAGTGGAGGACGAAAACAGGGAGTACTTGAAGAACTTCTTGGCAAGCTGTGAATAGGACTTGTATTGCTAGGGGTGGGCGAAATTTAGCACTTTCAGAAGTAGATGACGAAGTGTCTGATTCTATATGAATTACTTCTGTAAACATGTACATATTAATGTTAGTTATATGTCGATGAAGGGAGTGTTTGGCAGTATGTGTAGCATGGTTGTGGATGCCCTAATAACATTTGGATTTGGTTATACATATGTTTGTATAGGGGACCATATCCAACTGATTTCAAAAAACCTAAAACAATATCTTACCAAAATAACCTTAAACTATAACATACCATGGGACCATATCCAGACACATTAACAAAACCCATATCCTAGATTGAAACATAGACCATATAAACACATTAAGAAGAGTTAATCCTATAAATTAAATCATGTTAATTAAATATGACATAGGTCCACATACATGCATTAAAGTAAGTGTAAACTCTAATATCATAACAAACTTACAATATTCGTATGAACCCTAATATTAAATTAAACAATACTGATTGTTGCATTACCTCTTTCCTGATGTTTCATTTCGTTAATGATTGTGTAGATTGGCGACTATTGTGTATGAGGTTTTATTTTTTTGATCCGTTATTGGGTGGTTAATTTAGGGTTCGTTCTTCCTGTGTGATTGTGAAAATGGTGGTGAAAATGGTGGTGGTTACAAGATAGTTACCGGATATTATGTGTGTTTAATGAAAATGTAAATATTAAATTTACTTAATAATAAAATTATAATTAACATTTAATTTTTAAAAGTTAATAATAAATAAATTATAAGCAAATAAAAAAGCATATTGATGAGACTGCAATTATACATAGTCTCATCGTCCAAATCGGGCTTAAAACGCTTAAAATATCATCAAAATACCCCAAAACATGCTTGTGTTTGTTCATTGTGTATTTTAGGTACGAATATCGTGAAATCAACAAAAGATCACAAGAATCAAGCAAAAACAAACACGGGAAACGAAGCCACATAAAGAACTGGACCCGAATCATGATTTTCCTATCAAGTCCTTGAAGTTTTGAAGATTGGCAAGAATGGTCCCTCAACTTTTGAAGACTTGTCATTTTATACCCTTATAAATCCTCAAAATTACATATGGGTCCCTAAAATGATGAGAAATTACATCATTAGTCCTTAAAGAATGGTCAATGTGCATGAAAAGCCCTTGGAAAAGTTTTACAAAACTTAATGTGGCCAAAGTGTGAAAAAACAAACTTTCATAACAAAGGAAATTAGTTTTGTGGCTGTTTAATGCAAAGTGACAAACACATGAAAAGTAAGGGGCCAATATGGGCAGACAGCCATACCCATCACCACCAACCAGGAGATGCCACGTCACCCCATTACTACAAACCAACCAATCACACCACCACTACACGCCACATTGGATTCCACTTAAATGTTTATTAACAGATTTTTAAATGAAATCTGTTTAGTAAATAATATGAAGGTAAACATTTATTTAAACGCAATTATTTATAAACCAAATCAAAACTCACACTATTACACCTTCATCCCCATCATAAACCCAGCTAATCCCCAGTCCTAATTTAGTCTAAACCAAAGGGGTTTTGGCCCCAACTTTCCAGAATGATAATTAAACCCCTCATTAACCAAACCCGCCTTTAAAAACGAATCCCACATCACCCATTGGCCCCCCCATGTGTCCCCTGCAACCCGTCACTATCCTCAAGACCCCAAAAGGGGACAAAATCAACAGTTGGATTAATTGCTTGTTCCCAAAGCACAAATGGACGCACAAGATTAATCCTACAACCTGGCCATCACAAGACAACAAGCATCCTTCACATGTCCAGCATTTTGACCAAGAATTCCAAGGGCAAAGACAAAATTTAGCATGATTAGGGTTTGAGTAGTTGTAAATTCTAGAATCCTCTTCTTAGTCCTATTTAATGACCCCTCAACTTGTGAGTGGGCTTTTTCCAGTTTTTGTAAGAATTTTAAGTGAAGTAATAAAGCACCTTTTAATTTCTTCAATACTGAGTTCCTTTTTATCTGTTTTTCTTAGTATAATCTTTTCATTATTTGCAAAATATTTTAAGTCTTTAAAAGTTTTCATATTACAAAAATTTCAGAAAATCATTTTTTCTTGGACGTTTTTGACCCAAGGCTTAAATCTTGGTGGTTTGTTGACGTGATAACTAAAACATATCACTAGGATTTGGACTTGTTACTTTTTGTTCTCAAAATTTGTTTTTAAACGTTTTGTGTATCAAGGTGTTTCAAAAGAAAAATCTTTTGTCATCATTTTTTTATATTAACAGTTTACTGTTCACATAAGTCAAAAAGCATAAGCTGTATGAAACACAGCTTACGATATTGACTTGTGTGAGCTTGTAGTGTTCTTGTGGTTGTGTTGTGTAGGCATCAAGAAGAAATAGACAAGACCATTATTTCATTCTCTCTTTTCAGTGGTGAAGATATATGCACCCTTGGGTCTCTTGTAGACTCCAACAACAGGGCTCTCTACACCTCCCATAAGCTCACAAAAATCCTCAAAGGCCCATCTAGAGAAGGCATCAGCTCAAACAGGCTTGAACCCTCTTTATGCACCTTTTTTGATTTTTTTTGTCATGTTCATGTGGATTTTGTGTGTTGCCAGTTTTAATGTGTTAGATTAAGCTTGGATATGCTTATTTCAGTTATTTATGCATGTTTTAGTAGTTTTTAATCAGATTTGAGTTGTTTTGATCACAAGTTCTTAGTTAAATTTTTTATTTTGTAAACTTAAGGGGTGTTTGGATTTGGGAATTAGGGAGACTTGGGTGACACAAGTGGACTAAAACCAACCTGAACACACTCATTATGGTAGTTATATGTTTTATCAGTGATTTATTCTAAGTTTGGTAAGATAGAAGTAAGTTTTGCATGTTCATCAGTTGGTTAAAAATGGTCTAAAAGTCAGTAAGCCTTTATTTAGGTTGTTTTAGTCATTTGAGACCACCAAATCTTGGATACTGTTAGTTAAATAGTTAATCTAGGATTTTATTCTGTTTATTTGTGATTTGGTAGGGATTTGTGAGAATTATTGTGGTTTGAAATTCATTTTTGAGCCATTTGCACTAGCAACAAGCCCACAGACCACCCCTAGACATCAGTAACCTTAATCTGCCTATTTCTGTGTGTTTTGTGTGTTTGACATGTGCTTTTTATTGTTTACTTGACTCCCCACACTTCCATGAGTGTGGGGGTGCCTTTGGTTCCAAGTAAAACCTAAAAACAAGCTTTCCTAAGCTAAAAAAGTCCACATGCCCGTTTTCTGTGAAGGTCAGTGGGAACAAAGTTCCCACTGCTAGGAAAAAATTTCCCACTGATTTACTAGTGGACAAAAGTCCAAGTGGTGTCACTTTCAGATTTCAATTTTTTTGTCTTTAAAGGACAAAATTCAGTGGTTTTTATATTTTTCATTTTCCCTGTTTAGTCTATTTATTTTAAAAAATTTCATAAAGTCATTTTCAATTTATTGTTCATTTGCCATTTTTTAGGTTTAAATTGATTTTAATTAGTTTTAATTAATCTGATTTTTGTCTTTTAGTGCAAAATTTTGATATTTTACTGTTTTAAAATTTTTCTTAGATTTAGAAAAATATTTTAAGATTTTTAGTTTAAAAAGTTTCACTGTTTACTCTTTTTATTAATTTTTAAGATTTAATTTAAGTTTAAATAGGTTTTAAATCAAATTGTTTTATCTTTTAGTGAGAAAAATTACTTTTTTCAAACTTTTTAATTTTCTACTGTTTAGTAATATAAATTAGGATTCTTCAAACAGTAAGTTTATTTTTAGCATTATTTTATTATTTTTAATCATTATTTTAGTTTAAAAAGTGTTTTTAGCCTTTAAAAAAATAGAAAAATAGTTTTTTAAAAATTTAGGAAAAATACTTTTTAGTGTTTAAATAATATAAGTGAGTTATTAGTTTAATAAAATAATATTTTGGGCTTTTTCTTAATTATATTTAATTTTAGGGCTTTAATTAGCATTTAAAATTGAATATTTAATTATAAAAGGTTTTAAAATTTATTTATTGAATTTTTATTCTTGTTTATATTATTTTAAACTTAGTTTTGATTTTTAATTAATTTTTAGCTTCAATTTTTAATTTTGTCACGTTTTACGTATTTACGTTCGCGTTTTACGTCATTACGTCATAGTGTAACCGTAGTCGTAGCTCGTCTTTAATTTTCTCTCTTCTAACCCAAAAACGACACTAATCCAAACTTTGATTTTATATAATTGGCACACATACTCACACCTCCACCGAGAACGAACTCGCACTTATTCGATTCGTTGGTTTTCCTAAACCGTCGAGTTTAATACTTGCCGCTCATACGCGTTTTTCCTAAAACATGTACGATTTTACCTACAATCATTTTAGCGCCGCTGCTGGGGAGATGTTTTTAGTGCCATTATACATATCGTGTTTGTGTGAGTAGTGCGTTTTTGCTTTTCAATTTTTGGAAAGCGTATATAACGTACATACTCATTTTTGTTATTTTTCCCTACTATATTATAATATCCAAATAAATCGTGTTTAGTTTTCCTAAACTAAACACACAACAATCATTTTGCTATATTGTAGATATACTGGTTTTCTTTTTTCTTTGTGAATATTATTAATATATTGTACTACGTATCACAATAAATTTACAATATCTCCAAAAGCGTGAAGACACAACCTTAATTAGGATTTCATCACTCAATTATTGTATTTAAATCTAAAGCAAAAATCAAAAGGCAAAATCGATAAATACTTTCGTGAGGCTTAATTTTGATTAACACCAACTATAAGGTGGGTATAAGGCGGTTATATTTCACGACCTAAGGGAAAAAGGCTCTTAAGTGCTTAGCGCCGCCTCGTTTCCCCCACTTGCTTGTGCGTGTTTTGAGAAAGAGGGCTAATCGAGGTTTGCCGCCCAAGTATTATCTACGTATACTACATTTGCTTGTTTTCAAGATTAAACCCTCTTGAACGTTTTGGTGTTCCACCAACGTTCTAAAGTCATCGAAGGCGTTCACTCCACGTGATCGTTTTCATTCTTTGAGCCTCCTTTAATCGAGAAATCGATTCGAGTAGAGATTTGTAGATTTGAGTCTACGTAATACACCAAAATCCAAAAAAGTTAAAAAACAATCAAAAACCAAAAAATTTGAAAAATCGAAAAACCGCAAAAAGAATCTTCTTTGCTACCACCCATTCTACGCTTAGTGCATGCGCACTCGATCGAAGGATTATTCTAATTCTAGCGACGCTTCGAATCGACGCAATCGTAATCCAAGGAATCGACGACGTAGACGAGATTTAGAAATGGACGTTCCTAATATCGTTGTTGAAGAGACCGTAGACGAGATGGCCAACAATCGTTCGATGATGGAATTGCTCCAAGCTCCCACCGAGTTTTATGGAGACGTGATCGTAATTCCCGCTATCGAAGCGGATAATTTTTAGATTAAGAGCGGAATGCTTTCGTTGATTCAAGCTACAAAGTTTCGAGGTCGTGAGGCGGATAATCCTCACGATCACATTCGAAAGTTTGATCGTCTTTTGGCCACGAGCAAGTTTAAGAATGTCGACACCGATGTCGTCAAGCTTATGCTTTTTCCGTACTCGCTCGATGGTGCCGCCAAGGATTTGTACGAGAATGAGCCACCTAATTCGATAATTACGTGGAAGGATCTCAATTTCAAATTCTTTAATCATTTTTTCCCACCGTCTAAGACGACTTTTTTCAAAAACGAGATTATGAGATTTGAGCAAAAACCGAATGAATCTTTTAGAGACGCGTGGGATCGTTTTAAGGAATTGCTTAGGCAATGTCCTCACCATGGATTTTTTGAGTTGCACCAATCCGATACGTTTTACAACGGTCTTAGTTTTCAAGAACAAGATTCGTTGCATTCCGCCGCCGGTGGCAACTTTTTGTGTAAATTTCCGAAAGTTGCATTAATGGTTATCGAGAATCGATCCAAGGTTTACGAACTCCGCAACGCATCGAGTGTTGCCAATGTCGCCAATGTTAGTAATTCTAATCGCGATATTGAGAGAGTTGATGCGAAAGTCGACAAGTTGACGAATGTCTTTACGTCTTTTCTCATCGAAATGCAAAAGAAAGACGCTCCCGCTACGGTGAAAACGGCTGAGGCATCATGTACGTTTTGTGGTGGACCTCATAATTATTACGAGTGTGAAGCTACGAATGGCCAAACATCGAGTGTAAACGCGTTAAACAACAATTTTCAAAATCAAAATAACGCGGGTCCATCACAAGGATATTTTAATCAAGGCAACAATTTTCAAAACCGCAACAATTTTCAAGGAAATAATCAACAAGGAAATTTTCAAAATCAAGGTTATAATCAAGGTCGTAATTTGAATTGGCAAAACTAAGATAACAACAACAACCAAAGCTCGAGTTTTCAAAACAACAACAATCAAGGAAACAATTTTTCAAATGGTAATCAAGGAAATTTTCAAAGAAACAATCAAAACCAAGGGAATTTTAATTCAAATAAAAATAGTTCGTCAAACGATTTTCAAAATTACATGAAAACAAATGAGGCTAATATGAGACGATTAGAGGGAGAAATTGGTACTTTAAAAAACGACTTTTCTAATACTTTGAAAATTCAAAACACGAAAATTGAACAAGGACAAATCGACATTAAAAAGATGTTTTCGGCTATTATGAACAAACCTCGGGTGCTTCATCGAGTTCGTTACCTAGTGACACCGTTGTAAATCCAAAGGAACAATGTAAATCCGCCTAGTCTCGTGAGAAAACTCGTGTGATTAACCCTTACCTTGATGGATTCCGAGTTGTTCCTTCTTCTCAACCCTCGACTTCTAAGACGCCTTCATGTTCTAAAGTCGATGGGGTGAACGTGGCGACCAAGGAAAGAGTGCACACTCTCGTGTACCTCAAATTCCATCCACGATTCAAATAGAGAGCTTTATCGACCTCAGCAAAGTAACCCTTGAAGAAACTTGTGCACCGATTCTTCTCAAAAAACCCAAAAGGCATATGCCGAGAAAGGAAGAGGATCCGGGCCAATTTCTATTACCTTGTGATTTTTCTGATATTGAGGGATGTTTAGCCCTTGCCGATTTAGGTGCTAGCATCAATCTCATGCCTCATTCTCTATGGAAATTGATGATATTGCCTTCACTTACCCCCACGAAAATGATTATCGAGCTTGCAAATTGTACACCACTTATACCAATTGGAATAGCCGAGGATGTCTATGTTAGAGTTGGAAAGTTTGTTTTTCCCGCGGATTTCGTCATATCCGATTACGAGTGTGATCCTAAATGTCCCATTATTTTAGGTCGACCATTTTTATCGACGACTCGAACCGTAATCGACGTTCACGAGGGGAGACTAACTATGAGATATGGGGATGATAAAATGTAATTTTTCGCAAATAAATCCCAAGTGTCTAATGATCATGATAAAACCGAGGTTACAAAACCCGATGTTTCAAATTCTAATGATTTCAAAATGTTAACCTTAGCGGAAAATATGAGGCTTGATGCATGTTTTAGAAGAATTAAAATGAACGGTTATAAAGATGACAATTTTAATGATAAAGAATACGTGTACTTAATTCAAAAGGGTATTCGTAGATTTATGGATGAAAAATCACTTTGGGATGTATTTGGCGAAACAAGTGAAAAACCAATTCCGAAGGGCGACGTTAGTGCCATCACGACAATGACAAAAATGGACTCGTCTTCACCACCTTCGAAGGACCACGTCTTTGAGGCTTCAACTTCTAACTCCATCGAAGTGCCTCCATTTCCTAGCCCAACACCCGTTGAGGCTAAAGGTTTCATCGACATCGATCCTCTCGTCTTAGAAAAGTCACCTAAGCATAGTCATTCGACTTGTAAGACCATGGTTGTGAGTTCTCACATCGACTCTTTCTTTGACGATGACGATGGCGATTTTGCCGAGATTGATCACGTACTTCGAATTCCACATGCCGTTTTTGAGGATTGTCCCAAAAAGACCTCTTCATATGTGAAGTACGATGATTATGAGTTCGATCCCGAGATTGAGGAAATTATCGAACGAGAGCTAGCTCTTTTGCCTCCACTCCCACCTACGAGTGAGATTGATTTCTCCAAGATCGACGATGAACTTAATGAGTTGGAACGTCTTAATTTCGATGACGAACCAACTCACGTGACCAAAAATCCCATTCTCGAGGAGTTACCTAATCAACACTCCTCAAATGAGAATGACTTTTACCACATTCGTGAGGATCTAACTTATCAACGATCCTCACAAAGGAATGATGGTTTTGTGCTTGATCGTGATCTCTTCGAGAGAGTTTCTAAAATCTTACGTGAGGGGAATAAAAAACCTTGGTTTGACAAACCCATCTATGGTGAAGAAATCGATGAGATCGACGTTCATGAGGATGACGAATATGTTGACCCCGAGGGGGCGGTGTTCTTTGTTGATCGACGTTTTGAGAACTTATACAATCCACCACCCCCTAACCGCGACTTAAATTTGAGGATTTATAGCGCGACTAATTTTGAATTTGAAATGCCAAATATTTTTGACATTATCAAATCGGGTTTTCATAAAGAGTTTTTGAATGATGAAAAAGGAAAAGATTTTAAAAATGATTTAAATGATTTTTCTACAAGTTTAACTCCGTCATCACCGCGATGTATGAGTGCTACCACCTCGTCTACTCCTTTTGATGACGGTTGGTGTGGTTTTAGTGTGGAGGAAGCCCCTTATGTTTCTTCACACTTTACCACCAAGGACGAGATATTCGATCCCGGAATTGCTTGTGAAGGGAAATCTCGGTCTTCCACTAATGCAATAAATGGAAATCATATTCATTTGCTTGGTGTGAGTATACCTCGAGTAGCTTATAAGTTTGTCTTACCCATTGCCCCACCTTTCTACTTCTCATCTCTTTTCTTCAAACCCTTTGGGTTTCGAGCACGTGTTGAAGTGGCGTTGGTTCGTTTATCCCATGAAAACGAGGACGCCATTTTCGATCCCGGTATTTTGCATCATCAAAGGACTTAGTCCTTAGTACCAGTTGCTTTTGGACGTTGTTGATCATGTAAGCCCCACCAAAAATGACCATACCATGATTATCCATAAATGAACACATTTATAGGGATTCGAGTCGAGCTTTAGACTCGGTTATCAAAAACAAGGTACCTCGTGGGGCATTCTCATGCTTATCCTTGTAAATATTATTGCTTTCTAATTAGTGTAACGAGGGGACTTGTGCTCTTCCAACCTTTGTTCCATGGTTGTTTGTGATTGTGATTCATTAGGTTTATCGTCATAATTGAAGCCTCTCATGTTAGTTTTACGGATCACTCGATCTTCGATCGTTGCCTTTGGAGATTCCGATATCCGATGATATCCTTTTATGTTATAAAATTTATCTTATTAGCATAATTCATAAACGGCTTTTAGGTTATTCGTTTTACCCTTTCCATGCTCGAGATTAAGCATTCGACTTCGTCTCTAGTATGGGGTGTTTTCACCCCTAGACTCGCAACATTGAAGACAATGTTTAGTTTTAGTATGGGGGGTGAGTAGATACTTCACCTTGCTTACGTCACCACGCAATCTAAAATTTCATCTTTTTGATATCGTTTTGTTGCAAAATAAGGCTAAAAATGGCCAAATTTTAAAAATTTTCGTATTTTTCATAAGTGTTTAAGACACGAATGTAGGTTTTCCGTTGGTGAGAATAAGAGTAATTTTTGACTCGACCGTGCGTGTTGAGCACTTAGCTTCGATTCCTTAACTTTTTAGGCTAAGTCTCTTAAATGAGGACGGGAAATGATAGAGTTAATTATAAGTCTCGTAATCTTTCACGATCTCATGTGTAGTAATTATTAGCTTATTCTCCCCACGCTTTTGTTTAAATAAATGCAATAAGTAAGGTCGTACGATTTAAAAGGTTACTTAGCTTCTAGCCCAAGATCGTTTAAAAGTTAATCGTGTTCGAATAGAGTTCATAGCCAAGGCATAACTTATTGAAGCGGGATGCGAAGATTGGAAAGTTCCAAAAGGCCCTAACAAGGCATGAGGAGCTCCATTTTGTTGCTAAAGATCCAAGATGATGTGAAGTTTCATTAATCCAAAATCAATATGAAGGATCGAGACTCACGACGAAAATCAATATACTCCCCTAAAGATCATGGAGAAGACTATCCAAAAAGACCCTAAAAAGGTATGAGGATAGATATATCCAAGTCCTAAAAGGAGGTGGATCGTTGTATATCACAATCCCAAATAAAGATTGAAGAAAAATGATAAAGTCGTGGTCCAAGTTTGAAGAAATTCCATATATGAAGAGAATACCATTATTTCAAGAACGTCTTCCATGATTTGAAGTTCGAAACACATGCCAAATATCGGTCCGAGAAAGGTCTCAAATCGTGAAACGAGTTATGCCAAGATATGAACTTAAGGAGATTACGAGAAGCAGTTTTAAAAGATCATGTCCTTCGGCTAACTATCGATTAAATCGTCCTACTTCATTTTTGGACTTAATAAAATATCGAAATAAGTCAATGATGTATCCTCATGATCATTAAGACAAAAATAAAATATAAGAGATACCAATTAGGAATAAGGGAGTCTAGATACATAATTAACACTCATGAGATATGATTGTATTGCTAACTTATAATAACAATGATCTCGTTATACGCTTAGCATGGAATCGAGTGAAATTCGAGGATGACAAACTTATCTCTATGAGGCATTCACGTGTTCTTATTCTTTGACCCTAAAAGTCACTTAATCGTGATGAAAACATTTCATTATGTCTAAAACACGTGTAGTAGTTTATTTAAGTTTACGTTTTCAATAAACGTCACCTAAAAATGAACTTTGGAAGTGTTATGATACTTAATTCTAGCATTGCGTGAGGACACGGCAATGGTTTAGTATGGGGGAGTGATGAGACTGCAATTATACATAGTCTCATCGTCCAAATCGGGCTTAAACGCTTAAAATATCATCAAAATACCCCAGAATATGCTTGTGTTTGTTCATTGTGTATTTTAGGTACGGATATCGTGAAATCAACAAAAGATCACAAGAATCAAGCAAAAACGAACATGGGAAACGAAGCCGCACAAAGAACCGGACCCGAATCATGATTTTCCTATCAAGTCCTTGAAGTTTTGAAGATTGGCAAGAATGGTCCCTCAACTTTTGAAGACTTGTCATTTTATACACTTGTAAATCCTCAAAATTACATATGGGTCCCTAAAATGATGAGAAATTACATCATTAGTCCTTAAAGAATGGTCAATGTGCATGAAATGCCTTTGGAAAAGTTTTACAAAACTTAATGTGGCCAAAGTGTGAAAAAATAAACTTTCATAACAAAAGAAAGTTTTATGGCTGTTTAATGCAAAGTGACAAACACATGAAAAGTAAGGGGCCAATATGGGTAGACATCCATGCCCATCACCACCAACCAGGAGATGCCACGTCACCCCATTACTACAAACCAACCAATCACACCACCACTACACGCCACATTGGATTCCACTTAAATGTTTATTAACAGATTTTTAAATGAAATCTGTTTAGTAAATAATTTGGAGGTAAACGTTTATTTAAAACCAATTATTCCTAAACCAAATCAAAACTCACACTATTACACGTTCATCCCCAACATAAACCCTAGCTAATCCCCAGTCCTAATTTAGTCTAAACCAAAGGGGTTTTGGCCCCAACTTTCCAGAATGATAATTAAACCCCTCATTAACCAAACCCACCTCTAAAAACGAATCCCACATCACCCATTGGTCCCCCCCATGTGTCCCCTGCAAGCCGTCACTATCCTTAAAACCCCAAAAGGGGACAAAATCAACGGTTGGATCAATTGCTTGGTCCCAAAGCACAAATGAACGCACAAGATTAATCCTATAGTCTGGCCATCACAAGACAACAAGCATCCTTCACATGTCCAACATTTTGACCAAGAATTCCAAGGGCAAAGACGAAATTTAGCATGATTAGGGTTTCAGTAGTTGTAAATTCTAGAATCCTCTTCTTAGTCCTCTTTAATGACCCCTCAACTTGTGAGTGGGCTTTGTTCCAGTTTTTGTAAGAACTTTAAGTGAAGTAATAAAGCAGCTTTTAATTTCTTCAACACTGAGTTCCTTTTTATCTGTTTTTCTTAGTATAATCTTTTCACTATTTGCAAAATAGTTTAAGTCTTTAAAAGTTTTCATATTACAAAAATTTCAGAAAATCATTTTTTCTTGAAAGGTTTTGGACCCAAGGCTTAAATCTTGGTGGTCTATTGACGTGATAACTGAAACATATCACTAGGATTTGGACTTGTTACTTTTTGTTCTCAAAATTTATTTTTAAACGTTTTGTGTATCAAGGTGTTTCAAAAGAAAAATCTTTGTCATCATTTTTTTATATTAACAGTTTACTGTTCACATAAGTCAAAAAGCATGAGCTGTATGACACACAGCTTATGATATTGACCTATGTGAGCTTGTAGTGTTCTTGTGGTTTGCTGTGTTGTGCAGGGATCAAGAAGAAATAGACAAAACCATTATTTCATTCTCTCTTTTCAGTGGTGATGATATATGCACCCTTGGGTCTCTTGTAGACTCCACCAACAGGGCTCTCTACACCTCCCATAAGCTCACAAAAATCCTCAAAGGCCCATCCAGAGAAGGCATCAGCTCAAACAGGCTTGAACCCTCTTTATACACCTTTTTTGATTTTTTTTGTCATGTTCATGTGGATTTTGTGTGTTGCCTATTTTTATGTGTTAGTTTAAGCTTAGATATGCTTATTTTAGTTATTTATGCATGTTTTAGTAGTTGTTAATCAAATTTGAGTTGTTTTGATCACAAGTTCTTTGTTAAATTTCTTATTAAGTAAACTTAAGGGGTGTTTGGATTTGGGAATTAGGGAGACTTGGGTGACATAAGTGGACTAAAACCAACCTGAACACACTCATTATAGTAGTTATATGTTTTATCAGTGATTTATTCTAAGTTTGGTAAGATAGAAGTAAGTTTTGCATGTTTATCAGTTGGTTCAAAATGGTCTAAAAATCAGTAAGCCTCTATTTAGGTTGTTTTAGTCATTTGAGACCACCAAATCTTGGATACTGTTGGTTAAATAGTTAATCTAGGATTTTATTCTGTTTATTTGTGATTTGGTAGGGATTTGTGAGAATTATTGTGGTTTGAAATTCAATTTTGAGCCATTTGCACCAACAAAAAGCCCACAGACCACCCCTAGACATCAGTAACCCTAATCTTCCTATTTTATTGTGATTTATGTGTTTGACCTGTGATTTTTATTGTTTACTTGACTCCCCACACTTCCATGAGTGTGGGGGTACCTTTGGTTCCAAGTAAAACCTAAAAACAAGCTTTCCTAAGCTAAAAAAGTCCACAGACCCGTTTCTGTGAAGGTCAGTGGGAACAAAGTTCCCACTGCTAGGCAAAAAGTTCCCACTGCTTTACTAGTGGACAAAAGTCAAAGTGGTGTCACTTTTAGATTTCAATTTTTTTGTCTTTAGTGGACAAAATTCAGTGTTTTTTATATTTTTCATTTTCCCTGTTTAGTCTATTTATTTTAAGATTTTTCATAAAGTTTATTTTCAATTTACTGTTCATTTGCCATTTTTTAGGTTTAAATTGATTTTAATTAGTTTTAATTAATCTAATTTTTGTCTTTTAGTGCAAAATTTTGATATTTTTTAGTTTTAAAAATTTTCTTAGATTCAGAAAAATATTTTAAAATTTTTAGTTTGAAAATTTTCACTGTTCACTCTTTTTATTAATTCTTTAGATTTAATTTAAGTTTAAATAGGTTTTAAATCAAACTGTTTTGTCTTTTAGTGAGAAAAATTACTTTTTTCAAAATTTTTAATTTTTTTACTATTTAGTAATATTAATTGGGATTTTTCAAATAGTAAGTTTACTTTTAGCATTATTTTATTATTTTTAATTATTATTTTAGTTTAAAAAGTGTTTTTAGCCTTAAAAAAATAGAAAAATAGTTTTTAAAATTTAGGAAAAATACTTTTTAGTGTTTAAATAATATAAGTGAGTTATAAGTTTAATAAAATAATCTTTTGGGCTTTTTCTTAATTATATTTAATTTTAGGGCTTTAATTAGCATTTAAAATTGAATATTTAATTAATAAAAGGTTTTAAATATTATTTATTGAATTTTTATTCTTATTTATATTATTTTAAACTTAGTTTGATTTTTAATTAATTTTTAGCTTCAATTTTTAATTTTGTCACGTTTTACGTATTTACGTATTTACGTTCGCGTTTTACGTCATTACGTCGTAGTGTAACCGTAGTCGTAGCTCGTCTTTAATTTTCTCTCTTCTAACCCAAAAACAACACTAATCCAAACTTTGATTTTATATAATTGGCACACATACTCACACCTCCGCCGAGAACGAACTCGCACTTATTCGATTCGTCGGTTTTCCTAAAACGTCGAGTTTAATACTTGCCGCTCATACGCGTTTTTCCTAAAACGTGTATGATTTTACCTACAATCACATATATGTTGTATTTTTATAAAAAACATAAAACTAAAATATTATTTTAATTTTAATCATAAAATTATAGTTAAATAACTTAAAATATATTAGGTTATAATAATGCTTGACAACCGCGAGATAAATATCTTTTGGTTTTTAAGCAGTATGTAGGACTTAGTTGAGATTTATATCAATCAACTTGAATAATCATCTCAAGCAATTTAATATGAATAAGGTCGATTTTGAATGGTCGGTTTAATAAGTTTATGTCACACTCCCAAAATATCAGAGTATAATGGCGACAAGGGAGTGGTGACGTCATGATTATCATACACACATAGTCACAAAGAACGACCTCTAAATGGGACGTTCGGAAAATAGATCACTTGTAATTAGTAAAATAAATTGTTTTAACAAAGTGCGGAAGCATAAATTGAATACGGTTACAAGACATAGTTTTCTCAAATGGTACAAATGATCGTTGTTTCAAAGAAATGACGGCAATGCATGAGACCTCATTTAGCATCTTCCTTCTTAATACCTGAGAAAAACATTGCTAAAGTATCAACATAAAGTTGGTGAGTTCATAGGTTTAGTTAGTTTGAAATGTTTAATGAACCACAAGATTTTCCCAAATGTGATGACAATATAACAGATACAAAGTCATCCCAAAAGTATTTATTATAGTCTAAGCTCGTGACACCGAAGCGTTAACAACACCGGCAGTATAATCATATAAATGTAGCCCAAACTAGATGCCTAAACCCACGACATCCTATATCAGATTCAAATGAAACTGTGCCCGCTTGTCCCCTTGTTGGACAAGACAGACAGGGACGTCAATCCCGATAGATCTATCCATTACATTCGCGCTTACACAAAGTAATTAACGGTTCACGATTCACGGGCCAATGTAACTGGGTTTTTAGTGGGACTTAGACTAATATATAAATCAGTAAATGCACTTGTGTTCACACGTGGAAATCAAGCAATGTCTCACCCCAAAAAGCAGTGAAAATAGTAAAGTATGGGGCTATAAACTCACCTCGTAAATTCAGCAAAGAGAACGAAGATAAAGTAGCTCGAGAGTACGGTTACGCTAGCCGCGACCTAATTAATTTAAGAATCGAGTTACGATACGAATAATTGTATGATTAAATGACTCGACACCCTAGTTGTGCTTGACGAAACCATACGTTTATGAAAAATACGATTTTGCGGAAAAGTACGATAAATGAAATCGGTTTATTAACGGGTCGGGTTTTACGGGTCAAAACATAACTTAAATTTATCAAAATTCGTTTTTGGGCTTTACTTAAACCAAATAAACTCATAAGGCCCAAACTGGGTCCAAAACCTTACACCACAACCGGCCCAAGGTCAATAGACCCGGCCCGGCCCGCTTGGCGGATTAAACAAGGACGAGAGGAGTATGTATGTGTGTTTATCACATACAACTTCCCATGACTGAGAGATAACTCTCTCTCTCTCTCGGTATTACCTCCACCGTCCCAATATTCTCTCTCTCTAAACCTAGATCGGTTCTATCCTCTTCTATGGTTATCATCAAATCAGTTTGTGTTATTAAATTAAACATGGGTGGTATGAGGTTCTATATCACGTGAGATGTGGGTTAATCCCCACATCAAACCGTTTGGGTTTTTCTGATGGTGTTCTTCCTTGTGGTTCGTAAAATCACATACCAAAATCAAAGATAAGTTCATTCTCCTTTATTTCTTTTAAAAGCTTTTAATTGATTTTCGATTTAATATATAACAGTGGGTTCAATTGATTCGGGAATACTTGTTGTAAATTATATGGTGCTCGGATTGAAGATAAACAAAATTAGGGTTTTGAAATATTTGGGGGTTTTCATTAATATCGGGTTTAAACATAATTAATTGACGCTTTCATTTATAAAATCAAACTAATTTTGATATAAAATCGATTTATAAAATTAGGGTTTCGGTTAATTTGGGGGTTTTTGTATAATTCACTTTCAATCAAATTAATTAAGGGGTTTGGGTTTAGATTAGGTTTAATTAGCATTTTAATTAATAAAAAGCAATCTAGGGTTTTATAAAAATTAGGGGTTTTTATATATTCGAATGTTACTCGTGTTTATATGATGTTTCTGAAACGTGGCAATGTTAATTAGATGTTTAAAAAGGTTTTACATGATTAGGGTTTCGTTTTGAGTTGGGGGTTTCTATATATTCGCGGCATGATTAAGGTTTTCTGTAAAAGAAAGCTTGATTAAGATCTTTGGATTGGTTGGTAAGAATGGTTAATAATTTGGCAGAAAATAGGACTTTGGTTGGTTTGTTTTGATGCTCGGTTTGGTCCTTGGTTGGGTCTCGGTTTGGTTAAACATGGGTCTCGGTTTGGTTCATGATTGAGGTCTTGATTTGGTTGGACATGGTCTCGGTTTGGTTCTAAGTTGGGTCTCGGTTTGGTTTCAATCGAGTCTCGGTTTGGTCTAAATTGGGTCTCGGTTTGGTTGACAGAAAAGTAATAACATAAACATGTTTGTATTAAAAAGTTTAACAATTTTTCAGTTTTTAGTATACATGTATAAGTTCATTTCAATGACTAACCCCGGTTTCGTTTATTCGTAGGTTCGTACACAACAAGCACATCTAGACTTCGAAAAGAAAGACGAAAGGACAAAAGACTCACAATGGGGATGCTACGTTCGGTTTTGCAGGTTCGGACAGGATGAAGACCCTTGGTTGTGCAGGTTCGGACGAGACGTGTAGGTTGGCTGGACCAAAACTTCTACCCAGGAGTTGTATTGTGAAGACTTGTGCAGATTTTGATGTTTGTATTTTGGACTGTGATAACTGGTGATAACTTGTATTTGGACATTGGATATTACTTTGGATTTGTATATAAGCTTGTATAATTAGTCTAGGGTTAGTATAAATCTGGAAATGTTTGCTTGTGATGTACCCAAAAGGGGTAAACTAGGCAAATGTGCTGTCCTTTAGTGGGACAAATAACTATAAAGTTTATATGTGTAATGTAGACTTGTGACTGATTGGAGACCCTTGTATGACAAGTTTGGCAATGAAATGGAAGGTTTATATATTCAGTTATGTGTACACTTGCTGTGATAGCTATAAACTCGACTCGGGTTCAATATGTTTAGGTTTAGACGCGACTGAAATAACACGACAGCAAAAACCGTTTAGCGTACGATCCCAAAACAAAAGACAATTGTGCGAGACGTCACGAAAAACTTAATAGCTATGACAATTAAACGTACGACACAACATAAAACGCTCACAACTTGCGTATTGCATTCAATTTAATAATCGCGAAACATTGAGGTGTTACATATGCTCTCCCTAAAAAGGGCTTTGTCCACAAAGCAAAACGATTAACACGTTCACGTTGACAACTCGTTGGTAAACAGTTGAAATACTCGTACTACATGATTAATTAAATGATGGAAATTTGACGAATGTCACAGTATTCCCATGTTTTAGAGATTTCGTCACGAAATCAAGACGTTGTTGTGGTAGGTTGGTTAACGAAAAGATGAGGATACTTGCTCTTGAACTGATCTTCGCGTTCCCACGTGTATTCTGGACCTCTACGCGCGTTCCATCGGATTTTTACAATCGGTATACGGCTTTGCTTGAGTTGTTTAACCTGACGGTCCATGACTTCTACGGGTTCTTCTACGAAATTGAGTTTGTCGTCGAGCTGAATCTCCTCCAAAGGGATAACGAGTGCTTCGTCGGCTAAGCATTTCTTCAGATTGCAAATGTGGAACACATTATGCACTCGGCTAAGTTCTTGGGGTAATTCCAAACGATAGGCTACGGGGCCAATCCTCTCTATAATCTTGAAGGGTCCAATGTAACGAGGGTTTAACTTTCCACGCTTTCCAAAGCGAATCACACCTTTCCAAGGTGAGACCTTCAACATGACTTTGTCACCAACTTCAAACTCAAGAGGTTTGCGTCTCATATCAGCATAACTCTTCTGTCGATCCCTTGCGGCTTGCATACGGCTCTTAATCTTAAAGATCTTCTCAGTAGTCTCGTGTATGATCTCAGGTCCAGTGAGTTGTGCTTCACCGACCTCTGCCCAACACACGGGTGAACGACACTTCCTACCATACAGTGCCTCGAACGGCGTTGCCTTAATGCTAGTGTGATAACTATTGTTGTATGAGAATTCCACCAAAGGTAGGTGTCTATCCCATTTATTTCCAAAGTCAATCACACAGGCTCTCAGCATATCTTCTAAGGTTTGGATGGTCCGTTCGCTTTGACCGTCGGTCTGGGGATGATACGCAGTGCTCATATCCAACTGCGTTCCCAAAGCCTTCTGCAGTGACTTCCAAAACTGTGAAGTAAATCGGCTGTCTCGGTCGGAGATTATAGACACAGGCACACCGTGCTTCGTGACTACTTCCTCCAAGTACGTTCTTGCTAACTTATCCATTCCATCAGTCTCCTTGATGGGTAGGAAATGAGCCGATTTGGTGAGTCGGTCGACGATTACCCAAATCGTGTCAAATCCGGCTGCTGTCTTTGGTAACTTGGTAATGAAATCCATAGTGATCCTTTCCCACTTCCATTCTGGCAGTTCGGGTTGGACCAATAATCCTGATGGTTTCATATGTTCGGCTTTGACTTTGGCACAAGTCAAACACTTGCTAACGTATGTAGCAATGTCCGCCTTCATGTTCGGCCACCAATACAACATCTTCAGATCATGATACATCTTATCAGATCCCGGATGTATGGAGTACTTTGACTTATGCGACTCATGCATAATCAAGGATCGTAGGTCACCATGGCATGGTAACCAACTCCTATTATCAAGGCATAACGTTCCATCCGAACGTGCTTCCAACTTCTTTATCATTCCTCCAACATCTTCAGTCTTACGAATTTCTTCCTCGACTGCTTCTTTCTGAGCCTTGAGAATTAAGGATGGAAGGTCTAAGTCAATGGTCATCATCAAAGCCTTCACCCTAAGAACTCTCTCCTTTCGACTCAAAGCGTCGGCCACGACATTTGCCTTGCCTGGGTGATAACGGATCTCGCAATCGTAATCACTGAGCAACTCTAGCCAACGTCGTTGTCTCATGTTGAGTTCCTTTTGGTTCAAAATATGTTGTAGACTCTTATGGTCAGTGAATACAACACACTTAGTACCATAAAGGTAGTGTCTCCAAATCTTCAAGGCAAACACCACTGCTCCCAACTCTAGATCATGAGTTGTGTAGTTCTTCTCGTGCACCTTTAGTTGTCTTGATGCGTAAGCTATGACCTTAGTCCTTTGCATCAGCACTGCACCTAACCCTTTTATGGATGCATCACAATACACCACAAAGTCTTCATTACCCTCGGGTAGGGCTAGTATCGGTGCTTCACACAACATCTGCTTCAACGTCTGGAATGCCAAGTCTTGCTCCTCCTTCCACTCAAACTTCTTATCCTTTTGAGTCAATTCCGTCATTGGTTTAGCTATCTTGGAGAAACCTTCAATGAATCTCCTATAGTAACCAGCAAGACCTAAAAATTGACGGATCTCCGTGGGTGTTGTTGGAGTCGCCCAATCTTTTACAGCCTCGATCTTAGCAGGATCAACGTGAATACCACTGCTGTCGATCACATGCCCAAGGAATTGCACTGTGTTTATCCAAAACTCACATTTGGAAAACTTTGCATATAACTTCTCCTTCCTTAGCAGCTCTAATATGGCCTTCAAATGCTCCTTGTGCTCTTCTTCGTTACGAGAATAGATAAGAATGTCATCGATAAATACAATCACAAACTTGTCCAAGTATGGTTTGCAAACTCGGTTCATGAGATCCATGAATACCGCAGGTGCGTTTGTCAAACCAAAAGGCATAACTTGGAACTCGTAGTGTCCGTACCGGGTTCTAAAAGCCGTTTTATGAACGTCTTCCTCTCTAACCCTTAGTTGATGATATCCTGACCTTAAATCGATCTTCGAGTATATGCTAGATCCTTGCAATTGGTCGAAAAGATCGTCAATCCTCGGCAATGGGTAACGGTTCTTTATCGTCAGCTTATTCAATTCTCGGTAATCGATACACATTCTAAAGGATCCATCTTTCTTTTTGACAAATAAGACCGGCGCTCCCCAGGGTGAGGAACTTGGTCTAATGAAACCTTTGTCAGAAAGTTCCTTTATCTGTTCAGCTAACTCTGTCATCTCGGCCGGTGCTAGACGGTATGGGGCTCTAGCAACAGGCGCGGCTCCTGGTGTAAGCTCGATGTGAAATTCCACTTGCCGTGCTGGTGGTAGTCCGGGTAAATCCTCTGGGAATACGTCCGGAAAGTCTCTAACGATCGGTACATCTTCCACCTTCTTCTCGTGATCTTCTTCTCCTTCCTTTTGTGTTACTTGAACCAAGAATACCGGACATCCCTTCTCAATGTATCTTTGAGTCCTGATACATGAGATGACTTCCAATCTTGATCCACTCTTCACACCACTTCTTTCGCCTTGTATGATGAGTACGTCGTTTCCATAAGGAACACGGACACACTTCTCATGACATACAATCTCCGCGTGATGCTTCGACATCCAATCCATTCCAATGATGACGTCAAAACTTCCCAATTCTATAGGGAGTAGGTCGATACTAAACGAACGACCTTGTAGCCTTACACTACATCCTTTCAGAATAACGTCGGTGGTTACTGACTTCCCATCGGCTATTTCTACATTATACTTAACGTCTAACGCGGTAGGGGTAATATTTAGGCGTTCACTAAATATAGACGACACAAAACTCCTATCCGCACCAGAATCAAATAGTACTGAAGCATAGTTGTTATTGACTAGGAACGTACCAGTCACAACATTGTTGTCTTGCACAGCAGCTTCAGCACAGAGATGATACACTTTGCTAGGTGCCGTGAATCCTCCAGGAGTACTAGTTGTGGCTCGGTTATTTCCTCCTCGGTTCCCTTGATTCTGCTTCTGGTTCCCTTGGTTCTGATTTTGATTCCCTCGAATCTGGTTACTACGACCTTGGTTTCCACCGCTCGGACATTTGTTCTTGTAGTGGCCTTTCTCTCCACATCCGAAGCAAGTGACATTTGCTCCTTGGCCACCTTGCGTTCCAGGTCCTCTTTGATTAGTAGCACGAGGTGGTGCTCGGCATTCCTTTGCCTTATGTCCCGCCTTCCCACAATTGTAGCACGTAGGGGGACATGCTCCTTCGTGGTGTCGACCACATTTTCCGCAGAAAGGTAGTCTCCCAGCGTAGTTCCCAGTATTTCCTTGTCCAGCTGTGAACACTCTTGCTACTTCTTGGCGCTTGTTCTGGTTGTAGTTGCTTGGGTTGTTGTTGTTGTTGGTATTGTTGTTGTAGTGGTTGCCAGACCACTTTCTTTTATCCCCAGTATTTTCTCCCAACTCCTGTACCACTTGGTACATCAGACTCTGAGCCATGTCGATTGCCTCGTGCAAATCAGTCGGCTTGGATGAAGTCACATTCCCTTTGATGCTCAAAGGTAGTCCTTCAATGTAGCGCTCCAACAATCGGTCATCGTTGGGCACCATTTCAGGACATAACAAAATCAGCTCCTGAAAGCGCTGATTGTAAGCAGTAAGAGCAGTACCCTTGACCTTCAGGTTCCACAGCTCAACTTCCATCTGCTTGACTTCATTTCGGGGACAGTATTTCCTCACAAACATAGCTTTAAATTCACTCCAGGGCGTCGCTTGGGCAACGTCAATGGTCACTGCACGAGCATAGACGTTCCACCAAGTCAAAGCACCATCCACTAACGTGCTTGACGCAAACTTCACCTTGTCGGCTTCAGCGACATTGCTAATCCCAAATTGGGATTCTAACTTCTCAAACCATCTGGTTAATCCTACTGCTCCTTCAGTACCTCGGAAACTTACTTGCGTAACTGCACGAAATTCCTTGTAGGTACAAGTACGTGCAATAGCATTTGTAGCTCCATGGTTGGTCTCCTCCTGTGTGCTAGCTGTACGGTTTGCTTCAGCGGTCGCGAGTGCCTCGGCCACTCGTTCGGCTATCATTTGGCTTAACAGGGCGGTGTCAATTCCACCGGTAGCGGCTGGCGGATTCTGCGTTTCGGATCTTCTAACTGGCGCCATAATCTAACAAGGTAATAGGATAATAAGTTTTTGCCAGACATAACATGCATGGCACACACAACACAATTATGAAATGCTCCAAGATATAATACACAATAATGATCTTACAATTTTTGCAACTCATAATATCATTCATGGAATCGTTTGATAATACATCATAGTTTGTCATAACATAAATAGAGAAAATAAAATACCAACTAGCTAAGACAGACTTCAAAGCTTAGTGGTCATACAGGGATAGGTCGATGGTACAAAATAATCTAACTAGTGCCCTCACGGCGCTGATGAAGCTCCTTCTCCAATTCTGCTAATCTCCTCTCAACCACTAGCTCACGAGCCTGGGAATCTCTCAACCTAACATCGGTGTCATGACAAGCGGCTCTAAACCTCTTATCCAAGTCTGCAACAGGGTCATCCACTGGTGCCTCTAATCCGCCTGTCTCCACCAATGGCTCTACTCCCCAACGGGTCATCAGGCTCCCAATCTCCTCAAGACGAGTGTTTGGCATGGATTCCATCTGATCAAGAACAGTAAGAAGCTGTCCTCGTAGACGGGTCACACATACTGTCAACACTGTCTCATCCCTGACTGGACTCTTCTTCGCCAGTGTCTCCAACTTATCCTGCACTTCATTGTACTCTTCACCTAAAGCCTCTACAGCATCCTCCAACCTGTTCAACCGTGTCGTCACACAACCATCTGCCGCCCCAAGCATCACCACCGTCGACGTAGCTCTCCTAGGAAGAGGAGTCGTAGCTCTCGGTCCTGTAGAGATACCAGCGTCAGTAAGCATCTCCTGGTATACTGCAGGTACAGTCTCTGGTGGTGGTAGCAGTAATGGTGTCTCTGGGACAGAACTGGCAGGGGTGCGGGCTGCATGCCTGTCAGTGGCAGTGAAAGGTATGAGGGGTCTGTAAGGTGAAAGTGGTGGTCGAGCATCTCTCCCCCGAAGACGTCGTCTCACATAGTAGAAAGGTAGAGTACCAGGTGCTGGAGCAGGAATAGCAGTCCTTTCTCCTTCGTCTTCAGATGAAGATGAGGAGATGTGTGCTAGGGAAACCTCAGGAGTAGCAGCATATGCAGTAGGAGGGTTCTCAGTGTATGTGACCTCCATAGGCTCTCCTTCCCCATCTGTAAACTCCATCCCATCATCCTCTGTCTCCTCTACCGTCTCATCTCCAGTCACTGATGCCTGACCTGGTGACTGCACTACGTCAGTGTCCATGTCATCCTCTCCCCCGCCTTCTAGGCTAAGCACATCGTCAGCTGATGCGTCAGGAATACGAATCGGTGAATGACGAACCTCTTCAGCCTCTCTCTCTACATCATCATCTGAAACCATCCGGTACCACGGATATCCTGACGGCGATCCTCTAGGTAGTCCTACTGATGAACTGATGGTCGACTGTGAACTGCGGTTGTAGTATGCTCCTGTAGACGTGGAATCATTGGATGAAGACATCGCTGTAATCATAAACAAAATAAAGGTGTGTAAATATCTCATAAAATTAGTCCGTAAAGAGGACATTAACATAACACGGCAATCATTGTTGAATCCACATGTATCCCATATAACATAATTCAAATTTTGTTGTTGCACATGTAACCCATGTAAATATACCTCGTAATTGTTAATTCACATGTATCCCATTTATTACTTATGTATCTACATATACTTAATACTTACAATCTGCATGATAATCGATTAAACATAGAGCAGTTATAGTCTAGAATTACTAAATGTAACCTAGTTCTCTATAACTAGTGCTCTGATACCAATCTGTCACACTCCCAAAATATCAGAGTATAATGGCGACAAGGGAGTGGTGACGTCATGATTATCATACACACATAGTCACAAAGAACGACCTCTAAATGGGACGTTCGGAAAATAGATCACTTGTAATTAGTAAAATAAATTGTTTTAACAAAGTGCGGAAGCATAAATTGAATACGGTTACAAGACATAGTTTTCTCAAATGGTACAAATGATCGTTGTTTCAAAGAAATGACGGCAATGCATGAGACCTCATTTAGCATCTTCCTTCTTAATACCTGAGAAAAACATTGCTAAAGTATCAACATAAAGTTGGTGAGTTCATAGGTTTAGTTAGTTTGAAATGTTTAATGAACCACAAGATTTTCCCAAATGTGATGACAATATAACAGATACAAAGTCATCCCAAAAGTATTTATTATAGTCTAAGCTCGTGACACCGAAGCGTTAACAACACCGGCAGTATAATCATATAAATGTAGCCCAAACTAGATGCCTAAACCCACGACATCCTATATCAGATTCAAATGAAACTGTGCCCGCTTGTCCCCTTGTTGGACAAGACAGACAGGGACGTCAATCCCGATAGATCTATCCATTACATTCGTGCTTACACAAAGTAATTAACGGTTCACGATTCACGGGCCAATGTAACTGGGTTTTTAGTGGGACTTAGACTAATATATAAATCAGTAAATGCACTTGTGTTCACACGTGGAAATCAAGCAATGTCTCACCCCAAAAAGCAGTGAAAATAGTAAAGTATGGGGCTATAAACTCACCTCGTAAATTCAGCAAAGAGAACGAAGATAAAGTAGCTCGAGAGTACGGTTACGCTAGCCGCGACCTAATTAATTTAAGAATCGAGTTACGATACGAGTAATTGTATGATTAAATGACTCGACACCCTAGTTGTGCTTGACGAAACCATACGTTTATGAAAAATACGATTTTGCGGAAAAGTACGATAAATGAAATCGGTTTATTAACGGGTCGGGTTTTACGGGTCAAAACATAACTTAAATTTATCAAAATTCGTTTTTGGGCTTTACTTAAACCAAATAAACTCATAAGGCCCAAACTGGGTCCAAAACCTTACACCACAACCGGCCCAAGGTCAATAGACCCGGCCCGGCCCGCTTGGCGGATTAAACAAGGACGAGAGGAGTATGTATGTGTGTTTATCACACACAACTTCCCATGACTGAGAGATAACTCTCTCTCTCTCTCGGTATTACCTCCACCGTCCCAATATTCTCTCTCTCTAAACCTAGATCGGTTCTATCCTCTTCTATGGTTATCATCAAATCAGTTTGTGTTATTAAATTAAACATGGGTGGTCTGAGGTTCTATATCACGTGAGATGTGGGTTAATCCCCACATCAAACCGTTTGGGTTTTTCTGATGGTGTTCTTCCTTGCGGTTCGTAAAATCACATACCAAAATCAAAGATAAGTTCATTCTCCTTTATTTCTTTTAAAAGCTTTTAATTGATTTTCGATTTAATATATAACAGTGGGTTCAATTGATTCGGGAATACTTGTTGTAAATTATATGGTGCTCGGATTGAAGATAAACAAAATTAGGGTTTTGAAATATTTGGGGGTTTTCATTAATATCGGGTTTAAACATAATTAATTGACGTTTTCATTTATAAAATCAAACTAATTTTGATATAAAATCGATTTATAAAATTAGGGTTTCGGTTAATTTGGGGGTTTTTGTATAATTCACTTTCAATCAAATTAATTAAGGGGTTTGGGTTTAGATTAGGTTTAATTAGCATTTTAATTAATAAAAAGCAATCTAGGGTTTTATAAAAATTGGGGGTTTTTATATATTCGAATGTTACTCGTGTTTATATGATGTTTCTGAAACGTGGCAATGTTAATTAGATGTTTAAAAAGGTTTTACATGATTAGGGTTTCGTTTTGAGTTGGGGGTTTCTATATATTCGCGGCATGATTAAGGTTTTCTGTAAAAGAAAGCTTGATTAAGATCTTTGGATTGGTTGGTAAGAATGGTTAATAATTTGGCAGAAAATAGGACTTTGGTTGGTTTGTTTTGATGCTCGGTTTGGTCCTTGGTTGGGTCTCGGTTTGGTTAAACATGGGTCTCGGTTTGGTTCATGATTGAGGTCTTGATTTGGTTGGACATGGTCTCGGTTTGGTTCTAAGTTGGGTCTCGGTTTGGTTTCAATCGAGTCTCGGTTTGGTCTAAATTGGGTCTCGGTTTGGTTGACAGAAAAGTAATAACATAAACATGTTTGTATTAAAAAGTTTAACAATTTTTCAGTTTTTAGTATACATGTATAAGTTCATTTCAATGACTAACCCCGGTTTCGTTTATTCATAGGTTCGTACACAACAAGCACATCTAGACTTCGAAAAGAAAGACGAAAGGACAAAAGACTCACAATGGGGATGCTACGTTCGGTTTTGCAGGTTCGGACAGGATGAAGACCCTTGGTTGTGCAGGTTCGGACGAGACGTGTAGGTTGGCTGGACCAAAACTTCTACCCAGGAGTTGTATTGTGAAGACTTGTGCAGATTTTGATGTTTGTATTTTGGACTGTGATAACTGGTGATAACTTGTATTTGGACATTGGATATTACTTTGGATTTGTATATAAGCTTGTATAATTAGTCTAGGGTTAGTATAAATCTGGAAATGTTTGCTTGTGATGTACCCAAAAGGGGTAAACTAGGCAAATGTGCTGTCCTTTAGTGGGACAAATAACTATAAAGTTTATATGTGTAATGTAGACTTGTGACTGATTGGAGACCCTTGTATGACAAGTTTGGCAATGAAATGGAAGGTTTATATATTCAGTTATGTGTACACTTGCTGTGATAGCTATAAACTCGACTCGGGTTCAATATGTTTAGGTTTAGACGCGACTGAAATAACACGACAGCAAAAACCTTTTAGCGTACGATCCCAAAACAAAAGACAATTGTGCGAGACGTCACGAAAAACTTAATAGCTATGACAATTAAACGTACGACACAACATAAAACGCTCACAACTTGCGTATTGCATTCAATTTAATAATCGCGAAACATTGAGGTGTTACATATGCTCTCCCTAAAAAGGGCTTTGTCCACAAAGCAAAACGATTAACACGTTCACGTTGACAACTCGTTGGTAAACAGTTGAAATACTCGTACTACATGATTAATTAAATGATGGAAATTTGACGAATGTCACAGTTTAGGGTGAGGACATTCTACTTTGGTGTTAGGTTACGGTTTATGGTTTATGGTTGAGTTTAAGGTTTATATATGGTTTAAGGTATACGGTTGATGGTTAAGGTTTAGGATTTATGGTTTAGGGTTAATGGTTTAATTATCTACGTTTTATGGTTTAAGGTTTAGGATTAATGGTTTAATTAGCTTGGGTTTGTGGTTTAGTTTAAGGTTAAATGGTTTAAGATTTATGATTTAGTGTTTAGGGTTCATTGGTTTAAGGTTTAGGGTTTAGGGTTTAGGGTTTATGGTTTAGGGTTAAAGGTTTATGGTTTGTGGTTTAAGGGTTAATTAATGGTTTAATGTTTAGAGTTTAAGGTTAAATGGTTTAAGGTTTATTATTTAGTGTTTAGTGTTTTTTGGGGTTAAGATTTAGGGCTTAGGGTTTGCGGTTTAGGGTTTAGGGTTTAGGGTTTAAGGTTTAGGATTAATGGTTTACTTAGCTAGGGTTTGTGGTTTAATGGTTAATTAATGGTTTAATGTTTATAGTATAATGTTAAATGGTTTAAGATTTATGATTTAGTGTTTAGGGTTCATTAGTTTAAGGTTCAGGGCTTAGGGTTTAGGGTAAGGTTTATGGTTTGTGGTTTAAGGGTTAATTAATGGTTTAATGTTTATAGTTTAAGGTTTATTATTTAGTGTTTAGGGTTTTTTGGGGTTAAGGTTTAGGGCTTAGGGTTTGTGGTTTAGGGTTTAGGGTTAAAGGTTTAGGATTAATGGTTTATTTAGCTAGGGTTTGTGGTTTAATGGTTAATTAATGGTTTAATGTTTATAGTATAAGGTTAAATGGTTTAAGGTTCAAGGCTAAGGTTTTACGGTTTAAGGTTTATGGTTTGTGGTTTAAGGGTTAATTAATGGTTTAATGTTTATAGTTTAAGGTTAAATGGTTTAAGGTTTATTATTTAGTGTTTAAGGTTATTTTGGGGTTAAGGTTTAGGGCTTAGGGTTTGCGGTTAGGGTTTAGGGTTTAGGGTTTAGGATTAATTGGTTAATTAGCTAGGGTTTGTGGTTTAATGGTTAATTAATGGTTTAATGTTTATAGTTTAAGGTTAAATGGTTTAAGATTTATGATTTAGTGTTCAGGGTTCATTGGTTTAAGGTATAGGGCTTAGGGTTTATGGTTTTAGTTTTTGGGTTTATGGTTTAAGGTTTAGGGTTAATGTTAATTAGCTAGAGTTTGTGGTTTACGGGTTAATTAAATTGTTAGTGTTTATAGTTTAAGGTTAAGTGGTTTAAGATTTATGATTTAGTGTTTAGGGTTCATTGGTTTAAGTTTCAGGGTTTAGGGTTTAAGGTTTATGGTTTATGGTTTATGGTTTATGGTATGCATTATTATGATCTATGGTTTAAGGGTTAATGGTTTACGGTTAAGTGGTTTAAGGTTTAGGATTTAGGTTTTATTTTTGGTTTGGGATTAATTTAGGTTTATAGTTATAATTATTAATGTAATTATCATGATAATTAAACATGGCTATTTTATTTAAATAAACTTTAGGTTAAAATATTTATTAATATAATTATTCATGTTACATTTAATTTTTAACCCTAAACATTGCCATTTTAATTAATTGAGAAACTTGGCTTAATTAAGTTATATTAATTTTTAACCAAGGTTTAATTAAATTAATAACATGCTTAATTTAATTATCCAATAATCATGTAAGGTAAACTTCAATTAATAAAACCATGAAATATTAATAACTAATAATTACTTATAATATCATGTATTATTATTATTAAGTAATACTCATATGTTAAGATTAAGTATTTAATATTAATAAACTTTAGTATATAATAATCATGACTTATAATATATGCTTATTAAAACTATAGCTTATATCATACACTTATTTAATAAGCTTATAATAAATAAAGTCATTAATGTAACAAAAAACTAAAAAATACAAATTTTAAACCCGACTTATATTATCTAAAAAGTGAAGACTTTTCTTTGCATGCAACTTAATATATTACACCCGTACCCCGTCCACTAATCACTCACGCACACACACACGCATTCAATATCCATAAGTCAAATATGAATCAACCACCCACCCACCCATCCACAAACAGTAACAAATCATTAATCCCTGATAAATCAAACCTATCTGACTTGGGTGATTTTGATTTTGATAAAGTCCCCATAAGTGGGGAGATGATTGATTATGTGCTTGCTAAGTATGGAGCCAACTGGAAGTTTGATGATCCGATTGCTGACACTATTATTGAAGATTTGATACAGATAGAGTTTAAAAAATATACTAAACGAAAATCAAAACAAGGTTAGGGTTTTTACTTCGCAACAGTATATGAAGTTTTAATGATTTGTTTTTATTTGATGATGTTTCATGTTATGAAAATACCAATAATTGATTTTGTTTTAACATTTGTTATATAGATGACATGGCAGATGAGGCTATGAAGGTTGATGAAGATACGAAGGTTGATGAAGATACGAAGGTTGATGAAGCTATGAAGGTTGATGAAGCTATGAAGGATGATGAAGCTATGAAGGCACATATTAAAGGTCAATTTTGTGCCATTTTATGTTTATATGTTTGTCAGAAAGGCGCTAGATTGATCAATAGTTAGTGTTTACTATGTAAAGTTTTAGGAGTAGTGAAAATGATATATGGTTCAAGTATTCTGTTGGTTATATGATGATGTAGATACAGGAGATAAGGGGGTGTTTGGTTTAGCTTATATAATGGGCTTATAAGCTTATTAGCTTATATAAGCTTATAAGCTCAAACCAAGTGTTGGCTAAGCTTATATAAGTGAGCTTACAAACTTATATATGGGTGTTATGATAAGCCATAAAAATGTGGCTTTTCTAAGAAGGTTTGGGCTTATATAACATATTTACCATTTTACCCTCATGTTAAC
The DNA here is from genome assembly GCA_025667525.1 of Glebionis coronaria. NCBI lineage: Eukaryota > Viridiplantae > Streptophyta > Magnoliopsida > Asterales > Asteraceae > Glebionis > Glebionis coronaria. The sequence continues at coordinate 452,235,533 of CM046879.1, forward strand.
TTAAGTTTATATAAGCCATAGGCTTATAAGTTTATTAAACATAGCCTTATATAAGCAAAAAATAGCTTATATAAGCCCATTATATAAGCTAAAAAACACACCATAATTTTTTTTAAAACACACCATAAGTCATACTTGAAACCTTAAACATTTGAGTTGAGATTAGGTTTGATTATCTTGATGTGAAAACGTATAGACTTCCTGGCCAACTTTTTTGAATCTAAGATGGCATCGATAGAAAAACCTACATCTTTTCGTTTACCCTTTTTTATGTAAGTACCTCTTACTATGGCCGTGTCATTTCCCTTTTTCATGGTCCTTGTTAATATCAACTACGGTCTTTAATAAACCACCCTTTTCTCTTCTGTTGATTGGTCGAATGTTTTCCTTCCCAGTTCCCACTTTTGGGGCTTCATGGGGTAGCAAGTTATCCGAGTCACCACTATGAATGCTCTCACTTTTCAGTTTCAGTTTCAGTATCCGAATACTCTTTCCAGTTGAGTATTTGGATACAAACTTGTGTGGTTTATATCATGCATTTAGTATTTGGATTGATCCATGTGTGGATTATATTTCGATATTGAAACTCAAAGTGAGAGTGAGCGTGTTCAGAGTGACGACTCGGATAATTTGATGCCGAAATAAGCGCCAGAATTTACAAATGTGAAGGAAATCCTTCGACCAATTAACAAAAAGGAAAAGGGTCGCTCAGTAAAGACCTTAGTTGATGGTAGTGATGCCCATGAGAAAGATAATGCGACGGCCATAGCAAGAGAGGCTTACATAAAAAAAGGGTAAACGAAAATATGTAGGTTGTTCTATCGATGCCATCTTAGATTCAAAAATGCTGGCCAGGAAGTCTGTACGTTTTCACAGCTACATTGGTTCAGTTACTATGTTGTTTATATGTTGGTTATATGCTGATGCAGATACAAGAGCTAACTTAAAGAAAAAAGTAAACGGCAAGGGATCAACAGAAGCTGATAAAGCATTTGATCCTTTTAATCTAGATAATAGAGTGGAAAAGCTTGAAAGGGAATTCAAACTTCTTAAACAGACACAGTTGCAGGGAGGTAAGTAAACTAAATTTTAACCTTTAGAGAAATATAGTTATTCACTAGCTTCGGTATCACATGTATGCTCTAAAGTATTATAGCTCCACATAGACGACATCTCAAGCCCGTTTGCTCTTCGAGGTAAATATCGCCATGATTCCTCTTTCTCGTGAAAATCATCATCTTCGTGCCCAATATGTGAATTCAATATGCATTAACATCTTTTTGTTTAGCCTTTTTAGTAAAGGACCTCTTACTTTGGCACTCATATTCGCTTTTTCATGGGTATTGATGATATTGATATCAATCAAAGACCGAATTCGAATGTCAAATTTTGAGCTACTTACATAAAAAAAGGATAAACAAAAAAGAAGTAGGTCCATATTGGATTCATATATTGGGCACGGAGATGAACATGTTCACGAGATAGAGGAATCGTGGAGATATCTACCTCGAAGAGCAAACGGGCTTAAGATGTCGTTTATGTGTAGCTGTTAAACTTTATAGCAAACATGTGATTATGTATTTGTAGTTAACTTATGCGGTATTATGGTATGTAGATACAGGAGGTGACTTGAAAAACAAAGAAAAAGGAAACGGTTCAATGGAAACTGATACCACAACTACTCTTTCTAACCTACATAATAGGGTGGAAAAGCTTGAAAGGGAATTCCAACATTTCAAACAGAGACTGTTGCAGGGAGGTTAGTATATTAACTTTTAACCGATATTAAGTTTGTATATGAATGTTTTATTGTTTTGAGTATCTGGGTGGCTGTTAGTATCTGAATTTATTAAAATTTGTCTTGTAATTTACAGATGTTATCATCATTGATTCCTATGAAAGCTCTAAAGAAGATACGCTATCATCAGATGAAAGCTTTGAAAGCTCTGAGGAAGATCTGTTGTCATTAGATGAAAACTTTGAACATGTAAACACTAAAGACTTCCAACACCCATTTCATGATGACCAGGATGAACCTTCCAAGTATTTCAGCACCTCTGCAGATGATTGTAGTTCGGACGATACTTGGGGAGAGACTAATTCACCGTCCAAGAAGAAAGGCAAAGCTATTGGCTCATCCAGTCAGACTGCAGGCAAGGCGAGTGGATCATCCAAACAGATAGTCAGTCAAAGTGTTAGTAAGGGATGTACACCAAAAGCAGAGTCATCTTCTCGGTCTATATTTTCTATAATAGAAAGGCCCCCACCTATCAGAAATGCAGTATGTTTCCTGCATTGTCCAAAAAATTGAAAGAATTTAAAACAAAGCTAGGAAAAAGGAAGAGGGGTAGGCTATGGAGGAACCTGTAGGGGGTAGGCTATGGAAGAACTTGTTATCTATGTTTTATGGATGTTTATGATGAATCTTCTTTAGACTATTTCGGCTAAGTGTAGGTATAGCTTATGTAAACAATTTAAACACTAATCTGCATGGATGGGTGTATCTATTATTTTTTGGAATGCAAATATGTTGTCATTCACATTTTGTATGAACCTACAATATTATTGATATGAGTGAAATTACTCATATCAATTGTATCAATAAATGAATATAAAATGCATAAAATGTTTGAATATGGCCTTGTATATGCATGTTTCTTGTTTCATGTGTGTAGGTACCAATGATCACGAAAACCGGCAAAAACGACACGAGTTTGAAGAAAAGATCAAGAAGCCAAAAATCAAGTTCGTTTTTCGAGGATTTAACTTAAATAAAGTTATTGGCCTTAGTGGGACCCACATTTGCATATTGGTCCTAAAAGCCTAATATTGGAAAATAATTTATCTACTTTTGGGAAAAGGCCCAAATCAAGGCCCAAAACAACAAAAAGGGACGGACTAGAGTAATGTTATGTTTCATAGCCCAAATGAATACTAAACATGAGACGGTGGAAGTTCAAGCCCATTCCAAATATAACATGAGACGTGGGAAACTTTTTGGTCCAAAGCCCATTAGGTTTAGTTGTGAACGGTGGGGTGAAAAGTTTATAAAACTTTTCATTCAGTCAAAGTTTATTCATTATATTCGTTACACACAATGTAACTCTCAAAAAAAGAAAAAAAACGAAGAAAAGAGACAAGATGTATCAGCCACCAAGAACCCTAACCCAAAATTGGTGGTTTTCATTTACAAGCAAGTGCACCACATGCGTATGAATCAAATCACAAGTTTTTCGGGACAAAGAAGATGCTTGTAGAAATGTAAATCTTGCTTATGTTTTTAGAGAGAGAAAGAGATAGAGAGATGGTGGATTTCACACTTTTAGAGAGAGAAAGTTAAGAGAACTATGTGTAAATTATGAAACCACACACCCTCTCCATCAAAGGAGAGGGTTTATATACCCAAGCCCTTGTCATGGGCTTGGGCTTACATTTTGGGCCGGCCTGTTGATCCCAAACTTAGATCGATTAAGCTTTGTGTATACGAGATTAGATCAAGTACTACACGTAGAGAAACCTTTGCTTATGAATAAAGTAACTAAGTGTTATGCGGAATTAACACTTGATCTAAAACACAAAGATGTTAAACAAACTTTCACTTGTATTAGAATGATCGTACTTGATTACAATGAAAGAGGTTTAACTTGCGAATACTTATGAAAAACTGAATTATTAACTTTAACCTAAAAGACCTTCTTTTATAGATTAAGAAGTCTTGTACAATAAGCTACGAATCAACTATTCTAAGTAAAGATAAACATAGAAAATACATTGTCGTCTCTATCCTTACTAGAAGTATTCTAGAATATAATAAACGTGTAGCTCACATCTTCCATCAGTGCTTGTCTTCAATCTGTCAACGCTTGACTTTAACTTGTCAACGCTTATGCTATCAGCGCTCACTTTACTCTTGTCAACGCTTGAGTTGTTCTTGTCAGCGTTCAAGTGATCTGGCCTTAATTTATTCCCAACAATCCTCCCCTAAACTTGATATCCACTCTTATGATCAAGTTTCTGAATAAACACTAAGAACTTGGAGGAGTCTGACAAATCTTATCATATTGGTAATAAATAAATCTGATTAAATTCTTTGCCACGTCACTTGTATAGTCTATCTCCAACTGGGTGTCCTTCATCTTTTCCAAAACAGCCTTGGATATGAAATACTGAGCATCTACAAGTAAATACTCAGCAAACTTTGTAGAACTCAAATGGTATACACCAGCAGCTGAATATAACCTCCATTGAAGACCACTGACGTCATCTTCAAGATCCTTCCATATTTCAGGATCTTCTTCTTTTGTCCCACACATTCTTTTGAATGTGGTCCAAAGTTTTATTCCATTGACTGAAGTTGGTGCTTCAGCCTCATACTTGGTCTCTAGCAACCTCCAAAGGTCCACCAAGTCTTCTCTATCACAACTTGCAAATAAAGATATGAGAGTGGTAAAAGTGTGTACCTCTTTGCCAAATCTTCCAATTTTCCAGAATCCACATTCATCTTCATCATAACTCACAATTGGATTCCTGGAATCTAGTGGTAACACATGCACCATATCTGAAGCTTCTAATGGGGAGAGCTTAAGGCTCTTTCTAATAATTGCTTCACTTGGATATAGTTGATTCATATCTTTTGGAAACTCAAGTGTAAACCCCTTCTTCACTGGTCTGGGAACTATCATAGCTTTCTTGATTTCCATCTCTTCTGCAAGTTGCTCCTTTCTTTCATCTGAAAGAAGTCTGAAAGTGTTTTCTTCCTGCACTTTCACCCAAATAGGATAAGCCCTATGTTCCAACTCATCAAATGTCAAAGCCTTCAGCTTCTGATGTGTCCATCCAACTCCATGACATTTGAGCAACATAAAGTAGAGCTTCCTTCTATCCCTTTTCAACTCAGAGAGAATGTTGCTTGCCTTGTGCTTCAAAATCACCTTACAATCCTTCTGAACTCTAAGAAGAATTTCCAAACCCCATATCTGATCTGAAATGGTCAAGTCTGGATTATCCATACAGCTTTCTTCCCAAGAATTGTACATCTGAACCACCTCTGGCATATCAAAATCAATCTGTAACTTTAAATCTCTCAGCTTTTCCCTAGCAAGCTCATCACCATACTCAAGTCTTTCTGGTTCAACAATCATCACACTTGAATCTGAGCTAGCTCCATCACTTTCTTCTTCAGAAGTCACAACAAATGGTGACTTTTCCTTTTCACCTTGTTCCATCATTTGCTCAGCCAATCTTCTATCAAATTCAACCTGAGCTGCATTCTTTGGAACAATTTCTTCTACCAACTTACCCTTACCCTTATCTGTTGGTGCAATTGTTGGTAGGGTAGATGATAATACCTGAGTAGGAACATCTTTGATGATAGATGATGACTGGAATACATCACCTCCATATGCAGATCTGTCAACGCCCAAATTTCCTCTATCAGCGCCCAAAATACTTCTATCAGTGTCCAAACTTGTCTTGTCAACGCTCAAATATTTTCCCTCAGCGCCTTGTGTAACCTCTCTCAACATATCTGTAAATGATAAATTTAAATTGGTTGGAGAGATCAAGGACGTATCAAAACCTGTTTGTTCCTTCAAAGTAGTAAGAGCTTCAGCAACATCCAATGATTGACCATCTTGACTGCTCTTATCACTCAGATTTCTTTGATCTTCCTCCCCTTTGGAAGACTCCTCCATACCTCCCTTTGCATGAACACTTTCCAAAACAACAATCCTCTCCCTCAATTCCTTGAGTTCAAGGCCTTGGTTACTGACAATTTGTACCAAGTCTACATTCTGCTTTTGCAAGCTAATGTAGACAGCCGTCAATTCCAAAAGAGTCATTGGTTCCAGTCTGCCCTCTTCTGAAATGGGGATTTGACCTCCCAAGTCAGATTCATTGGGCATGGATGAGGACTTAATTATGGTGGGACTGCCTTGGCCAGCTTCTAAGCCAGAACCAATAGTCCCAGCCTCATCCAGGTCACCAGCCACACTTGTGGTAGTGGTTCTCTCTGCTTCATGGCTAGGACCACCAGAGGAGAACACTCCAGCAGTCCGTTGGCGTTTAAACAACCTATATTCAGGTGGTGTGGAAGATGGTGTGGAAGAAGGTGTAGATGTGGGTTGGTTAAGGGGTGTTTGGGATTGTGATGGTTGGGTGTCAGTGTTGGAAATAGGCACATCAACGCCCACATTAAATGTGTCAGCGTCAAAGGGATTTTGGTCTATTTGCATTTGGTCAGGTGAGGGTAAAGGTTCAGGGATAGGTTCAAGTTGTGGGTGAGGGTCAATATGAGGTTGGGGGTCTGGTTGGGGTTGTGCTGCTGCAATAACAGCAAGCATGGCTGGGGTTAAAGGTAGGTCTCTATGAGGTGGTGAATTCATCTTGGTAAAAATAGCTTTCTTTTGTTCAGGGATTTTATAAAAATCATTGTGATCCCTTGAACAATATCTTTGAGCATCAAAAATCATTTGCAGAAAACGGGGATAAGCTAAAGTCATTTTTGTCCCCTTGTTTTTACACATTCCTTCAAAAATCATTTTAGACCAGTTATATTTTTGCCCTGTTGCAATACACACAATAGCAGTTGCAATGGATCTATTGATCTCATTGTGTGCAGTACATTTGGGACTCAAACATTGAAGGAGAATGTGAATGAGGTACTTCTAGGCTGGGGGAAATTCCTGCTTATGGTACTTATTAAGAGTACCTTCATCAGGAATAGGGTATCCCAAAGCCCTAAGCCCTTGTTCTATTTCAGATATGGGAAGAATGGTTATACCATCAGCATCATTAAGATGCAAGGCCTGGCGTACCAAGGCCTCAGTAACCACCCAAGATCTCCCATGAACAATAGAAGTTAATGTGGTCACTTCATTAACTGTTGAGGAACTAACAGTGTTCCAAAACTGTTTAATGTGTGTGACTGGAATGAGTGGTGCATGAGAAAGAGCATACCTTAATGGGGATGCGTTCAAATACTCCACCATCTGTGTGTATTGAGGAAACAAAGTATTATCAGCAACAAGATAAGCAATCATGTTGTGTTGAGACTTGAACCCCAAATCCAATTCTGCTGAGTTAAATCTTGGTGCCATTGATGAAAGCTGTTAATTTGAAGTATAAAAGATGAAGGTTGATAAGAGAAAAGTGTTAGACAAGAATTATAGATACCCTGTTTAAAAATAAGAGCCAAATTTATAGGAGTGGATGAATGCATGTGATTGGCCCAAAAATAGGCAAAGATTTTCAAAAACTAATCATGAAAATATTGAAAAAGTTATAAGTTATCTCATGCATTTAATGAAAGTAACAACTCCTAAAATTACGGCTTGAAAATATGTCAAAAAGTAACAACTGGGTAGGTCCCATTGATTGTCAACGGTCAAATATAACCCATCAACGCCCAACGGCTATAATCTTGTCAACGTTTGCCTAAAGCCATGTCAGCGTCCATTTTGGTCACAACAACGCTTGGAAAAATCTTGTCAGCGTCCAAAAACAAAATTGTTTTAAAAAGTGAAAAATGACCTTAACAAGTAATTTATCCTAGAGAAGATAACCAAAAGCTGATAATTATCATAGGGCGGCAAGCACTGTCCAGTTATGCACACTTGCATAAGCAAGATAGACATAACAGTCCTCTAGTGTCCCTTGCTAACCAAAATTCTTAACAACCAAGTTACCTTATAAAATCCTTGTTACTTCCAGGTAAAAACCATATCAAAATGATTCCTAAGTCTCCCAACAGACCACAACCAATTCTAGGCCAAAAATGTCTTGGCAGCATGCAAAGTTGATATACTATGCATGCTACAGTGCCTCATGGTTTAGTAAAACTAACCCATACTCACCTGTGGACACAATCTAGAATTGTGATAAGAGTATCATATGGATACCCAAAAATCCTAAAGGTTCCTAAAACCTCCCCTTAAACTATGATACATGAGTTCTCAAAATATATATGAACATTAAAAATTTATGTCAAGATAGGAATATAAATATTCCAACCATCATCCATAAACAAAAACATGTCCAAACAGCTCTTCAAAGATCCATAAGCAACTCTGTATCCAATGGCATAAAGCTACCACCACCTACACATTTAGATTGAAAACCACAAAACTAACATTTGTTGCTGACAGCGTCCCGACAACACTTGTCAGCGTTGAAGGAACTCTTGTCAGCGTTAGACAATAATATCTCTAACAACGGCAAAATAACACTTGACAGCGTTACATTTACCCTTGTCAGTGTTAGAAAAACAAAGTGGAAAAATCTAAATCATCACAAAGACCAATAACAATGCATTATCCTGTACATACTTTTACAAAAAGGTTCCAAAACACATATTAAGTGAGATTAACCATTCCAATATTTGTTACCAAATATTGAAATCTTCCAGCATCAAAAGGTTTAGTTAATAAATCAGCCACATTATCTTCTGTGGCTACCCTATCTGGTTGTATTAAACCTTTCTCAAAGCAATCTCTTATAAAATGATGCCTAATTTCTATGTGTTTGGTTTTAGAATGATGTACAGGATTTTTAATAATGCATAAAGTACTGTTATTGTCTACAAAAATCTTGGTATGCATAAAATTATACCTATAATCCAACAGCTGGTTCTGAATCCATAAGACTTGTCCACAACAAGCAGCTGCAGCAACATATTCTGCTTCAGTTGTAGAGTTTTCCACCACTGTTTGTTTCTTGCATTGCCAAGATACTAATCTGCTCCCAAGAAATTGACATCCACCAGTTGTGGATTTCCTATCAAACTTGTCACCACCATAGTCACTGTCTGAATATGCAATAAGATCCAATGGAGAATCTTTTGGGTACCACAAGCCAAGATCTGGATAACATCTTAGGTACCTAAAAATTCTTTTCACAGCAAATAGGTGACATTCTTTGGGAGTCACTTGATGGCGTGCACAAGCACACACAGCAAACATGATGTCAGGTCTTGAAGCTGTAAGATACATCAATGAACCAATCATTGATCTATAGTGCCTAACATCCACATCCTTTCCAGCTCCAATTTTTCCCCAAGGGTGTTCCCTATCCATAGGAGTGGAAGCATCCTTTTCATGTGGAGAAAAACCATATTTCTTCAAGATTTCAGCTACATACTTGTCTTGGGAGATGAAGATACCATCTTCTTTCTGCTGAACTTGTAAACCTAGAAAGAAGTTCATCTCACCCATTGCACTCATCTTGAATTTATCTGTCATGAGCTTGGAAAAGTCCTCACTCATTTTTGGATCAGTAGACCCAAAAATGATGTCATCAACATAGACCTGCACAAGCAACACATGTTTTCCTTTCTTCTTTGTAAATAGTGTCTGATCTATGGTGCCCCTCTTGAATCCATTGTCCACCAAATATGTAGACAAGGTACCATACCATGCTCTAGGGGCTTGATGAAGTCCATACATAGCTTTCTTCACTCTATAAACCTTGTCTGGATTCTCAGGATCTTCAAAACCAGGAGGTTGCATGACATATACTTCCTCAACAATTGTCCCATAGAGGAAAGCACTCTTCACATCCATTTGATAAACAGTGAAGTTCATGCAAGAGGCATAAGCTAAGAAAATTCTGATAGCTTCAATTCTTGCAACAGGAGCAAAAACTTCTTCATAATCTATGCCTTCCTCTTGTGTATATCCCTGAGCTACCAAACGTGCCTTGTTTCTGACCACAATACCCCTTTCATCTTTCTTGTTCCTTAGAACCCATCTTGTCCCAATTGGTCTCACATATCTAGGACAATCAACCAGCTCCCAAACATCCTGTATAGCAAATTGGTGAAGCTCATCCTGCATTGCTTCCACCCAACTAGGTTCTTTGAGAGCATCAAAAATCTTCTTGGGTTCTTCCTGTGACAGAAAACAGGCAAACAAACATGCTTGTACAAGAGGGGTATCAACCTTCTTGTGTATATTGGCAATAAATCCACCAAGACTTTGATGGGATCTTCTTGTCTGAACTGGAGCCATAACATCACCAATAATCTGAGATGTGGGGTGATCCTTTGCTGTGGAAGTGAGAACTCCTCCTTCAAGAAGTCTGGTGTCCTCAACTTCACGCTCCATGTTGCCAATATCTTCTTCATCAGACTCTCTTTGATCAACATGAATCTCTTCATGGACATTGGAAGGTCCACCTTGTTCAAAATGGGAAGAGAAAAGATGTGCAAAGGTGTTGTCAAAGTCTGATCCTTGTTTGTCAGCGCTTGGGCTAACAACGCCTGAACTGTTGGTGTCAGCGTCTGATCCATCAGCGTCTGAATTGCTCTTGTCAGCGCTTGATTTCCCTTTGTCAGCGCCTGAAGAAGTATGCATGTTTGTATTTGGTGGTATCTGGAAACCACCATTATCTTTTCTAGCAGCAGCAGCAGCAGCAGCATAATACTCATCTGTCCATATAGGAAGTGTAACATATTCTTGTGTGGGAGATGATACAACTGCTGGTGGTCCATCCTCCTTAGCAACCTGTATACCTGAAACATTACCAATTCTCTTTTCCAAAACACTTGAAGTTACCTTCACAACGTCTGGATCAGTAACAGGCATATAATTTAAAGCTCTAGATAAAGGTTCTAAGTCAAACAACCAATTTGGACCACTTTCAGGATCACTAGGTTTACTCTCTAAAAACCTAACATGTACTTTTTCAAGTATACGTTTTTCCTTTTTAATGTAAACCCTATATCCTTTGCTCTGTATTGAATAACCCATGAAGTAGCCTTCATCACCTTTTGAATCAAATTTACCTAGGGCTTCACTAGTTTCTAAAACAACTACATGACAACCAAAAGGCTTGAGAAAGCCAATATTTGGCTTCCTTCCCCAAAGTAACTCATAAGGTGTCTTATTATGTATTTTGTTGACCAATGCCCTATTTTGAACATAACAAGCTGTGTTAACAGCTTCAGCCCAAAAGGCTATAGGAAAGTGGGCATCAGCCAACATGGTTCTGGCTGCTTCAATAAGGGTTCTATTCTTCCTTTCAGCAACCCCATTTTGCTGTGGGGTTCTAGCTATGCTAAACTGCCTAGTAATCCCTTTCTTGGCACAAAAATCATCTAACAACTGATTTCTAAACTCACCCCCATTGTCACTTCTAATAATTTTGACCTCATTACCATTTTTCTTTTCAATCTGGGTAATGAAATTAATCAGACTTTGGGCAGTTTCACTTTTCTTGGCTAAAAAGAAAGTTCATGTAAACCTGGAAAAATCATCAGTGATAACAAAACAATATGATTTACCCTTCAAACTTTCTATATTAGTTGGACCAAAGAGGTCCATATGCAATAAGTGAAGTGGTTTAGAACTAGAGTGCACCTGTTTAGACCTGAATGAGACCTTGTGCTGCTTGCCCTTAAGACATGCAACACAAGTGTGGTCATTGTGGAAATCCTTTTCAGGCAAACCATCAACTAAACCAAGCCTCACAAGTCTATTGATATTCTTAAAGTTTATGTGCCCTAATCTCCTGTGCCAAAGATTACTTTCATCTACTGAGGCTTTAGCATAAAGACATGACATCATTTTATTATTTACCTTAATTCCATTAAGATTCACATTATATATGTCTTTATGCCTTGGTGTTCTAAAATCTATGTATTTTTCCTCAGGGAGCTTATAATCTTTGCTTAACACCAAGCACTCAGTATCTGTGAAAAGAACCTTATTTTTGTTATCACACACTTGTGATACACTAAACAAATTATAATCCAGTTCTTTTACCAAGAAGACATTCTCAAACCGTAGATTGTTGGTGACAAGGGTTCCTTTTCCAGTGATGGTGCCGTAGCCCCCTCCAAAGTATACCTTATCACCATCTTGAATAGGAGTGAAGTTTGTCAGATAGTCTTCCTTTCCTGTCATGTGCCTTGAGCATCCACTATCCCAGTATCCATAATCATTGATCTTCTTCTGAATGCCCTGCACATAAAGAAAACACATTAGTTTTCTTTGGGAACCCAAGCCTTGGAAGACTTGGATTCATCTGGTTGTTCAACAAGAACAGACCTGGTTCTCATAACAACCCCATTTTCATCCCTTTTTGAATGAAATTCCCAGTTAACCCCAATTGGTGTTGACATTGCTTTTGAAATATAATGAAACTTGTTGCATGTCATAGAAACACCAGTAGAATTAGAGTTTTGGTCTTGTTTTGGTCTCCATGTTAAGCTAGTAGAAGCTTTAGACCTATTTCCCTGTGGCTGCAAATACCTAGGTTTGGCAGTGTGTCTGTCAGCGCTGAAATTGTTCTTGTCAGCGCCCCGATTGCCTTTATCAGCGTTGAACCTAGGGTTTGCTACAGGAACCCATTGCCTATTGGACCAAGTGTTTGACTTTTGGAAAGGTCTTAGGCCTTGTGTATTAGACCCTCTAGAAAAGAATGGGGCTGGTCTAACAACTTGTGAAATTTTGTTCACAAAGGTATTGGGTCTGACAGTGTTTGACCTATGTTGACTTTTGTCAGCGCTGAAATGGTTCCTATCAGCGTTGACATTGGAAGCGTTGACACATTTGTATGCCAAATGTGAGAAGCTACCACATGTGTAACAAGCTTTTCTAGACATAGTCTTAGGTCTAGAAGCAAAGAAGCCTGTTCCAGGGTTACTAACTTGGCTTTTTGGTGACCTAGTATTCCTATACATCTCTGCATACTTAACACTAGGTTTTCTAACAGTTTGTGGGCCAAGGTCAACAGCTTTGCCAGTGGTAGGGTGTGTGATCTTAATAGGTTTAGGATCATTGGACTCCACAATATTATGGCTCAGAATTGGTGTGGGCTCATTTGGACTTTCACACAACAACCCTCCCTTAACAAACAAGGTGTGGTTTGCTTTCTTCCACTCATCTAGGTCAGTCAGTTTTTGCTTGTATTCCTCAACTGGGGAAGTCACTCTAGGTGGAGGAATAAATTCCTTCTCTTGAAGTTCTGGCAAGCCAGTCCAAGATAAGTCCTTTGATTGGACACCATAGAAATCCCCAGCTGGTGGTGGAACACCAGTATAATCTTTCATCCCAATCCCACTCATATCCTTAGAGTCTCTTTGTTTACTAACACACTCTCCTAGGGATTGTGTGGCCTTATCAAATCTCTGGATTTTAAGACTCACATTATCTTTATTTTTGTTAGCCTCCTCTAACTGAGCTATCAAATCAAGATTAACCCTATTTACTATATCTTGAATATCTTTACTCTGATGTAACTCATGTTTTAAGATATTTATTTGATCCTTTAAATCAAACTCCATTTTCTTATACTCAGCTACTGTCTTTTCTGTTTGGGTAAGAGCAATTTGATAATTAGATACTTTGCATCTTTCAGTACTTGCCTCATCTAATAATTTTACTATCTCTTGATTTAGTTTTTCAGTATTTAAACGACAACCCTTAGAACAGAAAGCATCATCATATACCTCATTATCTGATGAAGAAGAGGAGTGTGCCATGAGAGCATATTCAACATGCTCTTCTTTAACTTCAGCAACCAAAGCTCTGTCCTCTTCCTCATCCTTAGCCATAAAGTTCCAGCTCCAGTCCCATCCTCCAACACCATCAATTTGTTGAACAGCAACCATGGCCTTGGGATCTTGGCTCTTAACCATTTGGCTTGAAGGCTTACCAGCATCAGATCTTCTTGGAGATCTACATTCCCTCATAAAGTGCCCCATCCTATGACAGTTGTAGCACTCAACCTTGGACTTGTCAAAGCCAGCAACATCCTTAGCATTAAAGGTCATCTTCTTCTTGAACCTTTTATTAAACCTGTTTGCTCTTAAACTTACAAGAGCCATAGTCCACTTGATGTCCATCTCTTCCAATTGCTCATCGCTTATCTGCTCAAGATCTTCATATGTAATCCTTGAGTCACTGGGCAAAGAAGCAATGAATGCACACACAGTATCTAGATCTAAACCAGCAGGCTTAATTCTATCAGCGCCAAAGTTGTGTGTGTCAGCGCTTGAGTATAAAGCGTTGACAGGATATGATCCAGCGCTGACAGACTGAGATCCAGCGTTGACACATTGATATCCAGTAGCTGGATGCCCATAGAAGTTCATGGAATCAAATTGGCCTTCACTTTGTGAGAAGAAGGCCATGTTACTACTGGAAGATTTATTATCACTATCCAAAAGCCATTCATTCTCCAACAGTCTTAGTTTGTTGAAGATGTCATCAAACCTGGAGGTCTTGTGGGTGTTATTGACAAGAATGGATCTTGTCTCAATCTTCCATACATCACCAAGGCTTTTGAGAAAAGTAGCATTCAATTCAGGGTCATCAATCTGTGTTCCCATGAAGGAAAGTTGACTTGTGATGTCAAGAAGTCTACTTCTCACACTGCTGAGATTCTCATTGGGTTGAGCTTTAAAGACAGCATACTCATGCAAGAGTTGCTTCTTCTTTTCTTCTTTTGTGTCAGCATTGCCACCATGTGCTACTTCAAGAGCTTCCCAAAGCTCTTTTGCAGACTCAAAGCATTTGTACTTGTGCTGATTCTCATGACCTAGGGCGTGTTTCATGATGTTCAAGATTTTCATGTCCACCCTCTTCTTGGCTATATCTTCAACAGATACAGCTCTTCCATCTCCAGGCTTTTCCTTCTTATCAGCTTCAGGACAATTAGGAACAGCTGTCCTTGTGGCAATAGCAGCAGCAATCTTTTGTGCTTTGTCGAATGTGTTCCCATATTCAACAATCTCCCAAAGAGTGTAGTCATGAATAGCTATATATTGCTCAAAATTGGACTTCCAAAGCTCGAAGTTCCTGGCATCAAACATGGGAATTTTGATACTAGGATTTGTGGAGTTGTTTTGTAGCAAAGCAGCAGGTTGATCTGTGCCAGACATGATGTTTTTAGGGTTTTGAGAATTTTAGGGTTTTTAGGGTTTTTGGTGTTTTAGGGTTCTTGCGTTACTTAAAGATCAAAAGTTTCTCAACAAGCTCTGATACCACTTGTTGATCCCAAACTTAGATCGATTAAGCTTTGTGTATACGAGATTAGATCAAGTACTACACGTAGAGAAACCTTTGCTTATGAATAAAGTAACTAAGTGTTATGCGGAATTAACACTTGATCTAAAACACAAAGATGTTAAACAAACTTTCACTTGTATTAGAATGATCGTACTTGATTACAATGAAAGAGGTTTAACTTGCGAATACTTATGAAAAACTGAATTATTAACTTTAAACTAAAAGACCTTCTTTTATAGATTAAGAAGTCTTGTACAATAAGCTACGAATCAACTATTCTAAGTAAAGATAAACATAGAAAATACATTGTCGTCTCTATCCTTACTAGAAGTATTCTAGAATATAATAAACGTGTAGCTCACATCTTCCATCAGTGCTTGTCTTCAATCTGTCAACGCTTGACTTTAACTTGTCAACGCTTATGCTATCAGCGCTCACTTTACTCTTGTCAACGCTTGAGTTGTTCTTGTCAGCGTTCAAGTGATCTGGCCTTAATTTATTCCCAACACGGCCTACACATGTTGTAGGCTAGGCTTGTTCTTGTTTGATAAATAAAAAAAGTTAACCAAACTACGAGCTATTACATGTACTATCGTTGAAGTGACCGATCCTTCTTAATACGTAAAACGTATTTCCAACAATCTCCCCCTAAGGGAGGTCACTCCAAACAAGGGCGTTACCCAAGTTACAATAGTAAAATAAACCTAGCATACTATGCTTGTCTTGAGCTCGTAGTCTTCGTCTTTCTTTTTCTTTTTCTTTTCAGGTGATCATGCTAATGTGATCTTTGATATCAATCTTGAGCATTAATCTCTTGCCTTGATCTCGTGCATCCATCACTTGTGATCTCCGCCTCTTCGTGACACCATGTCCCACATACTTATACCTTCGTAATTCTTGAAAGCTTCAGAGTTTGATACAGCGGAAGACTTAACTTTTAGGCTTTCTTGAATTAAATGAGATATTAGGTGCATAAAGTATAAGCATGCGGGGACGACTTCTTCTTGGATTCCGCAACGCCACCGTCTTCAAATGCCGCAAAATAAGTAGACACGAACGAAATGGCTTTGAACATTTCATTCTAAATCGGTAGCATTTTACCTCCGGTCGGTGAAGACCGTTGGACGATATTAGATATCGTACCCGTGACGGATAGTTTCAATTAAGTAACTTCCTGACAGGATTTCGCGGGTAAGCCCGTTCTCTTTATTCGACCGTCCAAAGCTGACTGCGAACATAAAGAGTGAATCATTTGGATAAAAATATCCGCATGATTTGAAGCCGTCAATTCATGTTCCTGGAACAAGTGAAATTCAATTAAGAACCGCACCATCGTTGCTTTCCAGTTTTCACGAGCTTGATTCGTATAGAATCCTGCAAGTTACCTACCAAGTGCTGTTTGAGGTTAACACTAGAAGGATTTCCACTCATCACTGTGAACACTAAGGTATCACTCTGAGTGTTCTGGCAAGATCACTAAGATATTGCATAGAGGCCTGGAACGTGTTTAAATTTAGTTAAGAATTAACCATCTGTTGCTTTCTAGTTATTACAAGTTTGATTCATAAAGAATCGCACAAGTCACCTACCATGAGCTTTTTGATATTCGCTCAAGAAGGATTTCCATCTTCATTGTAAATAATTTCGTATTACTCGGATGTTCAGGCAAGATCATGAAGATTTTGCGTAGGTCTCTTAAAATCTTTCTTACTTTTCACAGTGTGTGAAGAAGCAAGGAAATATGAAAGTGTGTCCTAATGAGATATTTGATGATCTCAAATGGCTCTAGACTCGATCGTGCATTTTGGATTTTAGTGATCGGAGGCTGGAGAGGAGTGCCACCTTTTCAATACCAATTTACTCGGAGTGAATAAATCAATAGATAATGTGTTGTCTCCGTGTGATTAAAACAAATACCTTTTGAGAGATATCTGAGTTAGCTGGGATGGGTTGTGCATTGCATCACTGGGTCCATGATGTCTATCTTCAATATCGAGAATCATTAAAATGATCTCAATAGCATATGTATTGACCCGGTTTCTGCCTAAGTTGTAAGGAGGGCTTCTTTCTTTACACCCTTTATCTTTACAATTCTTTTTCGTTCTTCAACCCCTTCAATGCTTACCAATACGTCATAACTAGCACCTTGTTGTGATTGTTCCAGTGCTAACTTAAGTACTTGGTCGGCATTCAGCTACGTTCACAATCTTTCTCCAACTTTCCTAAGGACGACTATTTCTAGCTATGGAATGTCCTTGGGAAGATTCCTCCGGTTCTGGAAGAATCATAGGACTTAACCTCTCCTACCATCCTTATGTCACCACAATCTTCATCGTCGTGAAATAAATGGGTTTTGGGTAAGTATAAATCACCATGAAATCCATTTTTGATATGCAAATCCATTTTGCTCCCCCTTAACGTATGCCACGATATTCGAAAACATTTCGCACATGTCGGGATGAGCCAGCACATTAAGTCAAACTATTTATGATAATATCCCATATTAAATTACATTTTCTCCCCCATATTAAAAATATTAACCCAATCGATGTTTTTAATATCAATTGATTTAATGAAGTTTTAACAAAGGTTTTGGGAAGAAAAATGCAAGTCCATTTTATCTTCATGATATCAAACGTATGAGATATGATACCGATTTGTAACATGATCACATATTCACCATATTAGAAAAGAATTGACAAGGTTGGACCTGATAGATGAGACCATCATATGATGAGATGAAATGGTTCTTGTCAGCATATGTTGGTCGCCTCGTCACGTCTGAAATCATCTCTTGACACCACATGTACGATTGGTATTGTTGTCTTGACACCAACTTGTGAACTTGGCACGTTCGGCATCAAAGATTCTGAATGCTTGACAATTGCTCCCCCTCAATTTTTGACCCGTGTTCTATTGAAAGAGTTGTAGTCGTCGGTTGAGTGGTCGCATCGTCGAGTATGTAGATACCAATTGTAGATTGCTATGGTTGTAGATATGATAGCTTCATAAAAACAAGACTTCTCTTGTTTTAACAAATAAATGCACTGAAACGTACATAGATTTGTGTTAGACCAAGTTATAAAGTAAACTTGATCCCTTACAAGGTTTTAAAGTAAACCTTGCCCGAGAAAATTAATTCCCGTTGTGAGCCAAAGCTTTCATAAAAAATACCTGACTTTAATATGAAAACCGGGTTGCAGTCTGAAATAACTACAAGCCATTTAGGCATGTTTTATGAAATATTTACAACTTTTGTACGAACTTTATTTATGGCGCCGTGTCGATATTAATCAACATTTCTAAAGTCGTAAATATTATCGTACCAAAAGACATGCCTTTGAAAAAAATAAAGTAAAAAAAAATATTTTTGGATTTTTCTTAATTTTTCAATTTTTATGGTTATTATATGGTTTTATATTTTTGTATTTTGCTTTTGAGGATAAAAATATAAACAATATATACAGATGATCACCAAGGATACGGAGAATAGTTTTACCACCACTATTCTTTCGCTTCATCTGCCAGTTCCTTTAGAGTCTCAGGCGAGAAAGTTCTCATTACTAGCTTGTCGGCCAAAAATTCAATTCGAGCGCGATCTAAAGCCTTCGTGAAAATATCCGCCAATTGATACTCAGATCGGACAAAGTAAAGCTCGATCACTCCATTTTCCACTTGCTCCTTGATGAAGTGGTAGTGAATGTCTATATGCTTCGACCGGGAGAATTGAGCATTGTTGCAGCATAAAGCAATTGCACTCTTGTTGTCGCAGTACATCGGAATTTCGTTGAAACCTAGACCATAGTCGGTTAATTGCGATCTCATCCAAAGAATTTGAGCACAGCAACCGGACATAGCTATGTATTCTGCTTCCGTACTTGAAATTGCAGCACTTTTCTGCCTTTTTGATGCCCAACTGATTAATCGATCTCCTAGTAGTTGCAATGTTCCACTCGTGCTACGCCTTGTATCTTGACAACCCGCGTGATCCGCATCTGCATATGCCATTAGTGCAATAGAAGAGTCCTTCGAATACCAAAGTCCCCGATTAATGGTTCCTTTAAGATATCGAAAGATCCTTTTAACAGTAGCTAAGTGTAACTCAGTAGGCCTAGTTTGATACCTGGCACACATACATATAGCAAACTGAAGATCAGGTCGACTAGCTGTGATATACAGAAGAGTACCAATCATTCCACGATAAAGTGTGGATTAACAGCAACTCCATGAGGATCTGCATCAAGCTTAGTTCGTTCCACCATTGGAGTATCCACGGGGTCGCAAGATTCCATCTTGTATGTCTTAAGCGATTCTAGGGCATACTTGGATTGATTGATAAAGATGCCTCTAGGACTCTGAGATATCTGAAGACCTAAGAAGAATGATACCTTGCCCATCATTGACATCTTAAACTTGGAAGACATGAGTTTCCCAAATTCGTCGGATAAAGTTTGGGTCGAGGCTGCAAATATAATATCATCAACATATATTTGTACCATAATCATATCTTTACCTCGTTTCTGAATGAATAGCGTAGGATCCACCTTGCCTTTAGCGAAGCCTTGCGTAATGAGGAATTGTGACAAAAGATCATACCATGCGCGAGGAGCTTGCTTCAATCCATAGAGAGCCTTCTTAAGCTTGTACACATGATTAGGATAATTAGGATTCACAAAACCATCCGGTTGTTGGACATAGACCTCTTCCTTGATTTCACCATTAAGAAATGCCATCTTCACATCCATCTGATAGACGATCATATTCATGTGGGCTGCATAAGCGAGGAATAGTCTAATAGCTTCCAAACGGGCAACAGGTGCAAAGGATTCCATAAAGTCGATGCCCAATAATTGCTTGTATCCACGAGCTACTAGTCGAGCTTTGTTTTTCAATATACCGCCTAACTCATCGAGTTTCACCTTGTAAACCCATTTCAAAGTGAGTAACTGCACTTGATCCGGGCGTAGGACAAGTTCCCAAACTTCAAGACGTATGAATTCGTTAAGTTCTTCTTGCATAGCTTCTATCCAACAGGATTGAGTAAAAGCTTGTTGCCATGTCTTAGGTTCAACTTCAGTGAGAAAAGCATCAAAATGACAAAACATTGCATTTTCTTGTAGCTGACTTTCTGTGGATACCGGACGATTAGGGTCACCAATAATAGAATCTATAGGATGATCCTTTGTCCACTTGCTATCATGTTCACGAATCCATGGATTGGAGTAAACCGTAGTAGGAGCTTCCTCTGAGGTGGACGACCCGGCTTGATTAGGGTCGGGAATAGGTACACCAAAGAATGGAAGTTCACGCATTTGGGCGAATTCCAAATCGTGATCATCATCATCCTCTTCATCATCAATAGGCATGACATGGGTAGTTGAAACATGTGTTGGTTGAGAATTACTTGTTGAAGGTATATCTTGAGCAATTGTAGGTGCAGATGTGTCTGATTGTGCTTCGGTTGCTGGAGCGACAACTTCGGTTACCGGAGCTATTACCTCAGGTTCTGGAGCAACAATAGTTGGAGGAGTAAGGAATTCATCAAAGAACGGTTGAAACAACGTATCCCATTCATTCCTAGAAGGTGGTGTAAATGATGATGAAGTAGGGTTGTTTGGGACAAGACCAGAACTAATATTATTGGGTCCCATTTCATGAAGTGCGGGTTCAGAGCTGCTTTGCTCATAAGGCATTGCTGTCATCTCATCAAAATCAACATTCATAGTTTCGAGGATCTTGCGAGAGTTACGGTTGTAGATTCGGTATGCCTTCTTTGCGGGTGCGTAACCAATAAAAATACCAATATCAGCCTTTGGTTGAAGTTTTCCCAAATTGTCACTATCATTAATTGGATAGCAAAGAGAACCAAATACATGAAGATATGATAAATCTGGTACTTTTCCATGGAGAAGCTCATAAGGTGTTTTACCATGGCGTTTACGAATTAGTGACCGGTTTTGGGTGTACACTGATGTAGATACTGCTTCTGCCCATAAAAACAATAGAGCCTTTGCGTAAATTAACATCGTTCGAGCAGCTTCCATAAGTGTGCGATTTCGCCTTTCAACGACACCGTTTTGTTGTGGAGTGCGAGCAACGGATGTTTCATGAGAAATGTCAACTTCTTCATAATAATCACGCAAAATTTGATTCACAAATTCGGTTCCATTATCTGTACGAATGCATCGGACAGTAGTGTTGAGACGCACTTGAATCATCTTGAGAAATCCGATGATGAATTTAGGTGCCTCATTTTTTGCTTTAAGAAATTTCACCCATGTAAACCGAGAGTAATCATCGACAATGACGAGGATGTACTTTTTTCCACTAAGACTTTCAACACGCATTGGTCCACAAAGATCCATATGCAACAGATAAAGTTTCTCTTGATTGGTGTCTTCCGTCTTGGGTTTGTAAGATTTCTTAGTGCTTTTCCCCATTGTACACGCAGAACACAAATGATCCTTGTGAAATGATAGTTTAGGAAGACCACGAACAAGTTTGTTTTTCGCCAAGTGATTAATAGCGTCAAAGTTAAGATGAGATAACCGTCGATGCCATAACCATGACTTAGTCTTCGATGCTTTGGAGAGAAGACATACGGGAGAAGCGGCCATCATATCTTGTAGAGACAAAGTATACAAATTATTCCCTCGAGTACCTTTCAATAAATCAACCCCTTCCAAATTACGAATGAAGCAGGTATGCTCTCGAAAAGCGACATCTAGGTTTGCATCACAAAATTTTCCCACAGAAAATAAGTTGTGACCAAGACCTTCCACGTAATACACTCTTGAAATTATAACATTCCCAATATGATATTCACCGTAACCCATTATCTTTGCAATATGATCATTTCCAAATCGAACCGTACCAAGAAACTTGCTGACGAAATTTCTGAGCTGAGAGCGATCTCCGGTCATATGCTTGGAACAACCAGAGTCCAAATACCAGAGAACAATTTGGACCACCTGTTTTTAATAACAACAGTAGACAATGTATTGGAAACTATTGGTTCCGGAGTGTTAGCAGATACAGATATAGAATTATCAAAATTGCTAACATTTTTTAGACCCTTAGATTTCCTGCGTTTTCTAATGTGAGTTTTAGCACTAACAGGTTTTACTATTCCAACTTTCGTAGGTTTTGGATTATTCACGGGCACTACAGTGGGAGTAGACCTATTTAAAGGGCACTTGGTTCCTACAGTAGTTTCGGTGTTCCTAGTTAAAGGACTCGTTTGTGTTTTGGTAGCCTTGGTACTCCTAGTTAAAGGGAACGCTTTCTTCGTTTTAGTGGGAGTGATCCTAGTCAAAGGGCACATATTTCCTACTATAGTGAAAGTTCTACCAGTGGGGCGCCACATCCAACCAACTTGGGTTAACATTTTCCCAGTCGGTTTCCATTTTAATCCATTTTTCCGGGCATACATCTCATTCACATGGTCAATAAGGCAAGAATCATGACGACTAGAAAACATACATTCATTGCAATTCCAACATTTCAAATTAGAATCCACAGTAGGCTTAGTACGCTGCACAACCGCAGAGCCTTTAGGTTTAGCTACATGATTCTTTTTATTCAAAACAGAAATAACATTCCTAGGATGGGCTTCTACTTTCTTCTTCACTTGACTACTAGATGGGGGCAAGATCCTATCATTATTCTTGTTTCTTCTAAGCTTAGATCTTTGAGCCTTAGTACTGGTGCTTACTCCTGTAGAAGGCAACACGGGAATATTAGAAGCTGGTTTTGATTCTGCCTTATCTTTAGTGACCAAAGTTTGAGATGGTTTAGTCCTAGGGCCCTTGTTAAGTGGTGCGACGGCTATAAGGGTTCTTTTGATTGCACTAGAGGACGATGCTGAGATAGTGGCTGCGTTATCCACAACATTCTTACCTTTTAGAGTACGAAGTGTTTCCTTTAACTCAGCAAAGACCATATTTTTATCACAAATTTGTTCCCTCAAATCAGATATTTCCACCGAATTTCGATTCAATTGTTCAATCAATGATTGATTCTGTGTAGTGGCATTAGCACATGCGGGCTTTACTGAATCGAAGAGTCGTGTATTTTTCAGTTTTAAGTTATCAACTTTGGACAAAATCTTAGAAACTCGATTATCTAGATCAAGTTTAAGATTCTCAGCAGCCTCAAGTACGTTCACACATTTAAGCTCCTTAGATTTCTCTATGTCTATCGGCAAAGATTTAGAAACTTTGTCACTTGGCTGGCGCTGTTTTGATTGTAAATTCAATCGAAAATTCTTTTCAAAGTTTCCATCATCGATATTAACACCTTCGAATGACGTTTCAAAGATTTCTTGAATAAATTGTTGCTTGCATTCAAGCGAAATAAATGTGTTTGAATCTCATTAAAACGTTTTGAAAGCGAAGAATATGAATCTTGAAGCTTTAAAAATTCAGCGTCAGATTCGTGACAAGTACTATCTACCACATTATCCACAGATTCAACATTATTCACAACAGAATCATTATCAACACTTTTATTCACACAGACAGAAACTATCTCATGAGACATCACTTGCTTCAGAAGCAGATCATTTTGGCGTGAAACCCGTTCTATTTCAAGTAAACTGTTTTCATAGGCATCATGCATTTCATTGAAAACACGTCTAACTTCTTTTATTTCCAAAAACAAATCTTGATCAAGATTACTAAGACAAGCCTTAACATTGTCTACAAACGGAACAATTTCATTTCGAAACGCAGCTCTAGTGTGCTCAAAGTTCCATTCACCTTCCGTTATGGCCAAAGCCGTCGTACGTTCCAAAATGACCTTGTCAAAATCGGCTAAGTGTTGGTGTACCGCATTTAAGTTAACGGACGCCTTACTTACCGGTGGAATTAACTTCGTTAAATCCGTTTTGACAAGTGTAGAAGACGTACTAGGAAGGTTTTCATTTGATAAACTTTGGGGCACAAGAACTGTCAATTCAGCTAATTCCTTTTGTAAGCGAATGCGGGTCTTTTTAGAAAATTGATCTTTATTATGTTGATCATAATCAATTGTATGGAATTTTGAAAGCATTTTAGAATGAGTTTCATCCGCAAGTGATTGTGTCTCCTCAGTACTACGAACAAAAGGTGCTTCTTTCGATTTGCCAATTATGGTCATATCATAAAGACCGGGAATATATTCCTGAGCTTGTTTTGCATAACTGGGATTAGGTGGTAAATCTTGAAGACGTTTAAGTTCGAGTTCTTTAAATGATTTAGTTAAAAGATGAACCTTTTATGTGGAAGCGTATTGTTTTAAAAGCTGTTGTTCCTTGAATCTAAGAAGTTTGGTAGCATTAATTTCTGATTCAACCTTTTTAGACTCGAGAGTTTCGAAATCCATTTTAAGTTTCTGAAAATCATTGACAACCGACTCCTTTTCTTTTAATTCATTAGAAAGATTAGCTTTTAATGATTCTATTTCTTTCAAGTGTTCAATCTTTTCAAAACGAAATTGGTCAAATTCAGAACATGTTATTTTCTCTGCTTGAGGGACCATTTCAAAAGTTTTGACCTTTTCTTTATGCAACGCTAGCTCAGCAGTTAGGGTGGAATTCGTATCTACGGATTGTCTGAGTGCCATATGCATTTGATCAATAATGTGTTTAGGCACCATGACCAAATCATGTTGAGCATAAGATTCCATACCCGTCGTAGCATTTGGTTGAGGTTCACTCAAATGTGTAGGTTTGGGTACCACATCATTTGAACTACTAGTTCCCGAATGTTGTTCGAGGTTGTCATTTTCATGCCCAACTTGATGTTGGTTATCATCAATATTATTAGATGTGGTTGGTACCTCACTGATGACATCAGAACCGTAGTGAGAGAGATTAGCAACGAGAGCAGCTTGGGCAGAGTGAATGTCATCACAATCCGAATCATATGCGTCAAGATCATCTTCTTGATAAGCTGCATTAGAATTGGAAACGACTGCAATGCCTTCGGCATCTGCTGCCCCTGGGTCTGCAAGAAATGCTAACTCCTATGAATCCAAAATCTTCCCCTTAGACTACGCATCAACCAAATACATTTTCTCACGAAACCATGCATCATCCCTTCTCCTTTTCGACTGAGTGCATTCCCTAGCCATATGACCTTGTCCTCGGCAATTGTAGCAAGTCACAACCTTTTTAGGACCAATAGGACTCCCATTTCCACTAGCTTGAGAATTCACAGCTTGATTGTTCCCAGTCCTTGTAGGAGTTCCATATGAATTTTGCATTCCCTGAATAGGTTGCACCGTCACTTGACCATCTTGAACAGTGGCTTGTTGTCGAGGATTTGATGAGGTGCGGAGCTGATTGTTTGTTGGTGGAAATCCTCTAGTTGCAACAAGTTTTGACAAATAGGCTGTGAGATGGTTTAGAACATCAGCTGGCGTATCATTTGGAGTAAAGACCGGTGCTTGGATTGGTGGAAGTTCATTAGAGTAGAAAGCTTGTGCTGGTTGTGCTTCTATTGGAAAATATCCTTGTTGAGGAGTATAGCCCAATGGAGAAGTGTTGGCTTGTAATGGTGATGTTTGATATGGTGGTTTCTGTTGAAAAGATTGTTGATGAACACTTTGTTGATATTCTTGCTGTGGCATCATTGGTGGTTGATAAGATGGTTGTTGTGGTTGCTGATAGATGTGTGGTGGTGGCTGCTGCAAGTATGATGGTTGTTGATAAGTATAAGCCATGTTTTGTTGAGAAGCATACATTGCAAGTGGATCATGAACTTGAGGTGTAGACAACCGAGCCTCGATCACATGGCATTCGTGTTGTTGAAGAAAAGCTTGAAGTTGATCCACATTGGTGTTATGCAAGTCCTTAGCCAATTTAACATCTATCACGTATTTTTTCCATTATGGAGGAAGAGTGTTCAAATACTTGGTGTTCAATTGAAAGGTAGGGATTGCCATGCCATAGATATTAAGCTCATTCAACAATAGGGTAAATCTCAGATAGTAATCATTGAGAGTCTCCCCTGGCACATAGACAAACTTATCAAAAGTATCATAAAGCTTACACTCTCGTTCTTGTTTAGTTAGCGAGGTGCCTTGCATTAGAACCCGAATTCTATCCCATAACTCTTTGGCAACTTTATGTTTGCTGACGAGTTTGTAGACATCTGGAGGAAGGGCCTGTAGAATGATGTTTGTAGCATACTTATCACATTTATCTTGAACCTTCATATCTTCAGTCAACTCACCCGTTGTGCGAGGACGAGTAGTCGTACCTTCCGTCACTGTACCATAATCTAATGGTCCATTGAGAACCGATGCCCAAATTAGATGTCCATTCTCCTTGTTCAACATATAAAGTTCCATTCGGGAAGCCCATTCCTCATACATAGTCTTCACCAACATTGGTGGACGATTATCCGTACCCGAGAGGATGGACTTATCCCTAAGAGATGTGTACTCCATTTCAATAAGTGAAGATTTACAAAGTTGATCGATCAATGAAATAAGGTTAAGTATTTTTGTGTTGTTGTGAGTTAAAATCGAGAAACAATGTTAAAATCCCCTAAAATATGTTCTCGATAAACCAAAAATTCCAAGTCAAAATTACACACATTTTTTAAGGAATAATTTTTGGATTGTCGGAATGTCTAGATCGGAACGCCAGATCGGAATGTCAGATCGGAATGCCCGATCGGAATGTCAGATCGGAATGTCCAGATCGTAATATAACCCTGTCGAAATGTTGTTGGTATCGAAATGCCTAGATCGCAATGCAAAGCTGTCGAAATGATTCAGATCGCAAAGTCCTATCGGAATGTTCAGATCGCATATTCCTATCGGAATGATTCAGATCGGAATATAGCTGATAAAATTTAGGCAGAGTAACGACTTAAAACTTCCTTATAACCGTCGGAATCCCAGATCGCAAAGAACGATCGGAATGTCCAGATCGGAATAAGTATCGAAATCCAAGTATCGCAATGTGGAACCAGTCACTTTCCGATGGTGATGGTTATTGCGATGGAGACCCCTTTGCACTTGTACTTTCCGATGGTGATGTTTGCATGAATTTCGGAATGAAGAACACAAGAACTTTTTGCACTTTTGATCCAAGAATGATTGTGTTTTAACCAAAACCAAGATACCAAAAACACTATAACATGAATCACTACGTTATACTACTTGAAATCACGATCAAACACAAAAAAAATTTGAGGATTCGGCAAGAAATACTCAACAACCTACGAAATGTTTATAAAACATACACAACACTAAAAACAAACCTATATTTCATCCCAAGCTCTTGATACCATTTGTATAAATGTAAATCTTGCTTATGTTTTTAGAGAGAGAAAGAGATAGAGAGATGGTAGATTTCACACTTTTAGAGAGAGAAAGTTAAGAGAACTATGTGTAAATTATGAAACCACACACCCCTCCATCA
Source organism: Glebionis coronaria (assembly GCA_025667525.1). NCBI lineage: Eukaryota > Viridiplantae > Streptophyta > Magnoliopsida > Asterales > Asteraceae > Glebionis > Glebionis coronaria. Next base: position 452,262,956 of record CM046879.1, read on the forward strand.
AAGGAGAGGGTTTATATACCCAAGCCCTTGTCATGGGCTTGGGCTTACATTTTGGGCCGGCCTACACATGTTGTAGGCTAGGCTTGCTCTTGTTTGATAAATAAAGAAAGTTAACCAAACTACGAGCTATTACATGGACTATCGTTGAAGTGACCGATCCTTCTTAATACGTAAAACGTATTTCCAACAATGCTATCAAGATCCAACGTGGCATCAAGCTGTGTCACTCCTCTCTTTGTGATTGGTGGATTTCATCACCACCAATCATTTATCCAATCATATTAATCCACCTCACCTCCAAACTAGCACAACAAACATAAAAATTCGCCACGCTGTCGATTCGTGTGACCAAGAGGTGGTTTTCAGCCCTTGATCAAGAAAGAGAAGAAGAAAAGAAGATTAGATGGTCAGGATTGATTTTCGGCTCAACAAACTTTCTCAAGAATGCCTTGGGTTTGCCTATAAAAACCCCTAAAAATATTGTAATATGCATCCCTTTCTTTTTCATATTGTTATAATGATAGTTTTAGATTAAATAGATGTAATTTTCTTTCTATTAAATTTGTAATGTTTTGAACTGATTTAATAAAAGTTTCAGTTTTATAATAATTGATCTCGTGTCCTTTTTATTTTTATTATAATATTTGCAATTTTAATCTTTAAGATAATAATTATAAGTGTGGATGTTTGTATAAGCTGATTTTAAAAGATTTTTTGAATATTGGAATGGGATTGGAATAAATATTTATTCCACTTAAAAATATAAAAAATTTGTTGGTTCGAAATATTATGGTTACTGGTTCGAGATTGGTGTTTTGTTAATTTTGGTGAATCGATTGTTTGGTGCCGAGTCTAAGTCGGTTCAGCACCGCACTTCTACACCAACGGATTCTACATAAAACGTTAAGCTCTTTCAACTCTATAAGTTTTTAGTTTTATTGGATTGAAATTCTGTGAATAAATTTGTTGATGGTTAAAGTTTTTATAGATTTGCTTGTTTTTTACGAATCTAACATGATTTATTTAAAGAAGATTAATGTGAATTGTTTTTCGTATATTGTACGTTCATTGGTTTATTGATGTGATTCAATTTTTGTAATTGTTTTATCGTGTTACTGTTGTGTAACTGTGATGATTGTTTTGAGTATTTCGATGTATGTTTTTAGATTTTTGGAATGCAAAACTGGAATTTATCAATCTATTAAGTAGTTCATGAGAATGAGTTAATTAATAGTAGTGTCATGCTGCATTTTGTTGAAGACTGTTTATGAATTAGAGAATTTGGTTGTAGGATTTTTTTATTAACTTGAACTATGAGTGTGGTCCGAATAGGGTTTCAGTCTGCTGGTACTCAAACATTTCAGTCATTTTAATAAGTGCGTAGGTTTCAGCTTGGGTTTGGGCAATGAGTTTGATTGCTGAGATTTCCAGTTTATATAATTGCCTTGTTTTAGATATTTGTCTCCATTGACTTGGTGTTTAATGTACTGGGTCTGAGCATTTTACTGTATGCCGAATTTGGATGAAATGATCATTTAGTCTATTTAAATGTCTAATGCGTGTTGATTTTTGAGTTACTGTCATTTAGCTTTAAGTGATTTTGAGGCTGATCATTTTAAATTCGATTGCTAATGTTTTTATTTGGAGTCTGAGATAGATAAAGTAGATTTTTACTGATATTCTTGCTGAATTTAGACCTTTAAATTCATCTACTGTTATTTCTTGCATCCGCTATTGTTTGTATGATTTAGATAGTTTATATTAGTAATCTCTTATTACTTGTGCTAGCTTATTCGTACATATTGGATGTCAATTGACTTGCATTCCTCAACTAGAAATGTTTGGTTATTTAATGTTATCATAATATTTGTCTAAATCTTTCAATTCCAAAAAAATAAATATCATACACAAAAACTCCACTCTAGTGGATTCGAACTTGCGACCTCCAGGTCAACAGCCATGTGTGATCACCATTTGAGCTGTGGACTCTTTTTAGTATTTATCTGAGTTAAGTATTTAATATACTATTTTTGTTTTTGGACTGTCAGTTTATACTACTGTAGAATGATGATAATCTTTATGAATCAAGAGGGTTGATGTTTTTCTAGAGAGAGAAAGTTAGAGAGAAAAGTGAAAGAAAACTTGTATATTGAAATGAAAGAAATGAACAACCAACACCTCTTTCCATGGTGGAAAGAGGTTTAAATACCCCAAGTCCTTAATGGACTTGGGCTTCCGGCCCATGAACATGCTCATGGGTCGGGCTATTTAATAAATGAAACTAAACTTAACTACGAGCCTATAACTACATTGTTGGAGTGACCGAGACTTTCTAAATGCGTAAAACGTATTTCCAACAATCTCTCCCAAAGGGAGGTCACTCCAAATTTACGAAGTCCTAATTTAGCATGTTAGATCTTGTTCTTGAGCTCGTAGTCTTCTTTTCTTTCTTTTTCTTTTCTTTTGTGAATATGTGTTGAGAGATATCAGCCTTTTGCTTGGAACACGTTCTTTTGGCCTTTCACGTGCAGTCTTTATTTTTCTTGTGAGGTTCGCCTCTTTGTGACTTCATGTCCCACACACTTATCCTTTGTTGAATTCTTGAAAGTTTCAGAGTCGATACAGCGGAAGACTTTTAGGTCATACTTTCTTGAATTTGCAGGAGTATTTGATGCTGAAGGAATAAGCATGTGAGGACGTCTTCAACAGGTACACTGTAACGCCACCGTCTTCAACTGGTACACAACAACGCCACCGTCTTCAACAGGTACACAGCAACGCCACCGTCTTTAACAGGTACACAGCAATGACACGAATAAAATGGCTTTGACATTTTATTCTAATTCGGTAGCATTGTACCTCCGGTCGGTGAAGACCGTTGGACGATATTAGATATCGTACCCGTGATGGATAGTTTCAATTAAGTAACTTCCTGACAGGATTTCGCGGGTAAACCCGTTCTCTTTATTCGATCGTCCAAAGCTGACTGCGAACATAAAGAGTGAATCATTTGGATTAAAAATCCTTATGATTGAAGTCGTCAATTCATGAAACCTGGAACAAGTGAATTTCAATTAAGATATTCACCATCGTTGCTTTCCAGTTATCACAAACTTGATTCAAATTTGAATCTTGCTTGTTACCTACCAAGTGCTGTTTGATGTTAACACTAGAAGGATTTCCACTCGTCACTGTGAACACTAAAGAGTGTCACTCTGAGTGTTCTGGCAAGATCATACGATAATGCGTAGAGGCCTGGAACGAGTTTAAGTTCAATTAAGAATTAAACTACTGTTTCTTTCCAGTTGTCACAAGATTAGTTCGTAAAGAACCGCACATGTTACCTACCATGAGCTTGTTTGATGTTGGCTCAAGCAGGATTTCCATCTTCACTGTAATACTTACGTATCACTCGGATGTTCTGGCAATATTACAAGAATACTGCGTAGGACTCATAAAAGATCTCTTACTTTTCACAGTGTGTGAAGAAGCAAGGAATAAATGGAAAGTGTCCTAATGAGACTTTTGATGATCTCGTGGCTCTAGACTCGATAGTGTGTTTTGATTTAGTGATCGATGGCTGGAGAGGAGTGCCACCTATTCAATATCAGTCTATTCGGAGTGAATAAACCAATAGATAACGTGTTGAACTCCGTGTGATTAAAACAAATACCTTTTGAGAGATATTTGAGTTAGCTGGGGAGGGTTGTGCATTGCATCACTGGGTCCATGATGGCTTTCTTCAATATCGAGAATCATTAACTAATGATCTCAATAGCATATGTATTGACCCGGTTTCTGCCTAAAGTTGTAAGGAGGGCTTCTTTCTTTACACCCTTTATCTTTACAATTCTTTTTCATTCTTCAACCCCTTCAATGCTTACCAATACGTCATCACTAGCACCTTGTTGTGATTGTTCCAGTGCTAGCTTAAGTACTTGGTCGGCATTCAGCTACGTTCACATTCATTCTCCATCTTTCCTAGGACTTCTAGTTCTATCTAGGGAGTTGTCCTTGGGAAGATTGCATCAGTTCTGATGAATCATTGGACTAATACCTATACCTACCACCCTTTTGTCACCACATTCGTTGTGAGTTAAGTGTGTTTTGGGTTGATATAGTCATCATGAAAAATCCTTGAAAATCACTTAAAGCACTTGTGATATTAAAATCAAAGATTTTGTGCCTTAAGTGTTTTGAATCAAAAACGCTCCCCCTTAACTTGTGCATTACACATGTTAAGTTGGTTTATCTTTTAAGTCTTTTTCATTGTTTTAGCCAAATATCATAAAAGTCTCCTTAATCTCATTTTCTCCCCTTTCCAAAATGTTATCCATCAATATTTTGGATATTAATGGATTAACCGGTCTTTGGGTAATAAAATGAAATTAGATGATGGCCAAAGAACATATTAATGCTCCCCCTCAAATTAATGAGGGTAAGTTATAGTGCTTGAGTATGATTTGTTTGAAAGATTTAGAATCTCGAGAGAAATTCTTGAAAAATATCATACTTTTACACTACAACAAGCCACAAAAGCTGATAAAGTAAAAATATAACATATTCACAATAATATACATATGGAGTTGACCTGTAATGAGACGAACCAATATTAATTGGTTCGTTCCGTGAACCGATGGTGAGCTCCATATGGTCGTCCACCGACGAATCGTTTTATGCTTCGTAGCAACCGGCGCTTCCTGAGAAGTTCTTCAATCTTCTTGATTGCGTACTTTGATCCCCTGATGCACTGGCTTGTCCAGGTGTAGGTGACTGCTGGAAGCGGTTGTTTGGCATTGAGAACCGTCAGATCATCCCGAACTTGCTTAAGCGTGCCATCGCTGAATTTGTGCATTTCAGAGAATCGCATATACTGCATGGTGCCAGTCTCATTTGGGTAGAAGATGCCTGCTTCCGGTGTGGTTGTCCCCATGTATACCTTCTTGTTCTTATGGAAATTGCTGAGTGGAGTCGTATGGGGACGTTCCAGGTTTAGCTTCTTCTGATAACTTTCTACACCAAGTTGAAAGTCTTTCACCCGGTTCTGAATGACAATTTTCCTAGCATATTGGCGAAAGTTGGAACTCAAGGCAATGACAATATCAGGTGATAAGTGGTCAAATTTTTCTTGAGCCAATAGCAGCAGGAGATCTTTGATATCTTCAAGTTGAAGGTACTGAAGATCACTTTCATCAATTCGGTACTCTTTCTCATCAGTACGTTTGAAGAGGATTACGTTCAAGTAATCATAGCCGAAGACCGTCTGAGTGGTTGTTCCTTGAATACTTTTGATCCTGTGTGTTGATACAATGGGAGAACCTCTCTTAGGACGGTGGAAATGGTTGTAGGCAAGTTTTTTCTTCGCATTCCAGTGAGAAATACCAAGTGCTGCATAAGTGTCATAGAATTGGAGCACTTTCTTTCTCCATATGGTTCCAGGTACCTTATCCTCTATCCATGGAACATTCTCCAAGTTAATTGCCTTAACCATGGTGAGTGACGTGGCATATTTGTTTGCTCCATTCTCCAGGTATTCAAGGTCGTGAGACACAAAGTGTTCTATTAGGATTGTTGCAGAACCGGCAATGATCGTTGGTGTAAGAGGTTGCAATACGGGAGTTTGAATTCCTGTAGTTGTCGCTCTCATTGCTTTGGTAAGCTTATTGAAATGATATTCTGCTTCGTTATGGCTGATCTTCAAAGTATCAAAGAAGTCCACGTTTGCATCTGCCATTTTGATCAAATCTGGAGTCATTGTCGATTTCCCATGAGAATACCGTAGAAAGGCCGAGAAATCGATAGGGTTATTGAGGAATTGAGTCATCTCCATTTCAGTTGCAGTGGCAAAAGAATGTTGTGGTGCTGCATTTGTTAGCCAAAGTTGCTCCTGTACCGTGTCATCAATGATTAAAGATTCAGCAAACGTTGGTTCTGGTACATTTAGATCTTCAACTTCCATATCGATGTTGTGCGGATCTTCAAATGTTGTGGAAGGTTGATCTTGCATTACCGGTATATCACCGTGAGGTTCTTCTTCAATCATTCTTGGTGATAGAACCGAGGTAAATCTAAAGTGAGCAATTTCGGGACAAGGACGATGTTATAAGCGAACCTGTTAAAATCCAATGTTTATCTAGGCAAGATGAACACATCCCAGCACTAAAAACTCGTTTTTATCAAGAATCAATAAACCCTAAATTGGTTCAGATTCAAATAGATACTTGTTTAAGTTTAATGAGATTAACAGATTATATAAACATGTAAAATCAGAAGCATAGATGGACAAAGTTATACCTAGGACGGATTCAAACAGTAGGCACGAAAGATGGTGTTTCTAAGCTTATATCAATGGCTGATGGTATGTATTGTGTGTGTTTCCAGTAATGAAGGGGAAAGAGGGGGGTGTGGTTTTGATTTGGTCAAAATTGGTCAAACACCCACCATTTTGCAAACAGTGCAATAATGGTCCCCCTGTTTTGAGAATGTTAGTTAAAGTTAAATAAGTTAACTTAACAACACTAAACCCGCTTACAAACACGACCACCAATACTTAACGCCAAAAATTTTAAGGACCTATACATGAGATTCTATATCGCACAAAGCACACATAATATAACTGATGATGAAGAATAGCTCATATTTTCTGACAATCCTTTTTAACGATCAAAATTATTTTCACGAAGAGTTAATATTTGCTCCCCTTAAATCCCTGACCCGTTTTCTATTTAAAGAGCTGTAGTAAATGACTTTAAGGACACAATTATTAATGAGGACTTTTGCCGGTTAAGTGATTTTATAGAACGATTCTGGTGGTAATAAGATTTCTCTTATTTAGACAAAATAAGTGCACTGATACGTACACAGATTTGTGTTAGACCAAGTTATAAAGTAAACTTGGCCCCTTACAAGGTTTTAAAGTAAACCTTGCCCGAGAAACTTAATTCCCGTCGTGAGCCAACGTTTTCAAAAGAAATACGTGACTTTAATGTGAAAAGCGGGTTGCAGTCAGAAATAACTACAAACCATAATGGGCATGTTTTAAAAATGTACAACTTTTATACGGACTCTATTTATGGCGCCGTGTCAATTTTGATCGACATTTCTAAGGCCGTAAATATTACCGTACTAAAAGACATGCCCGATTTGAAAAGAAAAAATATTTTTGGGTTTTCTTGGTTTTATGATTTTTATGGTTTTTCTTGGTTTTATATTTTTTTTTATGGTTTTTCTTGGTTTTATATTTTTTTATGGTTTTTCTTGGTTTTATATTTTTGTATTTTTCTTTTTGTGGTTTATATATATACGATAATATACAAGATCACGATCAAAGGATACTCGAGAATAGTTTACCAGTACTATTCTTCAGATTCTTCTGCCAACTCCTTAAGTGTCGCTGGTGAAAATGATTTCATGCCTAGCTTTTCGATCAAAAACTCGATGCGTCCTCGATCTAAGGCCTTTGTGAATATATATATGCCAGCTGATACTCAGTGCTGAAGAAGTATAGTTCGATCACTCCATTTTCCACTTGCTCCTTGATGAAGTGGTAGCGGATGTCAATGTGCTTTGCTCGAGAGTGTTGAACGTAGTTGCAGCATAGAGCGATTGCACTTTTGTTATCGAAGTACATCGGGATTTTGTTGAATCCAAGACCGTAGTCAGTCAATTGTGACCTCATCCAAAGAACTTGAGCACAACAACCGGACATAACAATGTATTCAGCCTCGGTACTTGATATCGCAGCGCTTTTCTGCCTTTTTGATGCCCAACTAACAAGTCTATCTCCAAGAAGTTGCACACTGGCAGAAGTGCTACGTCTGGTATCTTGACACCCGGCATAATCTGCATCTGCATATGAAATTAGTGCAATAGAGGAATCCTTCAGATACCACAGACCACGATTAAGTGTTCCTTTTAGATACCGAAAGATCCTTTTCACAACATGTAAGTGCTTTTCGGTAGGCCGAGCCTGATACCGGGAACACATGCCTATAGCAAATTGCAAATCAGGCCTGCTAGCAGTCAGATAGAGAAGGGTGCCGATCATTCCACGGTAAAGTTTAGGATCGACAGCTATCCCTTCCTTATCTTCATCTAACTTGGATCTCTCTACCATTGGAGTATCCACGGGGTCACAGTTTTCAAAGTGATATTTCTTTAAAGATTCAAGAGCAAATTTGGATTGATTAATAAAGATGCCTCTGGGATTCTGAGAAATTTGCAACCCTAAGAAAAATGAAAATTTTCCCATCATCGACATCTTAAAGCGTGTGGACATAATTTTCTCAAAACGGTCAGACAAACGTTGATTAGTAGCAGCAAATATTATATCATCAACATAAATTTGTACCAGTATCATGTCGTTGTCCTCCTTGAGAATAAATAATGTGGGGTCCACTTTGCCTTTGGAGATGAGATACGACGATAAGAGATCGTACCACGCGCGTGGAGCTTGTTTCAACCCGTAAAGAGCCTTCTTGAGCTTGTACACGTGATTAGGATACTCTGAATTGACGAATCAATTCGGCTGGCTTACATAGACATCTTCCCTAAATTCACCATTGAGAAATGCCGTCTTAACATCCATTTGGTAGACGATCATATTCATGTGAGCAGCATAAGCAAGGAATAGTCTAATTGCCTCCAATCGTGCAACAAGAGCAAAGTATTCTTCAAAATCGATACCCAAAGCTTGTTTGTAACCTCTAGCAACCAATCTAGCTTTGTTTTTCAGCACACTACCTAACTCATCGAGCTTAACCTTGTATACCCACAACAATGTCAAGATTTCAATGTTGCTGGGTAACAGAACTAATTCCCACACTTCAAGACGTTGGAATTCATTAAGTTCCTCTTGCATGGCTTCAATCCATGATGATTTGGTCATGGCTTGTTGCCAGTTTTTAGGTTCAGTGTCTGAAAGAAATGCATCAAAATAGCAATATAATGCATGTTCTTGGAGTTGATGGCGTGTTAAGACTGGTCGATCGATGTCACCAATAATATTGCGGATTGGGTGATCCTTTGTCCATTTAGTGTTGTGAGTTTCAATCCGTGGTGGTCGGGAGTGAACGATTGCAGGAGCTTCCTCTGAGGTAGACGCACTGGTAGGGTCTTCAGGTATATGTGAACCAAAGAAGGGAAGCACTTGTAAGTGAGAATATTCCAGATCGTGATCATATAGGTCCTCTTCAACATCATTAGGAACGAGTGGGGGTGATGATTCAGGTGTTGTTTGAGAATTGGTGGGGGATGGTACATCTTGTTCAAGAGTAACAGTAGATGCCTCAGATAGATTTCCATTATCTTGAGCAACAACTACGGGAATCGGAGCTGCTGCTGCAGGTGCTAGAGAATCATTACTCTGTGGATCGAAGAATTCATCAAACATAGGTTGAAATAATTTATCCCACTCGGACCTTGTTGGTGGTATAAATGATGGAGAAGTAGGATTGTTGGGAATTAAGCCGGAACTGATTGTACCGGTTCCCATCTCGTGTAATGCGGGTTCAGAGCTGTGTTGCTCAGAAGCCATCGTTGTCAGTTCATCAAAATCGACATCCAAAGATTCTACAATCTTGCCAAGACGACGGTTATAAATCCGGTAAGCTTTCTTTGCAGGCGAGTATCCAATGAAAATTCCAATATCAGCCTTCGGTTGAAGTTTTCCCAGATTCTTACTATTTGTATTTGGATAGCAAAGTGCACCAAACACATGAAGATATGAAATATCGGGTTTGTGTCCATGAAGTAGCTCATATGGAGTTTTATCATGACGTTCACGAATGATGGAGCGGTTTTGGGTATAACATGCGGTTGCCACTGCTTCTGCCCATAAGAATAAAGGAGCATTCGCATAAATCAACATAGTTCGAGCAGCTTCCATAAGTGTACGGTTACGTCTTTCAACGACACCATTTTGTTGTGGAGTGCGAGCCACAGATGTTTCATGAGAAATACCAACCTTTTCATAATAATTTCGAAGAGTCTGATTAACGAACTCAGTGCCGTTATCAGTCCGAATGCGGCGAACAGTAGCATTACGACGTACTTGGATCATCTTTAAGAAAGTAATGATATACTCAGGTGCTTGATCCTTGGATGCTAAAAACATTACCCATGTAAACCTTGAGAAATCATCCACTATAACGAGGATGTATTTTCTACCACTCACACTAGCTGTACGCATTGGCCCGCAAAGATCCATGTGCAAAAGATACAGTGGTTCTTGGTTGGTGTCTTCTGCTTTAGGTTTGTAAGATTTCTTGGTGCTTTTCCCCAATGAACACGCGGAACATAAATGATCCTTGTCGAACTTAAGTTTTGGAAGACCACGAACAAGTTCGTTTCTAGCCAAATGGTTAATAGCATCAAAGTTAAGATGAGATAACCGTCGATGCTACAACCATGACTTGGTCTTAGATGCTTTGGAGAGTAGGCAAACAGGAGAGGCGGCCATCATGTTTTGAATAGACAAAGTATAGAGATTATCCCCTCGAGAACCCTTTAACAAATCATTTCCTGCAAGATCGCGAATGAAGCAAGTATGTTGTCGAAAGGCCACTTCAAGGTTAGAATCGCAGAATTGTCCTACTGAAAATAGATTGTGACCAAGTCCCTCCACATAATAAACCCTTGAAATCGTGACATTCCCAATTTGGTATTCACCATAACCCATAATCTTTGCAATATGGTCGTTGCCGAATTTAACCGTTCCTAGAAACTTGCTGACGAAATTTCTGAGCATCGAGCGGTCTCCAGTCATATGTTTGGAGCACCCCGAGTCCAAATACCAAAGAATAATTTGGACGACCTGAAAATATTACCAAACACAGACGATGTATCGGATTCTAATTGTTCTTCTGAGTTAGCAGGTACAGATACAGTTATCTTAGATTTGCTATCAGACGAAAATTTAGGTTTCCAAATTTTCTTACTAGTGGTTGGCTTAGATTCTAGTTGTCTAGTATTCTGAGGTACTTTTTGACTGGGGACATTACCACTGGTAGGCACAGTAGTGGGGGCAGACCTAGTTAAAGGGCGCTTTTTCCATTTCTTAGTGTTAGTGTTCCTATTTAAAGGACGCTTAGACCTAACTTCCGTGGATGTGATCCTAGTTAAAGGGCACTTAGTTCCATTTGCAGTAAAGGTCCTACCAGTGGGTTTCCATTGCCACCCAACTTGGGTAAATTTCTTCCCTGTTGGAGTCCATTCAAGATTGTTCTTAATAGCATACATTTCATTCACGTGATCAACAAGGCATAAATCATGACGCTGAGAAAACATGCATTCATTACAATTCCAACATTTCGCATTAGAATTCACATTTTGCTTATGTTTCCACTCATAAAGAGGACCTTTTGTCTTAGCTACATGATTCTTTTTATTTAAAACTGAAATAACGTTCCTAGGGTGCACTTCTACTTTCTTTTTCTCAGTCCTATTAGTGGAAGGCTTGATCCTATCTTTCTTTTCTTGAGATCCTTTAGCCTTAATGGACACAGTTACTCCTGTAGAAGCCAAGGGAACATTAGTTACAGATTTTGACTTAGCCTTGATGGGTGTGTTTAAAACGGGCTTATCTCCTGGAGTCTTATTGAATGGAGTTACAGCAATGGGTCGATTAGTGAGTAGTGCAGAACCTGGTTTTCCTATGTATTGCAAATATGCTAAGCAATATTGAACACGCTTAATATATTCATGAGCTGAATAATAGTAACTGCTTGAGGGATCTAACGCGTACAAATCATCTAAAATATCCCTAACAAGATCTACATGCTTAATTGCATTCCTCATATAATCATCGTAGGTAACCGGGTTTTTCTTATGGAGCGGGTTCTTATAAAGCACTACTGAATTGGTTGTAGGAGCACTAGAGGATGGTGCAGAGTTGGTAGCTAAGTTATTAACAGCTTCTTGTCGGGTGAGAAGAAGTGTCTCCTTTAACTCGGCCAAAACCATGTTTTTGTCTATGAGCTGAATTTTTAGGTCAGAGGTTTCCTCACATTTCTTGTTCAATTTGTCAATTAAAGACTTTTGCTCTGTCGCATTAAACGCGAGGTGTTCTTCTATTGAACCAGAATTTTGTGAGTCTCCCTGCCTTACTTGTTCACGCTCTCCTAGTATAGAATTAATTCTATTTTCTAGGACATGATTCTTAGTCTCTGCAGCCTCTAGTTCCGTTTTTGTTTCTAGTAATTCTCTCTTAAGTCTCATCATCTCTTCTTCTAAATTCTGAACCATCTGAATCATCTTGTCACTTGTCTCAACGGAGTTTCCACTATCATTTAGTTTTGAAAGAGTTTCATTTTTAGATTGATTCTCAATTTCAAGAGATATAGAATGTTGTTGAAGCTCGTTAAAACTTTTTGAAAGTGTACTATACGAATCTTGAAGCTTTAAAAATTCAGCGTTGGATTCATGACAAGAACGATTTTCTACAGTATTCAAATTTTCAACAGTATTCACAGATTCATGCACATCATCACAAATATTCACAGTAGATGAAATTTCATGAGTATATTTAACAGTAACAACTTGCATCACTTCGAGAGACACCATATGTTCTAAAAAGCGGTCATATTCTGATAAAATCTTTTCCTTTTCAATTAAGTGTTGTTCATAAGCATCATCCATTTTATTGAAAACTTTTTGAACTTCACCAATTTCAAAGCTTAAATTACGCGCTAGATCATAGACTCCTTGTTTAATATGGTCCACAAATGGAACGATCGCTTCTTCAAACACCGTTTTCATGTGTTCGAACGCCCATTCTCCAGCGGTTTGAGCCGTTGAAGTCGTACATTCCAAGACGACCTTGTCAAAATCAGTAAGGTATTGCCCAATCTCTTCCAAGCTGAGCTTTACCGTACTAACCGGGGGAAGATTCTTTGGAATTTCCTTTGGTTTGTCCGAGTTGACAAGTGTAGGAATTATACTAAGGCATTCTCTAGTCGGCATGAAAGTGGATGTTTGGAGAGTTCTCTTTTTCATATTAAAACGAATTCTAAGATCTATTGTGGCATTTTTTGCATTCATTGAAGCATAATCATATTCAGGATATGTAGAAAGTAATTTTAACTGCTTTTCATCATATGGTGTCATAGAATCACTTGAGAAAACTATCGGATCTAATACCAATCCTAACTTTGTTGCATCATAAAGTCGTGGGTTGTGGTTAAGCGCTTGCTTTGCATACCCCGGGTTAGGTGGTAAGTCTATAAGACTCGATAGATTGAACTCTTTAAATGATGCATGAAACAAGTGTACTAGATGTGAAGCAGCATATTGTTTTAAAAGCTTAATTTCCGTTTCTTTTATTCTTTCAGACATCTTAATTTCCATTTCAAGCTGTTTGGACTCAAGAATTTCAAAATCCGTTTGAAGTTGTTGAAAATTAGTAACGACTGACTCTTTTTCTTTAAGCTCATTCGAAAGATTTGCTCTTAAACTTTCAATTTCTAGCAGATTGTCCATTTGAACTTTCCTAAACCTATCAAATTCAGGATTGGTTAAGGTAGTGGACACAGGAGTCATTTCTAAGGTTTTAACCTTGTCCTTATGCAAAGCAAGCTCGGCAGATAAAGTCTGATTAGCATTAAGGGTTTCAAGGATTGTACTATTCATTCTGCTAAGCAAAGATGCTGGGACCCTAACCAAATCAGGTTGAGCAGACGAATTAATAGTCGTAAGAGCTCCCGGTTGTGGTTCACTCAAAATCTGAGGTCTTGCAATGTTAATGCTATCATTGTTTGTCTCGTAGATTGAGTTACTGACCACCGGAGGCTGTTCCGAATACTCAGACATTTGCTCAACTTGATAAGGTACAATGCTAGTATCTGTAGCAGTATTTGGTACCTCAGAAATGGTATCAGTCCCATAGAGTGAAAGGTTTGCCATAAGAGCTGCTTTGGCGGTGTTAAGATCATCACAATCAGAGTCATATGCATCCAAATCATCACATTGATATGCAGCATTGTTGGTGATGACTGTTGTGAGACCATCAGTTTCCGCTACTCCTGGATCTGCAAGGAATGCCAATTCTTCTTCATCAAGCTCACGACCTTGGGCTTGAGCATTCACCAGGTAAATCTTCTCCTTAAACCATGTGTCGTCCCTTCTCCTCTTAGGCTGCTTGCATTCTCGGGCCATGTGCCCTTCCCCTTTGCAGTTGTAGCAAATAACGACCTTAATTTTACCAGTGCTGTTAGCCCTTGTAGCAGTAGTATTGGATGAACGTGCACCAGCAGTAAACGAATTTGATCTCCCTTGAAGTGGTTGCACCATGACCCTTCCGTCCTGAATTGTTGCCTGTTGTCGAGAGTTAGACGAGTTCCTTAACTGATTGTTAGTTGTTGCTGAACCTCGGTAACCTCGTTTGTTCAAAGTTTGACTTAAGTATGCAGACATCAGAGCAAGGATTTCAGTAGTGCTATCTCCTTGTCTAAATTCAGGGACATGGATGTCATCTTCATAGTATAATGCTGATGCTGGTTGAGCAACAAACTGATTGGTTGGAGCACTTACTTGATGTGAGTAATGCGGTTGAGGAGCCTCGAGTTATGGATAGGTACTAGAAAGGTTGGTGGGAGGTTGATACGGTGAATACTGGTGTGAAGCATAAGGTGATGGGTGTGAATCTCCTTGTGATGATGATGTTGCTGGTTGGTGATAAGATGTTAGCGGCGGTGGCAGAATCGAGTACTGTGGAAAGCTTGGTGTTTGATACACAGGTTGATATGAAGATTTGTGTCCTAAAGCAAGCTGAGAGTTGTGGTATGACTGTGTAGGATGGTTTGCCAATAATGCCATTGGTTCATGATAAGGTCCTTAAGAAATTCGGTTTTGGATCACATGCTTCTCATGTTGTTGTAAAAAAGCATAGAGTTGATCTAAATTGGACTTGTGTAGATCACGAATCATTTTGACATCAGTCACATATTGAATCCATTCAAGGGGTAGTGTGTTCAAAAACTTGGTGTTTAACTGAAACTGTTCAATCCTTAGATTATAGACATTCATGTCATTCATCAAAGTGGTAAAACGCCAATAAAAATCATGAAGTGTCTCCCCTGGAAGGTATGTGAACCTATCAAACAAATCATACAGTTGACACTCTCGTTCTTGCTTTGTGAGAGATGTCCCTTGTAACAAAACCGCAAGTCGATCCCAAAGATTCTTTGCTACTGTATGTTCACTCACCATTCGAAAGATATTTGGTGGAAGGGCTTGAAGAATTGTCTGAACAGCCCTTTCATCGGCATCTGCAATGATTTTATTGGCATCGGTTAACTCATGATACTCCCTTGGTCTTGTCACATTATTGACGGTAACCTCTCCCCAATCTAATGGTCCTTTATCAATTGATTGAAGCATAAGTCGACCATTTTGTTTGCCCATGATATATGTTCTCATACGGCCTTGCCATGCTTCAAATAGATCTTTGATGAGCAAAGGTGGGCGAGTATCGGTACCCGAAATGATCGATATATCGGTGAGTGAAGTCATAGTTGGCATAAATGAATGTGAATTCATTTTGTGATCCCTTGAAAAAAGATTATCAATTATGATCGAGCAATGAAATAAGATTATGTATTTTAATGTTGTGTAACTAAAGATATTACGATCTTTTGATTGTGTGTTTTTTGCTAATGTTTCCAAATAAAAACCAAGGTTGAAAATCCTCTAAGTGTTGAAAAACTATGGCTGATCGTATCCTGATCGTATCCTGATCGTATCGTGTTGCGATCGCACTCCCTTATCTTAGTGATCTATCGTACTCCCTATCCTGATCGTATCCTGATCGTAGTGAGATGATCGAACCCTGATCGTAGTGATGATCGAACCCTGATCGTAGTGAGTGATCGAACCCTGATCGTAGTAAGATGATCGTAGCCTGATCGTGGTGAAATGATCGTAACCTGATCGTGGTGAGTGATCGAACCCTGATCGTAGTAAGATGATCGTAGCCTGATCGTGGTGAAGTGATCGTATCCTGATCGTAGTACTAGATCGCACTGAGGGATCGTACTGAGCAATGAGCAATGGATCGGACCTATAGATCGTACTACTAGATCGTACTGATGGATCGTAACTAAGGATCGCAAGTAGAAACCCCCAGGGTTTATGCAAACACAAAGTTAGATCGTATCCCTAAAAAACAGTCTGAGACTTAAGATCCCCAAGAAAGAAAGGATTTTTACCTTGAAAACGTGATTCTAACCAAACGAATATCACCAAATCGTTACTAGAACTATTTAGAAGATATTTAGATCACTTGGAATCAAAGAACACGAAAAAATTTTGTAACTTTTGGAAAAATCAATCAAAAACACATGAACACACTTAAACAAGTATGAACAACACAAAACCAATCTTTATTTCATCCCATGGCTCTTGATACCAATTGTAGAATGATGATAATCTTTATGAATCAAGAGGGTTGATGTTTTTCTAGAGAGAGAAAGTTAGAGAGAGAAGTGAAAGAAAACTTGTATATTGAAATGAAAGAAATGAACAACCAACACCTCTTTCCATGGTGGAAAGAGGTTTAAATACCCCAAGTCCTTAATGGACTTGGGCTTCCGGCCCATGAACATGCTCATGGGTCGGGCTATTTAATAAATGAAACTAAACTTAACTACGAGCCTATAACTACATTGTTGGAGTGACCGAGACTTTCTAAATGCGTAAAACGTATTTCCAACAACTACCATTTATTTTTCTATATAAAGTTAGTTTTAAAGTTAAAAATCACTTAGTTTAATTAATGAAAATTGTTTAATAAAAATATTAGGTAAAAAAATATATTAGTTTAAATTAAATAAGTTTTTAAATAAATAAATTAATATTTTATAATATTTAAATTTAATATAGTTTTTAAATTGTTTTAAATAATTTTGTCTTAAATAGTTTTAGTTTAAATATAAATTTGTTTTAATAATTTTGTTTCATTTAAAAAGTAAAAAGTAAAAGTAAGTTTTAAATAAAATATTATAGTTTAAATTGTCTTTTAGATTTAATTTTGGGATACGATTCATGCACTTTAGGATTAAAATTTGTAGAATTAAATTAGATAAAAACCGAAACCAAAATTCAAATCAATTGTCCAATTCAGATCGAAAGTCTCAAATTCACAAGTTCCTTGTGTACAACGAACCGGGATCACTCTCGTGTTTAATTGATTCATCTTTAGCTTATTTTGGATAATTACCTTTTCCTAAAGGTAATTTCCTAAATTTGCTCTATAACGTATTTAATTAAAATACACCGACTTTTCCCAACACATCAAAAATTTTGGCGCCGATGTCGGGGATCTTGTGTACGATTCGTTCGATTGCGATTTGTTGATCGTTCATTTGAAGACCATTTCCGTCCTCGGAAAGTCTTGTTATTTTTCTATTACATAGTATATATCGTTTTTCATGTTCTTTGTTATTACTATATGGTATTACATAGAACAATAAAATTACCTACTTCCAAATAAAACCTTAGTTGGGATTTCATCACCTAGCTATTGTATTTGAATCCAAAACGAAAAATAAAAGGCAAAATAGATAAATACTAATAAAAAGTTTGAACTCAATTTATACAAACTATAAGGTGGGTATAAGGCGACGAGCTATTGATAGTTGAATTTTACCACACCTTTGCTTTAGGAAAAACAAAAGGGGTAAATAAGGGTAAGTACGACGGTTTACGAAAACCGTGCACAAATGACCCTATAACACCCCACTTGGATAAGTGGACCGTTATGTGTATTTATGGCGTGTCATCAAAGCATAAGGTAAATGTCCTAAAACATTAACTGACCATAAAGGAATACCGGAATGAAACATCGGTAATCCAAACATAAGCTCAAAACATGAAAAGTAAAATACTTAAGGAAAGGACTAAACAATGTCCAAAAGCAGAATAATGTAAGAAATGCATAAAGTAAGAAGTCTGGATAGCTTCCATCCAAATGCACATGCTCTCAGAATCCTAAGAGCGTCCTGGGGTACCTGCCGTTAGAACATGAAAGGGAACTACGGCTGAGCATAACGCTCAGTGAATGGATATAAAGCATGATGGAATTTCTGAATGTAATGAAATAGAAGACAACAATAAAGCTATAAGACTGATATGTAACATGTGGTAGAACTCTGCATAAAATCTGAGAAACCTGGTTCATATATACTGATACTGAAATATAACTATTAATTCTGAAAACATGCATTTACTGTATTTTATTTGCCAGAGCTTATATAGGTCACGTGCTGTAACAACCGTGCATGAATAACTGGAGGGGTGACCTCGTCATGCTGTAGAGGGGTGACCTCTAAATACTGTGCTGGGTGGAGGGATCAGCTCCAATGTGAAGGATGTAGAGCACACACCACATTCACCCTGATAACTTGTAACACATATAAGCCTAGGATGCATCCATACGCCCTACTAATAATACTGATAAAATGGCCAAGCTGAGCTGAGTGGGACGATGCAGGATATCACTCTCCTGCATGTGAGTCACGACACCGGTGCCTCTAGTGCCGTGGTTACGGTACCTCCGTAACTAGTACATAAACTGGTCGTGCTTGTATATAATGCTCAGGCAATTTATTTAGTTATTAACATGATTACTGATAAACTAAAACATATACTGGGGAAAAACATTTGGCTGAAGACGGGGAATCCTAATCATGCATAGAAAGGAAGTCCTTGCTGAAAGAACGGAAATCCGTACCTCGTGTCCAGTAATGAAATCAGAATGGAAGCTGAAGGATCGACCCTGACTTCACGGGTACTACATAAATAATGGACGGAAAATAAGTCGTCTAATTACTGTTTGCTGTTACCGATTCTTATATGTTCTAAATTTAATTTAATTTATTCTTGTATTACTATTTATGGATAAACTGGTAAATTCTGACTGTTCTCATAATATTACTCCTGATTAACGTATCCTCTGTATTCCTGATTAATGTATAACTTGTATTCTTATAAAATCGGACTGTTATAAATAACCTACTAAAATAGGAGGTTTCCTGAAATAGAATGTTTCCTAAAATAAATGTTTCAAGAAATGGTTTCATAAATAAATAAGTCACTTAATTAAAATTAAGTATTTAAATAATAACTAATATATCATGATTAATTTAATAAAAGTTTAATTAAATTAAAATAAATGCTTTATTCTTGATTATTTATTAAAACAATTTACTTAAAATATACTTTTATAAACGTTTAAACGTCCGCGTCTTGTTAATTTTTCGTGACACCTGGACCCAAGTCAAAACCAAACCCCGAGGCGCCCATGTCTCGGGTTAGCCCAAAATCGAGCCTACCACAGCCCTTGATTGTGGTTACCCATGTTTCCGACAACAATCAGTAGCCACCGACCTTGTGTCGGTTGCCACTGTTGGCTAAAGGAACCCCACGGTTCCCACTGTTTTCAATAAGTTCCCACTGTTTTTCAATAAGTTCCCACTGTTCGCAGTCCCAAACACCCCCCTTTCTGTGAACTAGTCCCAAACACCCCCTGTTCGTGTTTTGTTTACCCCTGACTGATTTCTACACACTAAACACCCCCGCTGCTGATCGCTAGACCCCTGTTTGGGTTTGTTACCGGGCTGCGATCGGACTAAACCCACCACCCAACACATATGTGGGTCGCGGCTGGCAACATAATCACCACATCGGGACCAACTTGTCTCGGTTTTCCCCTGACTTCACCAAAACCCGACACCCCCTTACCACAGTTCATGATGTACACGAATAAGGGTAATTCATGATTGAGAAAAGGAATCACATATACTTACCATCATAGGATTAAGGAGAAGAATGATTTGTACACGAATCAAAGATCAGAAACATTTAAAACCCGATTCTTGATGTTTTTGTTTTTAAACTGGCAGCACCCCCTATTCCTTTTGTCTTTTCTGTCGGCAGTCCCCAAGAGAGGGTGAACCCTATTTTTTTTTGTCTGTGCATTGTTTTGACAAAGGGGAAACCCCCCCGTGATTTTCTTCTCAACACAAAACCAAACGGGCCAAGCCCATTACACTTTTAGCCGGCCATAAGGCCTTTTACTTTACTTTTTTTTTTAAAGTTTAAAATAACTTCTCATTTTGCTTCGATTAATAATTTAAATGTTCGTGCTCGTGTTCGTGATCGAGATTTTGTAATCTCTATATTTTCTGAATAAATACTTACGTATAATATTTACGTAATCTTTCTGACATTAACTTATTATTTTCTGAATAATTAATTTGTAATATTTAATAAAAGCTGAGACTGCGTATTTTAATATTCGTAGATTTTTAAACATTGCTTCGTGTTCGTAATCTTAATCCTCGTGAATATATTATGATGTGACTTATTTATTTCCTGAGTAATTAATATTCGCGTAATATCTGAATTTATACTGTTATTTTATTATCTGAATAATAGTTACGTAACGTTTAAATTAAAACTGTGATTGTTCGTAATTAATGTTCGTGGACTTTTAAAGCGGGTTTTACAATTCTTCCCCTCTAAAAAAAAATAATTCGTCCTCGAATTAAGGACACGGTTAAACCGGGTTTTACAATTCTTCCCCTCTAAAAGGGAGAAATTCGTCCTCGAATTAAAGGTAATAAGCTGATGAAACTATAAGAACCGAAAGAACGCGTAAACTGAAAAGACAAATAAGCTGAAGGATAATTCGTCTTCTAATTAAGACATAATGCTGCAGATAGGTATAACCATGACATGACTGAAGTGATCATGTAACGTGACATGGCTGAAGAGAACATGGAACGTGACATGAATAAAAGGACTTAACTGGATTTATTAAAAAAAAATGAGAGGTCCGGATGGACACCTCCGTTCCGAGTGACTTCTCGCTCGAAACGGTTCCTTCAAAGATCTAAGCATCATGAAAATCTTGGTCCTACGACTTTGTCCTGACGCTGCTAACTAGTTTCTAGTTCCATACCTGAGATGGATTTCTAAATCTGATCGAATGAAAGAAAATATAACATGCAGGGTACATAGAATGGTACGTACAGATAACACGAAATGATGACATTTATATCTCTGAGTAAGATGCTGAAAACGTATGGGGACGAACTACGTGAACAATTGTGAACGTGCTACGTGAGCAACTGTGAACGTAGTTCGTGATCATCTGATGAACGCTGGCATGGAATATGCCGTGAACTTGATACCAGACATATCATGAACGTATGCTGACTGAGAAAGGGATGTCAAACAATACGGGTTGAGATGTGAAACGTTTGCCTGGCTATGGAATAGTTGTGCTAAAACTTGAGTCTGATTTCTCAAGCTTTCTGTAACTGTATTCAGTAATAACTGTGAAACGTGTATCACGAAATGGCAAACGAACTTGAACGTGCACAATGTTATGAATGCTAACGTGAGCTTAAATCATGAGATAGCACAAAACATGAACTGAAATAGCATCTTACTGTGAATGCGACGTAAACACGAAAGTGAAAGTAAACGTGAATGTAAACATACCCGTGATCGTGAACATGACTTATGTCTGATATGATTGTCGGTGGAATACCTTGAATTCGTACAATTTACTGATAAATTTTCTGCAGGTCCACAACTGCGGATGGAAGAAAACGCGCAGGTTGATTACATGATTGACGATGACTTAGATAGTATCATATTTTTTTCTGAGTCTGTGGTAAACTGGTAATAATCTCCATGGAGTCTTGTCTCCTTCGGTCCAAAATTTCTACTGGTAGTAATCACTTGATAGCATGACGGTGTTCTATCTTAAACCTGCTGGAATGGCAGGCATTAGATATGAACATAGCTGCCTCAACGTGTTATACTGTGTCTATCAAAATTCTTCCTGGAATTTTGGTACATTATGGTGGAACCTGAGTGAATATTCACGGAGAAGTATATATAATTCGGTGTAGGTTCCCTTCTTTATACGTAAGCTTAGTCATAGAAGGCTATTCGTGAGAATTGTCGGGGATTTCTGCGGTCGTAGCCAACTGAATTCTAGAAATTTTGTACCTCGTTCATCGGCGTTGGTCGTGACAATCTGGTGATGGCCTTCACCTTCGTAGGATTGTCCGAGATTCCTTTCTGCTGAAATAGTGTGGTCCCGAAATGTCACTTTGTACTACTGGGATTCATATCTAGAAAGCTGCGTATATAACTTTTCTCTATCAGAGAAACTATACAACTGAGAGAAGATGATTATCTTGTACCTCTCTAGAATTCAGAAGATCAAAATGTTATCAAAGCACATACTGACGATTTTGTCTGCGAAGTCATATAAAGAAAATTATTCATAAATTTTATACTATAGCCGGAGCATTAGGGAGCTCAGAAGTATAATTCAAAATTTTCTTAGGGTGACTATAATATGTCTCGCTCACCACTGATGGTGACATAATCATGAATTGTTCTGGAAAATATATAAGAAGTCATAGCAGATCAGATAAACCTGTTATTCGCAAAATGAATATCGATTAAATGATGATCTTGTCAAAATATTGGTGGTCGATACATGATCTCATGTTACCGGCCGTCTTCCTGATAGACAGAAACGGTACACCTCATGGTGGTGCGCTAGGGCGAATAACGCCTCGTTCCGATAACTCTTGCAGCAATTGCTGCAACTCTTTTAACTTAGCTAAAGCCCTATGATCAAGAGTTCTGAAAACAGGTTCTGTTCTTGAGACTAGCTCGATGTTAAATTTCTGTCTCGTGGTTAGGAAGGAATTTCTTGAAAACTTTCTGAAATTATATCTGGAAGTCTGGAATAATCTACTGATCATGAATTTAAGGAATTTCAGGAGTGAATTAATAACAGGTAGCTGAAAGGTCTTCGTAGCTTGTAAGAATAATCACTTGTTGTATAGTATAACAACTTGTACTGATTTCCTGGCAGAAAATAAAATGACTATATTTGGGATTTAGTAGTACGGATCTCGTCGGTAATTGATTTAAGATAAAGCTGACGTATGAATACGTGAAGTAAACGTGACGACTTTCACTGAATGTATTCGTCTGTAACCTTACAGAATAAATACTGCATGTTTAACCTGAATGATACTCTGGTGGTGGTGACTAAATCTGTACTGATCTGATTCATGTGTGGCATAATAGAACTGGTAAACCCCTTTTTGAAGGGTACCCTGAATTACTGAGGACCTGGCTTAGAAACATACAGGAGTTATGAGTTCTGACTCGTATTTTAAGGAAAGATTCGTATGACGTGTACCATGACTGGCGTCCTGATATGTGTCTTCCGAAATGATACCTGAGATCTGTGTCTTGACTGTCGTCTTGACATGTTTTTTAGTGGATGAACCTGAACAAGGCTGAAAATGTTTTGGTAACTGCTAGGATTGGCATACCGGTTAGACTACTAACCTCTTGTATTTCTGTCACGTCCGTTCCGGAGTTCTGATGGTTACTGACTGACTAATTATAAGCACGGTGGTTGTCACTACTGCTTTGTCTGTCACTTTATGACGGTCATTATCATGACCGTGATTCATGTAAATATTCTGCTGAGTGGCCGGCTGAGTTCCGGTTCCCACTCTTCTGAATGAACGGTTGGCTGAGTGAAGTGTGACATCTAACTGAGAAGGTAAAAGTATGGGGTGGAATGGTAGTGTCTGATGCTTGAAATTTATTCTAGTCAGAAATTTCAAATTTATAGTTTTCGTCCTTGTTCTGCAGAGTCTTCATGGTATGAACAGAAACAGCATCTTGGGAAATCTCCAAAGCATCAGCATCAGCAACATCAGCATTTGTGAGGTCTTCAAAAAGTTAGCAGCATCAGTATTTGATAAAATCTTCAACTCACGAGCAGCATCAGCATTTGGTAGAATATCGACAAATGGAAACGCCTGAGATAGCTGAGGGTCGATTAGCAATATCCGTGGAGTAGGGTACCTGGAGTACACCTGGACTACTGTACATGAAGTACAAAGTGAATACTGCACATGAAGCATATCTGAGACACTATATGTGGAGTACTCATGGAATAGTGTACATGGAGTATAACTGAGACACTGTACATGGGTACATATGGAATATTGTACATGGAGCTGGTGGAAATTTTATGGGATGATCGATACTGATGTCGCTTGTCTGACATGATCAAAGAAATAAATTGATTTAAACGGTAATAAACAAACCTGAAATAAGTAACATGATAGGCTGACAATTCCTACGTCGACTTATTGCTGGTTGTATCGAGGCTGAAAAGTATGATATAATCAAATTCCCAACAGTGATCAGCATAAAGCATGATTAATGAAGGTCAATCATGATTTATCATGAAAACGGGTTTTACTGAAGTTCTTGTGTATCTTAACATGAAAACATCATTACCTTGTTGAAAACATAATCCTCGTAAGGAGACATGAAACTGAATCATCATGTAGATGACATCAACGTGAGGGTATGAAAATTTGACTGTTACAAGGAACATAAAAAAAGTCAAATCAACTGAGGTGTAATATCAACTGATGTGGACGGCTATGGTTCAATCTACAGAATTTAAAGAAGAAAACCTGAGACTAAGTAGGGGCTATTCTGGTTCGATCCATACTGGTCAAAATTTTCTGAGAACTGTCATGTATAGAAATTTATAATCTCGGACTAAATATGGATGGATGTAGTTCAATCCATACTTGTCAAAATTTATGAAATGTCCTGATATGACAAAGGTGAACAACTGTGGATCGGTTCACAAAACATCATTTGACTGAAAAGCATGAAATTCGAATTGAGAAATGGTGAACGTTTATGGCTGGTTCACCAAGTGATATTTGACTGAAAACATGAATCTGTCATGAATAAGGGTAAACGCCTATGGTCGGTTTACCAATACAAAATCTGAACGGGCAAGGGTGAGCGCCTATGGTCAGCTCACCAAAACGAAAATTCGCTAAAAAGCACATGCGACTAAATATGGCTAGTTATGTACCAACCTTTTACTGGTCAAAACTTTAAGAAAACTGACTGATAAATGAAGAAAACTGAATGAATAATCCATGAGAAACATGAAAGATAACAACGCCAAAATCTGGGAAGTTCCTGGTGACTACCCACTAGTCACAGGTCAAGTTTTAGAGCCTACAGGTCGAACCTGGCTCTGATACCATAATTGTAACACCCCACTTGGATAAGTGGACCGTTATGTGTATTTATGGCGTGTCATCAAAGCATAAGGTAAATGTCCTAAAACATTAACTGACCATAAAGGAATACCGGAATCAAACATCGGTAATCCAAACATAAGCTCAAAACATGAAAAGTAAAATACTTAAGGAAAGGACTAAACAATGTCCAAAAGCAGAATAATGTAAGAAATGCATAAAGTAAGAAGTCTGGATAGCTTCCATCCAAATGCACATGCTCTCAGAATCCTAAGAGCGTCCTGGGGTACCTGCCGTTAGAACATGAAAGGGAACTACGGCTGAGCATAACGCTCAGTGAACGGATATAAAGCATGATGGAATTTCTGAATGTAATGAAATAGAAGACAACAATAAAGCTATAAGACTGATATGTAACATGTGGTAGAACTCTGCATAAAATCTGAGAAACCTGGTTCATATATACTGATACTGAAATATAACTATTAATTCTGAAAACATACATTTACTGTATTTTATTTGCCAGAGCTTATATAGGTCACGTGCTGTAACAACCGTGCATGAATAACTGGAGGGGTGACCTCGTCATGATGTAGAGGGGTGACCTCTAAATACTGTGCTGGGTGGAGGGATCAGCTCCAATGTGAAGGATGTAGAGCACACACCACATTCACCCTAATAACTTGTAACACATATAAGCCTAGGATGCATCCATACGCCCCACTAATAATACTGATAAAATGGCCAAGCTGAGCTGAGTGGGACGATGCAGGATATCACTCTCCTGCATGTGAGTCACGACACTGGTGCCTCTAGTGCCGTGGTTACGGTACCTCCGTAACTAGTACATAAACTGGTCGTGCTTGTATATAATGCTCAGGCAATTTATTTAGTTATTAACATGATTACTGATAAACTAAAACATATACTGGGGAAAAACATTTGGCTGAAGACGGGGAATCCTAATCATGCATAGAAAGGAAGTCCTTGCTGAAAGAACGGAAATCCGTACCTCGTGTCCAGTAATGAAATCAGAATGGAAGCTGAAGGATCGACCCTGACTTCACGGGTACTACATAAATAATGGACGGAAAATAAGTCGTCTGATTACTGTTTGCTGTTACCGATTCTTATATGTTCTAAATTTAATTTAATTTATTCTTGTATTACTATTTATGGATAAACTGGTAAATTCTGACTGTTCTCATAATATTACTCCTGATTAACGTATCCTCTGTATTCCTGATTAATGTATAACTTGTATTCTTATAAAATCGGACTGTTATAAATAACCTACTAAAATAGGAGGTTTCCTGAAATAGAATATTTCCTAAAATAAATGTTTCAAGAAATGGTTTCATAAATAAATAAATCACTTAATTAAAATTAAGTATTTAAATAATAACTAATATATCATGATTAATTTAATAAAATTTTAATTAAATTAAAATAATGGCTTTATTCTTGATTATTTATTAAAACAATTTACTTAAAATATACTTTTATAAACGTTTAAAACGTCCGCGTCTTGTTAATTTTTCGTGACACCTGGACCCAAGTCAAAACCAAACCCCGAGGCGCCCATGTCTCGGGTTAGCCCAAAATCGAGCCTACCACAGCCCTTGATTATGGTTACCCATGTTTCCGACAACAATCAGTAGCCACCGACCTTGTGTCGGTTGCCACTGTTGGCTAAAGGAACCCCACGGTTCCCACTGTTTTTCAATAAGTTTCCACTGTTTTTCAATAAGTTCCCACTGTTCGCAGTCCCAAACACCCCCCTTTCTGTGAACTAGTCCCAAACACCCCTTGTTCGTGTTTTGTTTACCCCTGACTGATTTCTACACACTAAACACCCCCGCTGCTGATCGCTAAACCCCTGTTTGGGTTTGTTACCGGGCTGCGATCGGACTAAACCCACCACCCAACACATATGTGGGTCGCGGCTGGCAACATAATCACCACATCGGGACCAACTGGTCTCGGTTTTCCCCTGACTTCACCAAAACCCGACACCCCTTTACCACAGTTCATGATGTACACGAATAAGGGTAATTCATGATTGAGAAAAGGAATCACATATACTTACCATCATAGGATTAAGGAGAAGAATGATTTGTACACGAATCAAAGATCAGAAACATTTAAAACCCGATTCTTGATGTTTTTGTTTTTAAACTGGCGGCACCCCCTTTTCCTTTTGTCTTTTCTGTCGGCAGTCCCCAAGAGAGGGTGAACCCTATTTTTTTTCTTGTCTGCGCATTGTTTTGACAAAGGGGAAACCCCCCGTGATTTCCTTCTCAGCACAAAACCAAACGGGCCAAGCCCATTACACCTTTAGCCGGCCATAAGGCCTTTTACTTTACTTTATTTTATTTTATTTTTAAAGTTTAAAATAACTTCTCATTTTGCTTCGATTAATAATTTAAATGTCCGTGCTCGTGTTCGTGATCGAGATTTTGTAATCTCTATATTTTCTGAATAAATACTTACGTATAATATTTACGTAATCTTTCTGACATTAACTTATTATTTTCTGAATAATTAATTTGTAATATTTAATAAAAGTTGAGACTGCGTATTTTAATATTCGTAGATTTTTAAACATTGCTTCGTGTTCGTAATCTTAATCCTCGTGAATATATTATGATGTGACTTATTTATTTCCTGAGTAATTAATATTCGCGTAATATCTGAATTTATACTGTTATTTTATTATCTAAATAATAGTTACGTAACGTTTAAATTAAAACTGTGATTGTTCGTAATTAATGTTCGTGGACTTTTAAAGAGGGTTTTACAGATCGAATGAGTGGGATCGTTCTTAAGGAGGCTAGTGTGTTGTGTAAAGATATGATTAAATGTTTGTGATTATGATTATGAAGAAAGAAAAGAGAAAAGGAAGACGGTTACGATTAAAATTACACTAAGACGAAAGTCGTACACGTAAAATCGTAAAATATGACAAAATTTAAAAAATATCCTAAAAATTCCTAGAAAATTGCAATAAATCCTTAAAAATGTAATTAGAGTTTTCAAAAAATCAAGAATCACTCAAACCTTTTATTTAATTAAATAATAATTTTTTAATGCTAATTAAAGCCCAAAAAATCAATTTAATTAACAAAAAGCCCAAAATGTTAATTTTCAATTTGTAAACCTCTAAAATAACTTAATTAAACTAAAAACTATTTTTGGAAAATTTAAAATTGATTAAACTATTTAAAAACTATTAAAATATTAAAATAATTCTAAAAATTAATTAAATGACAAGAAAACTAATGTAAAAGTTTTAAAATCCTAACTTAATATTTGTAACCTAGGAAAAATGAAAAAGTTGCAAAAGGATTAAAAACTAATTTTAATAATAAAATAATAATAATAAAATATTAATAAAATTCCAAAATTTATAAAAAAAATAATAATAAAATATTAATAAAATTCCAAAATTTATAAAAAATGCAAACTAGTTTAATTTAACCTAATTTAAACAGAAATGAACTTGAAATGACAAAAATACCCCTAATGGGCCTCCAAATGGGCCAAATAGTAAAACAGACCCCT
Source organism: Glebionis coronaria (assembly GCA_025667525.1). Classification (NCBI taxonomy): domain Eukaryota; kingdom Viridiplantae; phylum Streptophyta; class Magnoliopsida; order Asterales; family Asteraceae; genus Glebionis; species Glebionis coronaria. Next base: position 452,291,644 of record CM046879.1, read on the forward strand.
TAATGGGCTCAAATTGGCCCAATAAGAAAAATGTTCACAAAAATGCCCCAAAACTTCCTGTCAAGCTTAAAATTCAATTTTAAACACAAACTTCCAAAGGCCCAAAAGCTAAAAATGAGCTTATCATAACTTATTTCAAAACAGCTTATCCTTAATAGGCTTTTTGGCCCATTAAGCTATAAGCTGATGCCATAATCTAAAATTTGACACACATCCTTCTCTTGACCTAATTAAGCTGTTTGTTAAAAGAATTATTGAATAAGCCTAAGAAATAAGCTTGAAATAAGTAAAAGCTCTCTACACAAAATGACAAAATAGTCGTTTTCGAGTTCTAGACCAATTCAAGGGCTGATTCTTGTTGAAAAATGTTTCAAATCACTTAACTAAGCTTAATAATCAAAAAGATTTCCAAAAAGCACAATGAATAAGCTAGAAAAAGCAAATAAGCACTTATGTAAAAGTCAACTAGGTTGGTTTTCTAGTCAAACCTAAAAGTCAAAGTCTCAAATGCTCCAGAATAGTCAAATGGGTCAATTAAGGAAGATTGATTACAAAAACAAAGTTTATTCAGGTCTAAATAAGCTAGTATAGCTCATTGATAAGCTGTTTGATAATTAACACTAGCAGTGGATAGTTTTGGGTGTCCAGCAGTGGGAAAAGTTTCCACTGCTTGACTTAATTGACTCTTTGTCTTTTGTGAACTTTTGTTGGAATCAAAGAACAAACAAGGTAACCTTATAACCAGTGGGTTATAAGGAGTCAATATCAACAAAGAAAACACAATTTCACCAAGCCAAATTGATACAGTTTAATCAAACAGTCACCAGATCTAGCACGACATGCCCATTAAGTAGTTTTGAACAACTAAGCAGTTTAAGCAATATTAAGCCAACCAAATTGAACCAAATGCATACACAAGCTATAATAAACTCAAATAAGCATACATAAACTTGTTTCAAACACTGAATCAAAGATTAGATATTGTTTTAACCCTATGAATGTTACTGATGAATAATGAAGAACACAAAAATGACTTTGCTGATATACTTGACCACAAGCCCAATTTCAAACCCTCAAATCTTTCAAACAGGTTACACAAACTTTGTTTAAACACCTTTTAACCTTAAACATGCATACACACTAAGTGTTCCCAAGATTTCAAGTCAAAATATGCAAAATCAAAGCAGTTATAGCACAATTCAGATTTGATGTTTAAAAGCTCAAGTATTGCAGATAAAAACACTCAACCAAGTCAATATCAGATAAAAGCACTTAACAACCCTAAACACTAACTCAAACTCAAGTTATACCCTTAAAACAGTAGACCCAAACACCCCTTTCACTTTTTTAAACCAAGAGTTAACAAATAAAATGTGATTTCAGGTTACATCAAGCTCAATCAAGCATCAAAACAACATAATCATGCAGTAAGAACAAGATTTAAGCCATAAAAACACCACATACATATCAGAATCACAAAATCACTTATAACCACTTTTCAAAAAGATTTTTGGAAAGAAGGCTCAAACCTCATGAATGTACATCTACACTCATGAATTTTAGAGCTTATGTGCCTAGCTTAACAAGGCACAAGCTTCTAATAGCTGCTAAGAACAACAAGGTTAGAAATCAAACATATTAATAAGGAAAAAATGGAAAATGAAACAAGTTCTTTTCAAGCTTTGTACCCACTCTTTGAATATCCCCAATCCAAGACCTCACCTCACCTTGATAATCTTCTTATCAGGGTGATGTGATCAATCTTAGCCTAAAATTTTCAAAGGTTTGAAAAAAAAGAACTTAGAAAAAATCAGGTTTTGGAAAATCTTGCAATTTCTTGCACAATCTTTAAAAACAAGTTTTGAAACTTCACAATCACAAACTAGAACCAATAACAATAAGTAAATGAGAATGGCACTTGGAATTCGTCAAAGATATCAAACACTTTTCATTACTTGAACAAAGGATTTACAGATTCTTGACCAAAAGAAAAACCAAGAGCAAAGATAAATGTTGCATACTAGGGCCTTTATATAGGCTACATGAAACTAGAATGCTGAATAAAAAACATGAAACCCTAACTATGAAGTTCTAAGAATGCCCTTGCAGTCTGAATATCTCATGAATAAGTGAAGTCTTCTTGGCTGTTTGTGGCGGTGTAAAAGGTATGTCAATTGATCAAAGGGTACAAAATGAGCTTACGTTGTGGCACGTTGGATTTCTGGCAGGTTTTGGATTCTTCCCAAAAAACATGTCGCAGGTTTTGGATTCGTATCGCTCATAACACTTTGCAAAACTTTTTGTGGCAAAAGTGTGAAAAACATAACTTGATTAACAAAGGAAAACTAATTTTGGCCTATTTAATTACAAGTGAAAGAAGAATGAAATAAAAAGGGTAGAATCTGTCAAACATCCATACTTTCCTAGACCAGTGTCATGTTGACACGTGTCCCACTCAACCTATTCAACCAATCACCAGCCACCAAATTGCCACATCACCAATCAACTTAACCATTTTTTGACTAATTTTATTAATTAGTTTAATAATACGCGGTTAACACTTCGTCAAAAATAACACTGGATTAAACTTAACTATTCACAACATGAACACAAATTAGGTATTTGTGTTTAAGCCAAATTTAACCCATAATCTTGTCCAGTTTTATGATTAAGGTGATAGTAAACATAACCTAACCCCTAATACCTTTGCCACATCACCACAAAGGTAAGGAGTGAACCCAATGGGCGTCTTATGAGCGGTACGAAAGGCCCATAAAGCATCGTCTAACTTATCCGACCATGATTGTCGGTTCTCTCCTATCGATCTCTCCAAGATCCTCTTCAACGCTCGGTTTGAAACCTCGACTTGCCCACTCGTTTGTAGGTGATAAGCCATAGAAAGCCGATGTGTAACCCCATATTTTTTCAAAACTCTTTCAAATTGGTCATTGCAAAAATGGGTTCCACGATCGCTTATAATAGCACGAGGGGTTCCAAAACGAGAAAACAAATTCTTCAAAAACTTTACTACCACACGAGCATCGTTCGTGGGCAAAGCCTTAGCTTCCACTCACTTAGATAGGTAGTCAACAGCGACAAGGATGTACTTATTACCACGAGATGATGGGAACGACCCCATAAAATCAATTCCCTAAACGTCAAAGATCTCACACACTTGGATGATGTTTTGTGGCATTTCATCGTTTTGTGAGGCTTTTCCTTATCGTTGGCATGAGTCACATGACTTGACAAGTGCATGTGCATCTCGGTAAAAAGTAGGCCAAAATAAACCGGCATCAAAGACCTTCTTCGCCGTGAGATTAGCACCATGGTGACCACCCGTGGGTCCCTCGTGACAAGCTCTAAGGATATTAGAAGCTTCGGTGCCAAAAACGCAACGTCGAATAATTTGATCCGCACAAGTCAGAAATAGGTAAGGGTCGTTCCAAAAGTAGAACTTGAAGTCACAAAAGAACTTTCGTTTTTGTTGAGTCGTCATACCCTTAATGATGAAATTCCCCGCATGGTAATTTATGATGTCCGCAAACCATGGGGTGGATGAGTCAACCTTAGAATTCACTACACCAAGTGTTTCGAGAGGAAATGTTTCGGTGATTCCTTATTCTCGTACACACTTTGGTGAGGATCTTCCAAGCGAGAAAGATGATCGGCCGCTAGATTCTCGTCTCTTTTTTTTCAAGGATTGTGACATTAAATTCTTGTAGGAGGAGCATCCAACGAAGCAATCTCGGCTTTGCATCTTGTTTAGCCATGAGATACTTGATTGCCGAGTGATCCGTATACACTATGCATTGGGTCAAGACGAGGTAAGGTCGAAATTTCTCAAGTGCATACACGACGCCAAGGAATTCTTTTTCCGTTTTAGTGTACTTAAGTTGAGCCTCGGTCATCGTCTTTCTAGCATAGTAGATAGGCAAGAAGTTCTTTTCATGACGTTTCCCCAATATGGCCCCAATAGCGTAATCACTTGCATCACACATAAGCTCAAAGGTGAGGTTCCAATTGGGTGCAACAAGAATGGGAGCTTCGGTAAGTTTCCTCTTGAGGATTTCAAAGGCTCGTACACAATCTTCGTTAAAGACAAAAGGAGCATCTTTTTCGAGGAGATGTGTAATAGGTCGAGAAATCTTTGAAAAATCCTTGATGAATCGACGATAAAACTCCGTGTGGCCTAGGAAACTCCTAACTCCCTTAACGGTTTTGGGATGAGGTAATTTAGCGATGACGTCTACCATAGCTTTGTCAACCTCAATCCCCGCTTTCAAGACCTTGTGCCCTAAGACGATTCCTTCTTTAACCATAAAATGACATTTTTCCCAATTGAGCACAAGGTTGGTTTCCTCACAAGGTTTTAACATTCTCTCAAGATTCGACAAACACGAAGTGAACGAACAACCAAACAGGGAAAAATCATCCATAAAGACTTCCATCGTCTTCTCGATCATGTCATGAAAAATAGCCATCATACACCGTTGAAAAGTTCCCGGTGCATTGCAAAGTCCGAATGGCATTCTACGATAGGCAAACATTCCATATGGACACGTAAACGTAGTTTTTTCCTGATCACGAGGATCGATGGGGATTTGGAAGTAACCGGAAAAACCATCTAAAAAGCAATAGAAATCGTTTCCCGCAATACGCTCCAACATTTGGTCCATGAAGGGCAAGGGAAAATGGTCTTTACGAGTGGCGTCATTCAACTTACGATAGTCGATGCACACCCTCCAACCGGTCACGAGTCGAGTTGGAATTAACTCGTTGTCATCATTTGGCACAACTGTCATTCCTCCCTTTTTAGGGACACAATGAATAGGACTCACCCGAGGGCTATCGGAAATAGGGTAAATCATGTTGGGAATAAAATATAGCCACTTCACTTGAGCGCTGACAAGAGTAAAACAAGCGTTGATAGGAAGAAAACAAGCGCTGACAGATCAAGCGTTGACAAGAAGAAGTCAAGCGTTGATACATTGAAGACAAGCACTGATGGAAAGATTTAGTCTACGCGTATATTGTTTCTAGTTTGTTTCTAGTAAGGATAAGTTCAACATTGTATTTTCTATAATTATCTTTACCTTGAATAGTTGATACGTACACTCTTGTACAAGGCTTCTTATATCTATAAAAGAAGACCTTTAGGTTATTGTTCAATATAAGTTTTCATATATTAAACAATTTCATTGTAAGCAAGTTTGTTATCATTAATTAAGTGAAAGTTTGTTTACATCTTTGTGTGTTCTTGTTTAAGTGTTAATTCCGCATAACACTTAGATTACTTTATACATATAAAAAGGTTTCTCTACGTGTATAACTTGATCTAATCTCGTATACATAAAGCTAAATCGATCTAAGTTTGGGATCAACAAGTGTTATCAGAGCTTGTTGAGAAACTTTTGATCTTAAAGAACACAAGAACCCTAAAATCACCAAAACCCTAATTTTCACAAAACCCTAAAAACATCATGTCAAATCCAGAAGTAACCTCCTCCTCCTTACCTTTACCAAACATCAAGATTCCCATGCTTGATGCAACCAACTTTGAGTTGTGGAAATTCAACTTTGAGCAATATCTAGGGATCTATGACTACACTCTCTAGGAGATTATTGAATATGGAAACACATACAATAAAGCTGAAAAGGTTGCTGCTGCCATTGCTACAAGAACTGCTGTTGCTGGATGTCTAGAAGCAGATAAGAAAGAAAAACCTGGTGATGGTAGAGCTGTGTCTGCTGAAGACATAGCAAAGAGAAGGGTTGATATGAAAACCCTAAACATTCTGAAACTCTCTTTGGGACAAGAGAACCAACATAAATACAGAGGTTATGATTCTGCAAAAGACCTTTGGGCAGCTCTTGAAGTTGCATATGGTGGCAATGATGATACTAGGGAAGAGAAGAAGAAGCAACTCATGCATGAGTATGCTGTTTTCAAGGCTCAACCTAATGAGAAGCTTAGCAGTGTGAGAAGCAGACTGCTTGACATTACAAGCAAGCTGTCCTTCATGGGGACACAACTTGGTGATGTTGACATTAATGCCACTTTTCTTAAAAGTCTTGGTGATGCGTGGAAGATTGAGGAAAGATCTATACTTGCCAATAACACTCACAAAAGTTCCACTTTTGATGATATCTACAACAAACTAAGGGTGTTGGAGAATGAAACTCTTTTGGAGCATGGAAGTACGTCTACGAATAGTAACATGGCCTTCTTCTCAGGTAGTGAAGGTCAATTTGATCAGAAGGACTCTTACATGCACCCAGTTACTGGATCATCATGTGTCAACGTTGGATCATGTCTTGTCAACGCCTCATATTCAGACGCTGACACATACAAAAGTGATTCTCCAAGAGTTAAGCCTGCTGGTTTGGATATGGATACTGTGTGTGCATACATTTCTTCTTTGCCCAATGGTTCAGTGATTACATATGAGGACCTTGAGCAAATAAGTGATGAGCACTTGGAGGAGATGGATATTAAGTGGAACATGGCTCTTGCTAGTATAAGAGCAAACAGGTGGAATAGAAGGTTTAAGAAGAAGATGACCTTTAATGCAAAGGACACTGCTGGATTTGACAAATCCAAGGTTGAATGCTACAATTGTCATCGTATGGGGTACTTCATGAGGGAATGCAGATCTCCTAGAAGATCTGATGCTGGCAAACCCTCAAGCCAAATTGTTAAGGCTCAGGATCCTAAGGCCATGGTTGCAGTGCAAGAACTTGATGGTATGGGATGGGATTGGAGCTATTTGGCTAAGGATGGGGAAGAGGATAAAGCTTTGGTTGCTGAGATAGAAGAAGAAGAGCATGTTCAATATGCTTTCATGACACACTCCTCCTCTTCATCAGATAATGAGGTATACGATGATGCTTTTTGTAGTAAGGGTTGTAGGTTAAACACTAAGAAACTTAACAAAGAGGTATTAAGGTTGTTAGATGATGTGAGTACTAAAAGATGCAAACTGTCTAACTATCAAATTGCTCTCACTCAAACTGAGAAGACAGTTTCTGGGTACAAGAAAATGGAATTTGACTTAAAAGATAAAATAAATGTCTTAAAACATGAGTTAAATGCTAGTAATGATGTTAGGAACATCATGGAAAGGGTTAATAGTGATTTACATGCTAAGTTAGATGAGGCCATTAAGAACAAGGATAATGTTGACCTTAAAATTCAGAGATTTGTTAAGGCCACACAAACCCTGGGAGAATGTGTTAATAAACAAAGGGATCCTAAGGACATGACTGGGATTGGGATGAAAGACTATACTGTGGTTCCACCACCACCTGGGGACTTCTATGGGTCCAAAGAAAGGACCTATCTTGGACTGGTCTACCAGAACTCCAAGAGGAGGAATTTATTCCTCCACCAAGAGTCATTACCCCAGTTGAAGAGTATCAACAGAAGTTGACTGACTTGAATGAATGGAAGAAAGCCAACCCTACCTTGTTTGTTAAGGGTGGCTTGTTATGTGAAATTCCAAATGAGTCAACCACTATTAAGGTAACAAACCCAATCACTGGCAAGACTGTTGACCTTGGCTCAAACACTATTAGAAAACCTAGCATCAAGTATACAGAAATGTATAGGAATACTAGGTCACCTAAAAGCCAAGTTAGTAATGATGGAACAGGCTTCTTCTCTTCTAGACCTAGGGTTGTGTCTAGAAAAGCCTGTTACACTTGTGGTAGCTTTTCACATTTAGCATATAAGTGTGTCAACGCTTCCAAGGTCAACGCTGTTAAAAAGTCAAACGTTGTCAAACCCAAAACTTTTGTGGAGCAAAGTCCACAAGTTGTTAGACCAGCCCCATTCTTCACTAGAGGGTCTAACACTCATGGACAAAGACCATTTCAAGACCAATACTTGGTCTAATAGGCAATGGGTTTCTGTAGCAAACCCTAGGTTCAACGCTGACACGGGTAATTTTAGCGTTGACAAGACCAAATCCAACGCTGACAGAAACGTGACCAGACCTAAATATTTGCAACCACAGGGTAAGGGGTCTAAAGCTTCTTCAAGCTTGACATGGAGACCTAAGCAAGATCAAAACCCTAATGATAATGGGATTTCTATGACCTGCAACATGTTTAATTATATTTCAAAGGTCATTACAAAACCTATTTGGGTTAACTGGGTATTTCATCCAAAGAGGGATGAACAAGGGGTTGTTATGAGAACTAAGTCTGTTCTTATTGAACAACCAGATGAATCCAAGTCTGCTAAGGCTTGGGTTCCCAAAGAAAACTAATTTGTTTTCTTTATGTGCAGGGCATTCAAAAACAGGTCAATGATTATGGATATTGGGACAGTGGATGCTCCAGGCACATGACAGGGAAGGAAGATTATCTTACTAACTTCACTCCCATTAAGGATGGTGATAAGGTTTACTTTGGAGGCGGATATGGAACTATCACAGGCAAAGGAACACTTCTCACCAAGAACTTGCGTTTTGAGAACGTATTTCTGGTAAAGGAACTTGATTACAATCTTTTTAGTGTATCACAAGTTTGTGATAACAAAAATAAAGTTATGTTTACTGATAATGAATGCTTGGTGTTAACTAAGGATTATAAAATCCCAGATGAGAAATATATTGACTATAGAACACCTAGACATAAAGACATCGATAATGTGAATCTTAATGAAATTAGGATGAATAATAATATGTCATGTTTTTATGCTAAAGCTTCAGTAGATGAGAGTAATCTATGGCACAGGAGACTAGGGCACATAAACTTTAAGAATATAAACAGGCTTGTGAGACTTGGCTTGGTTGATGGCTTGCCTGAAAAGGCTTTCCATAATGACCACTCTTGTGTTGCATGTCTTAAAGGCAAGCAGCACAAGGTCTCATTCAAGTCTAAATAGGTGCACTCTAGTTCCAAACCACTTCACTTGCTGCATATGGACCTATTTGGTCCAACTAATATAGAGAGTTTGAATGGTAAATCATACTGCTTCGTCATCACTGATGACTTTTCTAGGTTTACTTGGACTTTCTTTTTAGCTATGAAAAGTGACACTGCTGACACTTTAATTGACTTTATTACCCAGATTGAAAAGAAAACAGGTAATGAAGTTAAAATGCTTAGAAGTGACAATGGTGGTGAGTTTAGAAATAAGCTTTTGGATGATTTTTGTGCCAAGAAAGGGATTACTAGGTAGTTTAGTGTTGCCAGAACCCCGCAGCAAAATGGGGTTGTTGAGAGAAAGAATAGAACCCTAATTGAAGCAGCCAGAACTATGTTGGCTGATGCTCACTTCCCCATAGATTTTTGGGCTGAGGCTGTGAATACAGCATTGCTATGTTCAAAATAGAGCATTGGTCAACAAGATATAGAACAAAACACCTTATGAATTACTTTGGGGAAGGAAACCTAATATTGATTTTCTTAAACCTTTTGGTTGTCATGTAGTTGTACTTGATACTAGTGATGCCTTAGGTAAATTTAGTGCAAAAGGTGATGAAGGCTATTTCATGGGTTATTATGTGTAGAGCAAGGGATATAGGGTTTACCTTAAAAAGGAAAAACGTATACTTGAAAGAGTACATGTTAGGTTTTTAGAGAGTAAACCTAGTGATCCTGAAAGTGGTCCAAATTGGTTGTTTGACTTGGAACCTCTATCTAGGACTTTAAATTATATGCATGTCACTAATCCAGACATTGTGAAGGTAACTTCAAATGTTATGGAAGAACAAGTTGTTAATGTTTCAGGTACACAGGTTGATAAAGAGGTTGGATCACAAGCAGACAAGGCACCTCCCATACAAGAGTATGTTACAATTCCCATATGGACAGGTGCTTTTGCTGCTGCTGCTGCTGCTGGAAAGGATAATGGTGGTCCCCAAGTACCACCAATTAACAACATGCATGGTCCTTCAGGCGCTGACAAAGGCAAATCTAGCGCTGACAGGACAAATTCAGACATTGATGGCTCAAATGTTGACAACAACATTTCAAGCGTTGATAACTCAAACGCTGACAACCAAGGTTCATGCGTTGACAACACTTTTGAGCATCTTTTCTCCTCTAATTTTGAACAAGGTGAACCTTCCAATTTATATGAAGAGGTTCATCCTAATATTGATGAAAGAGAGTCTGAAGAAGAAGATATTGGCAACATGGATAATGAGATTGAAGACACCAGACTTTTTGAAGGATGAGTTCTCACTTATACTATGAAGAATCACCCTGCTTCTCAAATCATTGGTGATATTATGACTCCTGTTCAGACTAGAAGATCTCATCAAAGTCTTGGTGGATTTATTGCCAATATTCACAAGAAGGTTGATACCCCTCTTGTGCAAGCATGTTTGTTTGCCTATTTTTTGTCACAACAGGAACCCAAGAAGATCTTTGATGCTCTCAAAGAACCAAGTTGGGTGGAAGCAATGCATGATGAGCTTCACCAATTTGCAATTCAGGATGTTTGGGAGCTGGTTGATTGTCCCAGATATGTCAGACCTATAGGGACAAGATGGGTTCTAAGAAACAAGAGAGATGAAAGAGGCATTATGGTCAGAAACAAGGCACGTTTAGTGGCTCAGGGATATACACAAGAGGAAGAAATAGACTATGAGGAGGTCTTTGCACCAGTTGCAAGGATTGAAGCTATAAGAATATTTCTAGCCTATGCTTCCTGCATGGGCTTTATTGTCTATCAAATGGATGTGAAGAGTTCCTTCCTCTATGGAACAATTGTTGAGGAGGTGTATGTGATGCAGCCTCCTGGTTTTGAAGATCCATAGAATCCAGATAAGGTGTATAGAGTCAAGAAGGCTGTGTATGGACTTCATCAAGCCCTAAGAGCATGGTATGGCACATTATCCACTTATTTGGTGGACAATGGATTCAAAAGGGGCACCATAGACCAGACATTATTTACCAAGAAGGCTGGTAAGGATGTTTTGCTTGTTCAGGTTTATGTTGATGATATCATTTTTGGATCTACCAATCCAAAGATGAGTGAGGACTTTTCCAAGCTCATGACAGACAAATTTAAGATGAGTGCAATGGGGGAGATGAACTTCTTTCTAGGGTTACAAGTTCAGCAGAAAGAAGATGGTATCTTCATCTCTCAAGATAAGTATGTGGCAGAGATCTTGAAGAAGTGTGGTTTTTCTCCACATGAAAAGAGGGCTACTACTCCTATGGACAGGGAACACCCTTGGGGAAAGGTTGGAGATGGAAAAGATGTGGATGTCAGGAACTATAGATCAATGATTGGTTCATTGATGTATCTCACAGCCTCCAGACCTGACATCATGTTTGCTGTGTGTGCTTGTGCACGCCATCAAGTGACTCCTAAAGATGTCACCTTTATGTTGTCAAGAGAATCTTTAGGTACCTAAGATGTTATCCTAGTCTTGGCTTGTGGTACCCAAAAGATTCACCATTGGAGATTATTGCATATTCAGACAGTGACTATGGAGGTGATAAGTTTGATAGAAAATCCACAACTTGTGGATGTCAGTTTCTTTGGAGCAGGTTGATATCTTGGCAATGCAAGAAACAAACAGTGGTGGCCAATTCTACAACTGAAGCAGAGTACGTTGCTGCAACTGCTTGTTGTGGACAAGTATTAGGATTCAGAACCAGTTGTTGGATTATGGGTATAATTTCATGCATACCAAGATATTTGTTGACAATAACAGCACTTTATGCATTATTAAGAATCCTGTACATCATTCTAAAACCAAACACATAGAAATTAGACACCATTTTATAAGAGATTGTTTTGAAAAGGGTTTAATACAACCAGATAGGGTTGACACAGAAGAAAATGTGTCTGATTTACTAACTAAACCTTTTGATGCTGGAAGGTTTCAATACTTGGTAACAAGTATTGGAATGATCAATCTCACATAATATGTGTTTTGGGGTCTTTTTGTAAAAGTGTGTACAGGATAATGCATTGTTATTGGTCTTTTTAAGGATTTAGATTTTCCACTATATTTTTCTAACACTGACAAAGGTTACTTTAACGCTGATAAGTGTTATTGTGACGTTGTCAGCAACATATTTGTCTAACGCTGACAAAGGTTTCCTTAACGCTGACAAGCGTTATCGGGGCGTTGTCAGCAACAATGTTAGTTTTGTGGTTTTTAATCTAAATGTGCAGGTGGTGTTAGCATTATACCATTGGATACAGAGTTGCTTATGGATCCTTGGAGAATCATTTGAGCATGTTTTTATTTATGGATGATGGTTGGAATTTTCTATTCCTATCTTGACATAAATTTTTATGTTCATGTATATTTTTGGCAACATATGTATCACAGTTTAAGGGGAGGTTTTAGGAACCTTTAGGACTTTTGGGTATCCTTATGATACTCTTATCACAATTCTAGATTGTGTCTACAGGTGAGTATGAGTTAGTTTTACTAAGTCATGAGGCACTATAGCATGCAAAGTTGATATACTATGCATGCTGCCAAGACATTTTTGGCCTAGAATTGGTTGTGATCTGTTGGGAGACTTGGGAATGATTTTATCATGGGTTTTACCTGGGAGTAACAAGGAATTTTATTAGGTAACTTCGTTGTTAAGAGTTTTGATTAGCAAGGGACACTAGAGGAATGTTATGTCTATCTTGCATAAGCAAGTGTGCATAACTGGACAGTGCTTGCCGCCCTATAATAATTATCAACTTATCGGTTATCTTCTCTAGGATAAATTACTTTGTTAAGGTCATTTTTTATTTTTTAAAATTTTTATTTTTGGACGCTGACAAGTATTTTTCCAAGCGTTATTGTGACCAATTTAGACGCTGACATGGTTTTGGCAAACGTTGACAAGAATATAGCCGTTGGGCGTTGATGGGTTATTTTTGACCGTTGACACTCAATGGGACCTACCCAGTTGTTACTTTTTGATGATATTTTGGGCCGTAATTTTGAGAGCAGATAACTTTCAATTAATGCATGAGATAAACTTATTTCTTTTCAATATTTTTATGATTGTATTTTGAAAATAGTTGCCTAATTTTTGACCAATCACATGCATATTTCTCTCCTATATATTTGGCTCCTATTTTTAAATAGGGTACCTATCATTCCTGTCTAACAATATTTTCTCCTATACGTCATCTTTATCAATCATTCAAACAGCTTTCAACAATGGCACCAAAATTTAAACCAAGTGATTTGGAATTGGGATTCAGGAGTCAACACAACATGATAGCATACTTGGACGCTGATGATACTCTGTTTCCCCAATACACACAGATGGTGGCGTATTTGAATGCATCTCCTATTAGGTATGCTCTTTCTCATGCTCCACTCATTCCTGTCACACATATTAAGCAGTTTTGGAACAATGTTAGTTCCTCAACAGTTGATAGAGTGACTACATTATCATCTATTGTTCATGGGCGCACATGGGTGGTTACTGAAGCTTTGGTTCGCCAAGCTTTGCATCTTGATGATGCAGATGGTATAACCACCCTCCCCATTCATGAAATATAACAAGGACTAAGGGCTTTGGGTTATCTTTTCCCTGATGAGGGAACTTTAAACAAATATCATAAACAGGAGTTTCCCCCAGCCTGGAAGTACCTAATACATGTCCTCTTGCAATGTTTGAGTCCCAAGTGTACTGCACACAATGAGATCAATAGATATATTGCTAGTGCTATTGTGTGCATTGTTACTGGGCAAAAGTTTAATTATTCCAAAATGATTTTTGAGGGCATGTGTAAAAATAAAGGGAATAAAATGACATTAGCTTATCCCAGATTTTTACAAATGGTTTTTGATGTCCAAAATTACTGCACAAGGGATCATGATGATTTTCATGAGATCCCTGTGCAACAGAAAGCAATTTTTACAAAGATGAACTCACCCCCACACCGTGACTTACCCCTCACCCCAGCTATGATTGATGTCATTGAAGCAGCACAACCCCAGCCAGATCCACAACCCCAACTTGACCCAATACCTGAACCTTTACCTTCACCACAACACATGCAAATTGACCAAGAACCCTTCGACGCTGACACATTACATGTTGGCGTTGACATGCCTATTCCAAACGTTGACACCAATCCTTCACAGACCCAAACACCCCTTAACCACCCACATCCACCAAATCCACATCATCTTCTCCCCCAACACAATATAGGTTGCAAAAATGCCAAATGACTACTGGAGTGGTCTTAGCCATGTAGTAGAGAGAACCACCACCACAAGTGTGGTTGGTGTTATGGATGAGGCTGGGACTATTGGTTCTGGCTTAGAAGCTGGCCAAGACAGTCCTAACATCTTTAAGACCTCATCCATGCCCCATGAATCTAACTTGGGAGGTCAAATACCCATTTTAGAGGAGGGCAGATTGGAACCAATGACATTAATGGAATTGACTGCTGTCTACATTAGCTTGCAAAAGCAAAATGCAGACTTGGTACAAATTGTCAGTACACAAGGCCTTGAACTCAAGCAATTGAGGGAGAGGATTGTTATTTTGGAAAATGCTAGCACAAGGCGTGGGATGGAGGAATCTTCCAAAGGGGAGGATGAGCAGATTAATGTGAGTGATAAGGGCTCACATGATGGTGAATCTTTGGGTGTTGCTCAGGCCCTAACTATTTTGAAGAAACAGACAGCTATGTTGGAAGAAATTACAAGAGGTGCTGAGACAGGTAACTTGGGCGTTGACAAACAAGATTTGAACGCTGACATGAGTAACTTGGACGCTGACAAAGCAAATTTGAGCGTTGACAGACCTGCAGATGAGGTTGATGTATTCCAGTCATCATCTATCATTAAAGAAGTTTCTTCACAGGTATTACCATCTTCCCTACCCTCCATTGATCCATTAGATAAGGGTAAGGGTATTATGGTAGAAGTATATGTTCCAAAGAATGCAGCACAGATTGAGTTTGATAGAAGGTTGGCTGCACAAATTGTGGAACAAGAAAGAAAGAAGGTGGGTGAATCACCTTTTGTTGTCACTTCAGAAGAACAAGAAGGAAGTGATGAAGCCAGTTCAGACTCAAGTGTAATGATTATAGAACAACCAAAAAGACTTGAGTATGGTGATGAGTTGGCTAGAGAGAAGCTGAATGAGTTGAAATTGCAAGTTGATTTTGATATGCCAGAAGTTGTTCAGATGTACCATGCTTGGGAAGATAGGTGTATGGAGAATCCATATTTGACTATTTCAGACCAGATATGGGGTTTGGAGATTCTTCTAAGAGTACAAAAGGACTGCAAGGTAATTCTGAAACACAGAGCTAGCAATATTCTCTCAATGTTGAAAAGGGATAGAAGGGAGTTGTACTACATGCTGCTCTGATGTCATGGAACAGGATGGACTTATAAGAAATTGACTGGGTTGACATTTGAAGAGTTGGAGTTCAAAGCTTATCCCATTTAGGCAAGAGTGCAGGAAGAAAACACTCTAAGACTTCTTTCTAATGAAAGGAAAGAAGAACTTGCAGAAGAGATGGAGCTTAAGAAGGCTATGATTGTTCCCAGACCTTTGAAGAAGGGAGTCCCTCTTGAGTTTCCCAAAGATATGGATAGGTTAAATCCAAGTGAAGCTGTTATAAGAAGGAGCCTCAAGCTCTCACCATTGGAAGCTTCAAATATGGTGCAAGTGTTACCTCTTGATTCCAGAAACCCTATTATAAGCTATGAAGAAGATGAATGTGGGATTTGGAAGATTGGCAGGTATGGGAAAGAGGTTCACACTTTTACCACTCTAATATCTTTGTTTGCAAGTTTTGATAGAGAAGACTTGGTAGACCTTTGGAGGTTGTTAGAAGCCAATTATGAGGCTGAAGCTCCTACTTCAGTCAATGCAATAAAACTGTGGTCAACATTCAAGAGAATGTGTGGACCAAGAGATGAAGATCCTGCTATTTGGAAGGATCTTGAAGATGACCTCAGTGGTCTTCAATGGCGTTTGTATTCAGCTGTTGGTGTATATTACTTGAGTTCTACAAAGTTTGCTGAGTATCTTCTTGTAGATGCTCAGTATTCCATGTCCTAGGAAGTCTTGGAGAAGATGAAGACAACACAGCTGGAAATTGATTATTCAAGTGACGTGGCCAAAGATTTGATCAGACATATTTATTACCAATATGATAAGTGTTGTAAGATTCCTCCTAGTTCTTAATGTTTATTCAGAAACTTGATTACTAGAGTATATATCAAGTTTAGGGGAGGATTGTTGGGAATAAAATATAGCCAGTTCACTTGAGTGCTGAAGAGTAAAACAAGCGTTGATAGGAAGAAAACAAACGCTGATAGATCAAGCGTTGACACGAAGAAGTCAAGAGTTGATACATTGAAGACAAGCACTGATGGAAAGATTTAGTCTACGTGTATATTGTTTCTAGTTTGTTTCTAGTAAGGATAAGTTCAACATTGTATTTTCTATAATTATCTTTACCTAGAATAGTTGATACGTAGACTCTTGTACAAGGCTTCTTATATCTATAAAAGAAGACCTTTAGGTTATTGATCAATATAAGTTTTCATACGTTAAACACTTTCATTGTAAGCAAGTTTGTTATCATTAATTAAGTGAAAGTTTGTTTACATCTTTGTGTGTTCTTGTTTAAGTGTTAATTCCGCATAACACTTAGATTACTTTATACATATACAAAGGTTTCTCTACGTTTATAACTTGATCTAATCTCGTATACATAAAGCTACATCGATCTAAGTTTGGGATCAACAAATCATTCCCGCGTCAAGGAGTTTAAGGACCTCCTTTTTGATGACGTCATGGATTTTGGGGTTCACCCTCCTTTAACATTGAATTGCGAGCTTGTATTCTTTCTCCATTAAGATTTTTGGGTACAAAATTTGGGATCGATCCCCTTAATGTCGGATAATTTCCATGCAATTTCCCCTTTGTGGTCCTTTAGAATATTGATAAGTGTGGTTTATTCATCATCCAAAAGATCTTTCGCAATAATCACCGGCAACTTATCGTCTCCTTCTAAGAAGACGTATTCAAGATGAGGAGGTAAATCTTTCAACTCGAGGATTGGTTGTTCCTAAATTGAAGATTTAGGTTCGAGACTCATAACCTCCTCGGGCGGAGGAAATGGGAAATCATTAAGAAAATCCTTGATAATCGAGAAGTCCTCATCGTTGTCGAGGTTTTCGTTACAAGTACGAGGAACATCAAATTCTTCCAAAGTAAAACCACCACCTTCAAATGGAGTGAAGGATGGTGTCGAATTATCAAGAATAGGATCGAGCATAGTGGGAATGACACTATTTTCATCGTCACCAAAACCTAGAAATTCTTGTGAAAATTCCTCACAGATGACGTCGATCATATCAACGAGGTTTATAGTCGCGACAGAATAAACATGAGAGATTTGAGAGTTTTGTTTTGCGTTTATAACAAGTTCCTCATCGTTGAAACGTAAGGTGATTTTTCTAGCATGCACATCAATCAACGCCATTGACGTATCCAAAAATGAACGACCTAAAATAAGAGGAACTTGAGGATCCATGGGAATATCGACGACGATAAAGTCTACTGGATAATAGAACTTTCCCACTTTCACATAAACGTCTTCAGCCAATCCACATGCGGGAATAGTGGAATGATCGGCCAATTCGATAGACATTAATGAAGGAGTAAGATTAGGAAGATTGAGCGACTTGAAGATTGCAAGAGGCATCATGTTAATACTAGCACCAAGATCGGCCAAGGCATAGCATTCTTCCATATCTTGAATAGCACATGGGATCAAAAATTTACCGGGATCACTGACTTTTTGAGGTATGCGGTTAAGATAAACCGATGAACAACTAGACAATTGTTGCAATTTCTCCTTGTTGTTCAACATACTCCTAAAGTTAGAGGCAAATAGAGGCATCATGACCAAAGCGTCGGCAAAACTTATATTGAAATGCAAATCATGAAACATTTTCATAAAAAGCTCAAATTGGTAGTTCTCACGTTCTTGTCGTTTCTCCTTACGAAGTCTCGATGGGTAAGGCAAAGGTGGTGTGGGTTGAGGCATAGGCATAACCTTTGGAATCTCGGGTTCCAATGATGGTAATGGGTTAACCGTAGGTGTGGTACTTCGTGGGATTGGGATATGCTCCTCTTCGACCACCACCTCGGATTCTTCCTCAATTTCCTTTACTGTTGGATTAATTGGCTGAGAAGTCGGATCCTTAAGTGTCTTACCACTACGTGTGGTAATCACTTTCATCTCTCCCTTAGGGTTCGATATGGTGTTACTACGAAGACTACTCGAAGAAGACGGCCTACACATATAGCCTCAAACATAGATGAAATTTTATCCTCAAACATAGATTGCCTCTTATCGGCCTTAAGCGTCTCTTGTTCTATCTCATGTTGGCCTTGTTCCATCTTTTGTTGGTTTTGTTGTAACCTAGTCACATTACCCTCCATTTTGTTGGTATGAATCTTAAGTTCATTTGCGAGCTCGTTTTTTAACTCCTTTTTCAAATCATTCTTAAACTCAGATCTTAGGATAATGATCTCCCTTTGTATATTTTCAAACCTAGTATCATTACCATTTGCAAATTCAACAAATTCATTTGGAAGATCTTTCAAGTTTTGCAAGCTCTTGTTGTTGTTTTGAAAATCATGGTTTTGATTTTTGTTTTGCACTTAATTATTAGCCCCTTGATTCCCATAGTTGTTACCCTTATAATTGTTCCTTTGATTTCCTTGATAACCAACTTGATTGTTTCAATAATTGTTAGCATTTTGATTTGGTGCAAAACCCGGTGGAGTCAATTGATTTGTGCGGGTAACTTGACCGCTTTGGTTATAAGTTCCCGTGGCCGCGTAGGCACTCGAAGTGTTACCACCGTTGGTAATGCACTCGGAGAAATCATGACCTCCACCACAATACATACAAGAAACCTCAACCGCTTTAGCAGTAGCGGGAATGGGTTGTTCACCAACTTTAAACTCAATCAAAAGTCCCTTAAGCTTATCAAAGATTTTGTTCTCCAAATTTGCCTCGATTTGGCAAGCATCGATGGTATGAGATAATGAAGGCGAAGTCTTACGAACACTCGATGTGCTACGAGGACTATAGACCTTAGACCTATTCTCAATAATCAACAACGCTTCCTTGACCGTTTTACAAAAAAAATTACCACCCGTGGCGGCATTAAGATAATCACGCTCATGATCGTTCAATCCATTGTAAAACGTGTCAATTTGATGCAAGTCGGAAAAACCATGATGAGGACACTCATGTAACATTTCCTTAAACCGATTCCAAGCCGTCGAAAAACTCTCATTAAACTCTTGTGAAAATTTTGAAATCTCGTTTTTCAAATGCGTAGTCTTAGAGGGCGGAAAAAATTGGTTCACGAACTTCGAAACGAGATCCTTCCACGTCAATATAGAATTGGGTGGCTTTTTCTCTAACCAAATTTTAGCGGGTCCCGCTAAGGAATACGGAAAAAGCATCAACTTAATCGAGTCGTTAGAGACGTCCTTAAACTTGCAAGTGGCAGTAAGACGATTGAATTGGTGGATATGGTTGTGAGGGTTGTCCTTTTCATCACCACGGAATTTGTTGTTTTGGATCATCGACAACAAACCCGTCTTCACCTCAAAATTCTCCGCAAGGATGGCGGGAATCGCAATAGCTTCTCCATAACCCTCAGTGGGTGCTTGAAGTAACTCCATCATAGTACGATTAGCCATGGTTGCTTCTTTTTCTACGATAGGTTCGTCTACAGGAGATTCTTCACAAGAAAGGTTAGGTGTGGTCTCCTTTTGGTTTCTACGTTTACGTGCACGTCTAGCTTGGTTGCGAGTTTGCATAACCGTCACGTACAACGTGGGGATGAGCAAAGAAGATTCTTTTTGGTGTTTTTAACTTTTTCAAATTTTTTTGTGTTTTTGATTGTTTTGCTTTTATGGATTTTTGTGATGTATTACGTAGACAAAAATCTACAAATCTCTCCTCAAATCAAATCTATCGATTAAAGGATCCTCAAGGAATGAAAACGATCATGTGAAGTGAACGCCTTCGATGACTTTAGAACGTTGGTGGAACACCAAAACGTTCAAGAGGGTTTAATCTTTTGAAACCAATAAAATATATAGATACGTAGATAATACTTTGGTTGGCAAACCCTCGATTAGCCCTTTTTATCTAAACACGCACAAGCGAGCGGAGGAAACGAGGCGACGCTAAGCACTTAAGAGCCTTTTTTCATTTAGGTCGTGAAATACAACCGCCTTATACCCACCTTATAGTTTGTGTTTTTCAAAATTAAGCTTCACGAAAGTAATTATCTATTTTGCCTTTTTTCTTTGTTTGAAATTCGAATAAAATGATTCAGTGATGAAATCCCAAATCAAGGTTGTGTTTTCACACTTTTGGAGTACTTGTGAATTTATTGTTTTACGTATACAATATAGTAATAATATTCACACAAAAAACGAAAAACTGATAATACGTATGATTAGAGTGCTTGTAACACCCCACTTGGATAAATGGACCGTTACGTGTATTTATGGCGTGTCATCAAAGCATGCAAGGCAATGTATTAAACATTAACTGACCAAACGGAAATACCGGAATCAAACATCGGTAGTCCAACAAGCCCAAAATATAAAGATTAAAATACGGAAAGGAAAAGGACGAAACAGTGTCCAAACAACCAAAGTAAAGTAACGTAAAGTGTGCATAAAAATAAAGGAGTCTGGATAGCTCCCATCCAAATGCACGTACTCTCTTAGAAGTCCTAAGATCGTCCCTGTGTACCTGCCGTTGGGAAACATGAAAGGAAACTACGGCTGAGCATAACGCTCAGTGAACGGATATAGCATGATAAGAATGTACAGAAAGGTAATGCAATAGAAGTCAATAATGAAGCTATGAGACTGATATGTAACATGTGGTATGACCTTGCATAAAATCTGTAAAACCTGGTTCATAAAACTGATACTGAAATATAACTTTTAAATTCTGAAAACATGCATTTACTGTATTTTATTTGCCAGAGCTTATATAGGTCACGTGCTGTAACAACCGTGCATGAATAACTAGAGGGGTGACCTCGTCATGCTGTAGAGGGGTGACCTCTAAATAACTGTGCTGGGTGGAGGGATCAGCTCCAATGTGAAGGATGTAGAGCACACACCACATTCACCCTGATAACTTGTAACACATATAAGCCTAGGATGCATCCATACGCCCCACTAAAACATACATATAAAAATGGCCAACTAAACATGAGTGGGACGATGCAGGATATCACTCTCCTGCATGTGAGTCACGACACCGGTGCCTCTAGTGTCGTGGTTACGGTACCTCCGTAACTAGTACATAAACTGGTCGTGCTTGTATATAACGCTCAGGCAATTCCATTTAGTTATTAACATGATTACTGATAAATTAAACATATACTGGGGAAAACATTCGGCGGAAGACGGGGAATCCTAATCATGCATAGAAGGGAAGTCCTTACTGAAAGGACGGGAAAATCCGTACCTCTAGTCCAGTACCGACTGAAAGGAAGACTGAACGAATACTACTCGGGCTTCACGCGTGCTACATAATTACAAGACGCGAGTAAGTTAACTGGTATCCGTTATCAAATTTTCTGGTCTTATTGGTTTCTTATATTTATTTTAATGTATTAACGTTATACTAATGGTTACGTACAATGTATATCTGTCGGTAATTAATTTCATAATAAATATTTCGCTAATATAAGTACGTTCTTAATTTGTTTAATTCGTTTTCCCAAAATATACCCTTTTTATATTTTTATCAAACCAGTTTATATTTAACTTACTAAATGCATTTTACAACGTTTATTTCAAGTAAACTCATAAAAAGAAATGAGATTTAACAGTCCCAAACGCACTCTTAACTGTTTTAAAACCGGTTGCCAAACAGCCCGTTACCCCTGTAGCCAAACAGCCCTATTTCCTGTTTAAAACCCACTGCCAACCACCCCGTTAGTGTAAACCCCAAAACCAAACCCTAATGATTTGCGGCTGGTTGTGCAGTCAATCACCGAGAGTCTTTTGACTCTTGGTTTGTGTGCCAAACAACATAACAACATCCCGACATACAGCCCAGATCATAAAATTCATAAAAACATGTTTAAAACCCAAATGAATCGGATTAAAAGAACTAAATAGAACGAATTAGGGTTTATGCAAGCTTACAAATCGTTTAGGGTTTTAGATAGCAACCCTCGTCTTTCTTGATTTCTGGATTAAACACACTATCAATCTTCTTGTTTCTTGGTTTGGGTCGTGGCAGGGAAAGAGAGAACACAAAGAAAAGATAGGCGGCTGCTTGTTTTGATTTTAGGGTTTCTTATGTGTGTGTTTTGTGTCGGCAAAGAAAAGAGAAAGGATACTCTCCCGTCTGTTTTATCTCCTTCACACGGGCTTGGCCCAGATTTATTTTCACGAGTTGCGGCGCAAGACGATGAGTTGCGGCGCAATACGCAAGAGTTACATGTGCTGCGGATCACGAGTTGCGGCGCAAGACAATGAGTTGCGGCGCAATATATGCTGCTGGCAATTATCCCGCGTAAAGTAATAATAAACCGCGTATTTATAAATTCTCGATTTAAAATACGGGTTTTACAGTGCTAATCACACAAATAGTTATTATGGCTAATATAAAAACAAAATTTGGTCAAATCAAAACACAACACGCCTCCCCGGCAGCGGCGCCAAAATGATAATTGAATTTTACCACACCTTTGCTTTAGGAAAAACAAAAGGGGTAAATAAGGGTAAGTACGACGGTTTAGGAAAACCGTGCACAAATGACCCAATGAGTGGGAACGTTCTCAAGGAGGCTAGTGTGTTGTGTAAAGAGATGATTAAATGTTTGTGATTATGATTATGAAGAAAGAAAAGAGAAAAGGAAGACGGTTACGATTAAAATTACACTAAGACGAAAGTCGTACACGTAAAATCGTAAAATATGACGAAATTTAAAAATTCATAGAAAATTGCAATAAATCCTAAAAATTGCAATTAGAGTTTTCAAAAAATCAAAAATCACTCAAACCTTTTATTTAATTAAATAATAATTTTTTAATGCTAATTAAAGCCCAAAAAACAATTTAATTAACGAAAAGCCCAAAATGAAAATTTTAAATTTGTAAATCTTTAAAATAAATTAATTAAACTAAAAACTATTTTCGGAAAATTTAAAATTAATTAAAACTATATAAAAATGATTAAACACTATTAAAATACTAAAATAATTCTAAAAATTAATTAAATGACAAGAAAATTAATCTAAAAGTTTTAAAAATCCTAACTTAATGTTTGCAACCTAGGGAAAATGAAAAAGTTGCAAAAAGATTAAAAACTACTTTCAATAATAAAATAATAATAAAAAATTAATAAAAATCCAAAATTTATAAAAAATTCTAAAAACTTGCAAACTAGTTTAAATTAACCTAATTTAAACAGAAATGAATTTGAAATGACAAAAATACCCCTAATGGGCCTCCAAATGGGCCAAATAGTAAAACAGACCCCTTAATGGGCTCAAATTGGCCCAATAAGAAAAATGCTCACAAAAATGGCCCAAAACTTCCAGTCAAGCTTAAAATTCAAGTTTAAACGTAAAATTCCAAAGGCCCAAAAGCTGAAAATGAGCTTGTCACAGCTTATTTCAAAACAGCTTATCCTTAATGGCCTTTATGGCCCATTAAGCTATAAGCTTATGCCATAAGCTGAAATTTGACACACATCCTTCTCTTGACCTAATTAAGCTGTTTGTAAAAAGAATTTTTGAATAAGCCCCAGAAATAAGCCTGAAATAAGTAAAAGCTACACAAAACGACAAAATAGTCGTTTTCGAGTTCTAGACCAATTCAAGGGCTGATTCTTGTTGCAAAGTGTTTCAGATCACTTAACTAAGCTTAATAATCAAAAAGATTTCCAAAAATCATAATGAATAAGCTGGAAAAAGAAAATAAGCACTTATGTAAAAGTCAACTAAGTTGGTTTTCTTGTCAAACCTAAAAGTCAAAGTCTTAAATGCTCCAGAATAGTCAAATGGGTCAATTAAGGAAGATTGATTACAAAAACAAAGTTGTTGCAGGTCTAAATAAGCTAGTATATCTTATTGATAAGTTGTTTGATAATTAACACTAGCAGTGGGTAGTTTTGGGTGTCCAGTAGTGGGAAAAGTTTCCACTGCTTGACTTAATTGACTCTTTGTCTTTTGTGAACTTTTGTTGGAATCAAAGAGCAAACAAGTCACCCTTATAACCAGTGGGTTATAAGGAGTCAATATCTTCAAACAAAACACAATTTCACCAATCCAATTGATACAGTTTAATCAAACAGTCACCAGATCTAGCACAGACATGAACATTAAGCAGTTTTGAACAAATAAGCAGTTTAAGCAGTATTAAGCCAACCAAATTGAACCAAATGCATACACAAGCTATAATAAACTCAAATAAGCATACATAAACTTGTTTCAAACACTTAATCAAATATTAGATCTTGTTTTAACCCTATGAATGTTACTGATGAATAATGAAGAACACAAATATGACTTTGCTGATATACTTGACCACAAGCCCAATTTCAAACCCTCAAATCTTTCAAACAGGTTACACAAACTTTGTTTAAACACCTTTAACCCTAAACATGCATACACACTAAGTGTTCCAAAGATTTCAAGTCAAAATATGCAAAATCAAAGCAGTTATAGCACAATTCAAATTTGATGTTTAAAAGCACAAGTATTGTAGATAAAAACACTCAACCAAGTCAATATCATATAAAAGCACTTAACAATCCTAAACACTACCTCAAACTCAAGTTATACCCTTAAAATAGTAGACCCAAACATCCCTTTCACTATTTTAAACCAAGGTTTAACAAAGAAAATGTGATTTCAGGTTACACCAAGCTCAATCAAGCATCAAAACAACATAATCATGCAGTAAGAACAAGATTTAAGCCATAAAAACACCACATACAATATCAGAATCATAAAATCACTTATAGCCACTTTTCAAACAGATTTTTGGAAAGAAGGCTCAAACCTCATGAATGTACATCCACACTCACGAATTTTAGAGCTTATGTGTCTAGCTTAACAAGGCACAAGCTTCCGATAGCTGCTAAGAACAACAAGGTTAGAAATCAAACAGATTAATAAGGAAAAAATGAAAAATGAATCAAGATCTTTTCAAGCTTTGTACCCACTCTTTGAATATCCCCAAACCAAGACCTCACCTCACCTTGATAATCTTCTTATCGGGGTAATGTGATCAATCTTAGCCCAAAAATTTCAAAGGTTTGAACCAAAGAACTTAGAAAAAATCAGGTTTTGGAAAATCTTGCAATTTCTTGGGCAATCTTTAAAAACAAGTTTTGAAACTTCACAATCACAAACTATAACCAATAACAATAAGTAAATGAGAATGGCACTTGGAATTCGTCAAAGATATCAAACACTTTTTCATTACTTGAACAAAGGATTTACAGATCCTTGACCAAAAGAAAAACCACGAGCAAAGATAAATGTTGCATACCAGGGCCTTTATATAGGCTACATGAAACTAGAATACTGAATAAAAAACATGAAACCCTAACTATGAAGTTCCAAGAATGCCCAGTTTGAATATCTCATGAACATGTGAAGTCTTCTTGGCTGTTTGTGGAGGTGTAAAAGGTATGCCAATTGATCAAAGGGTCCAAAATGAGCTTATGTTGTAAGCTATGTTGTGGCACGTTGGATTTCTGGCAGGTTTTGGCTTCTTCCCCAAAAAACCTATAGCAGGGTATACCATGTGACCTTTGTGGTGATGTGGCAAAGGGATAAGGGGTTGGTTTATGTTTAGTATCACCTTAATCATAAAACTGGACAAGATTATGGGTTAATTTTGGCTTAAACACAAATACCCAATTTGTGTTCATGTTGTGAATAGTTAAGTTTAATCTAGTTTTATTTTTAAATAAGTGTTAACCGTGTATTTTTAAACTAATTAATAAAATTAGTTAAAAACCGGTTAAGTGGATTGGTGATGTGGCAATTTGGTGGCTGGTGATTGGGTGAATAAGTTGAGTGGGCACGTGTCAACATGACACTGGTCTAGGTAAGTATGGATGTTTGACAGATTCTACCCCTTGTCTTCCATTCTTCTTTCACTTGTAATTAAATAGGCCAAAATCAGATTCCCTTTGTTAATCAAGTTATGTTTTTCACACTTTTGCCACAAAAAGTTTTGCAAAGTGTTTTCAAGGACTTGTTTTGCCATTCGATGATATTTGAAGGACCAAACTTGTAATGTCTTCAATCTTCAAGGTCTTGACTTGTATTGTTGACTTTGTGGAGGACTAATATTGACAAGTCTTCATAATTGAGGGACCATTCTTGCCAATTCTTCAAAGTTAAGCGTCCTTTTGTAATTTTGACAAACTTTAAGGACCAAACTTGTAATTATGAATATACAAGGGTTTAAAGTGTAAATTATTCAATATTGGAGGACCCTTCTCGTAAAATCTTCAATTCTTCAATTCTTCAAGGGTTATTCTTGGAAATTCATCTCTAGGGCCCGGTTCTTTGTGCAGCTTCGTTTCCCGTGTTTGTTTTTGCTTGTTTCCTGTGATCTTTTGCCAATTTCTCAACATCCGTACCTAAAATACACATCGAACAAACACAAGCATATATTTGGCACATTTTATGATATTTTTACCATTTTAAGCCCGTTTTGGACGATGAGACTATGTATAAAAGCAGTCTCATCAGCTATAAAAGGCCGTCTAAAGAAAAAGGTTTTTAAGTGCTTTGTGCCACCCTGTTTCCCAGCTTGCTTGTGCGTATATTGAGAGGGACGACCGATTATTGGTTTGCCGACTCAATTAGTATTAAATCTTATTTCTTTTGTTTACTTATTGAACCTCGAGACGTTTAGGTTTTCACCTACGTTTCAAAGTCGACCGAGGGTAGATTACTTCCATAGTAATTATCCTTATTCCTTGTTTTTATCAATCTTTGATTGAGCAATACCAAATAAAAATACCAAAAATAATCTTCTTCTAATCTAATTTCTTTTCTTTAACCCTCTAAATTCTCGTCACTTTGGTTTATGCAATTACGATCTAATCGACTTTTGATTAATCACGATAGGCTTGAAAACATTCCTCGTAGAAATAGAAATCGTCAACAACGAATAGTGGAACCCGAGCTTCCACCTATTGTTGTAGAGATGGCTGATAACCGAACAATGGAGGAATTTCTTCGTGCACCCACCTATTGTTGTAGGTATGGGGAAGCAATCGTTGTGCCGGCTATTTTGGTGGATCATTATGAGATTAAGACTGGTCTTTTATCACTCATACGTGCCGACCAGTTTCGTGGCAATGAGACCGATAACCCGCACTCTCACATTTGGAGTTTTCTTCGTATCACCCCGACTCTCAAGTTTAGAGATGTGCCAAAATACGCGATTAAGCCCATGCTTTTTCCGTACTCGCTCGAGGAAAATGCTAAACGTTGGTATGAAAAAGAACCACCGGGTTTGATTTTGACATGGGATGATTTAGTGTCTAAGTTTATGAATTACTTCTTTCCACCATCTAAAACAACTCATTTTAAGAACGAGATCACTAGATTTGAACAAAAAGTGCATGAATCGTTTGGAGATGCTTGGGAAAGGTTTAAGGATTTGTTAAGACAATGTCCACACCACAGTTTCACGGAGTTACATCAAATCAATACTTTATATAATGGAATTAATATGGTTGAACAAGATTCTTTAAATGCCGTCGTGGGTGGTAATATTTTAAGAAAAACTCCGAGAGACGCGTGGGGTATCATTGAGAATAAGTCTAGAGTGCAATATTCATGAAATACACCGGTTGTTTCCAATGTGAATTCATCTGATACCGAGATTTCTAGATTGGACTCTAAGATTGATACGATTTTGAATGAGATTAGGAAGAATCCTCATGGTTCGATTAATGTGGTTGAGAATTTTTGTGTATCATGTAGTGGAGCATATCCGAATTATGCTTGTTCAACTAGGGGGTTTGACCAAGTTAGTGCTTTTGCCGTGACGGAAACTTATGGCCCTAACGGTCAAGCTCCTTGTCAAAAACATGTTGCTCCACCGGGTTTTCCACCGGTTCAAAATAGATACAACAATGGAAACAATGGGAATAATTTTAACCGTGGTAACCAAGGAAATTTTAATCAAGGAAATAGATTTCATGGCAATCAAAACAATCAAGGATTTCAAAACAACAATCAAAATGATTTGTCAAGCTATATCAAAACAAATGAGGCAAATTTGAAAGCTTTTCAAAATAATCTTCAAGGACAAATGGCAACTTTGAAAAATGAATTTCAAAATACGATCAAAGGGCAAAACAATAAGATTGAGCTTAACCAACAAAGATTAGAGCAAAGCCAAAACCGTATGGAAGGGAATCAAGCTAAGTTTGAGAACAAATTACTTTTGATGTTTGAGGCTTTTATGTGCAAACCCTCCTCTTCTTCGGGTGGCTTACCTAGCAAAACCATTCCAAACACGAAGGGAGAGATTAAGTCCATCACCGTTTACAATGATGATAGCTTGGATAGGAATTTACAAAATGTGATCGAGTTTGATCCTCCACCTAAAGAGACTTTCTTGATGTTACCAAGGCTACTTTAGATGTTAATTGTTCCGCGATTTTCCGTGATTTCTATCCCGAGAAATATGGAGATCCGGATCAACTCTTGATACCTTGTGTTTTCAAAGGGCTTGGGGAATGAAAACCTCTAGCCGATCTAGGAGCTAGCATCAACTTAATGCCTTTATCCATACGGAAAACTCTAGACTATTTCCCTCTTACGCCCACTCGAATGATCATTGAGCTTGCTAATGGAACCACTGCCCACCCGGTTGGTATAGCGGAAGATGTCATTGTTAAAGTAGGGAAGTTTTTGTACCTTGCCGATTTTGCGATTTTTGATTATGAGACAAACCCTCGTGTGCCTTTAATTTTGGGACGTCCATTTTTGTCCACGGCTCAAGTTCAAGTTGATATGAGGAAAGATGAGATAAAATTATTTTATGGGGATAAAAATGTTGTTTTCAAAGCAGAAAAACTTCCAAAATTTGTTTCTAAAAATGTGGAAAGTTTAAAACTTGTTGAGACTTTTGAAAATAATACAAACAAGGATTTTCTCATTTACAAGGGTGTAAGGCCAATTATAGACCTCTCATTTCGTGAAGATGAAAAGTTAATTCCAGAGGGAGATGTTTGTTCCGTTGAAACGTGTTGTAATATTACCTCGTCTCCACTTACTCTTGGGGATAAGATCGATAAGGAAATTGATGATTACCTTAGTGCACCATTCGATGCTAGTGAGTTTGATAATGAGAATTTCGATCCGGAAGGAGAGATTGCTTTAATTGAAAATCGTTGAATATGGACTCATTTTCATTCCCTCGGAAGGACCAAATAGATGATACCAAGGCACAATCTTCATTTGAAGAGCCTTTGATTCCTAACTTCACACCGAGTGAGGTTAGCGACTATTCGTTAGATAAGTTCGTCGATGAACTTGTTGCTCTTATTGATCCACTTCCACGGGGAAGTGAAGACGTTTTCGATCTCGAGATCGAGCGTAATCTTCATGATTTACCTTCCATTCCCGAGGAGTTCTCCGATGAACTACCCTCTAATGAGAATGATGATCTTGTATCCGAGTGTGACACATTCGATACTTTGTCGGAAATTTCTTGTGATGACAAGATTGATGACACTTATGTGACATACTCAAATCACCTTTTGGAAGTTTCAATGAACAATAATCCATTGTTTAAAGAGGATTTTGAGAGCATCATACCTCCTTCATCTCACAACCTTTGTGATGATGAACACTTCTTTAAGGAGGTTGATGAGTTACTTTCCATAGAAATTCCTTCAGATTTTGAGGAAAAGCCTTATGAATCTAAGGAAAACACTCTCTATCTTGAGAATGTTTCTAATGAAGGTGTTGAAACCCTTGGTTTGATCACCCGATTTATGATGATGATAATGTTGACCCGGAGGGAGAAATTTTCTTTACTCCAAATCTCCTTCCCACTCGTTTTGATCTTAAAGTGAGGGTTTTTCATGCGACTCATTTTGAGTATCATGACCCCTTTGTTCACATTCCAAAGAGTGACAAGGTCAACAAAGTCAGGAAAGTTGATACTACTATAGTTGAGACCTTTACGCCACCATTACCATGTGCTTTATATGATTTTGGATTAGCATGGGGGACGACACCGTGTTGTCTATTCCTTTCTCTCCTGAGGACGAGGTATTCGACCCTGGAATCATTGATTTAGGGAAATCTCGGCCTTTTACCGATGAAATAATTGAAAGACTTTTCGATGATCTTGGTGTGTGTTTATCTCGGGGATCATACTATATCCATTTCATGATTTTTGACAATGACCACCATCTCTTTTTGGAGATTTATGTTGGAGTTTCATCCTCTCGTTTGTCATCCGACAACGAGGATGTGATCTTTGACCCCAGCATCGTGATTTATTATGGATTTTATTCCTTTATGCCGGTTTTCACCACTTTCCCTATGGACCAATGAATGCGGGGATCGAGTCGAGCTCATGACTCGGTTAACAAAAACGAGGTGCCTTCTGGGGGAGTCCCATACATTCTATCTTCTTTATATTTTCTAACACTAATAAGGCTTGATCTTTTCAAGCTCGTGCTCGTGTTTTGTTGTGTTATGAATCTTAGGTATGACCCTAATATTTGAAGACTCTCGTGTTTGGTTTTTTCCGGTCCACTCGAGCTTCCATACTTTGATTGTCAAAAAGGGGCACTCTCTATCCTTTGATTTTTATCGACTAACATTTTACGTTGAAGCATAATTAATAAACGGCTTATAGATTTGCGCACTCTTACCATGTTAGGACTTTTGCATTCGAATCTTCGTGTTTTAGCAAGGGGGTGTTACTCTTGAGCTAGGAAACATTGAGGACAATGTTTGGTTTTAGCATGGGCGAGTCAATCGATATAATCGCTTGCATTTGCTTTTGTTGTGTTCAAACGTAATCGTTTTTCTCATTTTTCATAAAAAAATTAAATTTTTAGTGTTATTTTGTGTTTAAAAATAAAGAAAATAAGTGTTTTTGGCACAAATGTAGGCTTTCCGTTGGTGAAAATAAAAATAGTTTTTGACTCGACTCGATTTTTACCTTAGCTCATTCCTTAACGTGTTAAATCAAGTTTTGCTAGACTTTTATATTGGGAACTTTAAAACGCGATAGTCTTAACTCATACGGGTTTAAGAACAAGAACTTTTCGCAAGTTCCTATAATTGATCCTAGAAAGTCGTTTATCAAGGGAGCTTTAAAACGCAAATTCTAAACTTGAAAAAGTCCAAGAAGATGCAAGATCCTATAGATGACTTGAAAACCCAAAACTTTGATTTATTTGTCTAAGTGTCCATTAGTCTCGCATTTTTTAGATTTTACAATATGGAGAACAAGAAATGATAAAGTTTAATCATAAGTTTTTGAGGTTAATTCTTCCTTGTATAAGTATTTTTGTGTTTGATTCTATCTCCTCGTATTTATTTTCCACACTTGAATAATTAATTGCTTAATAAATGAAGTTTTTAGCGGTTTGGGCTTAATATCTTAACTCGTAACTCCTTATTTTTCTTCCCTTGTAATTAAAGTGAGAACACATTGAGGGTGTCAGCGTCATGGACTTTTTGATCATGAGATTGCGGAAGTTTGGCTCACTATATATATCATAATAATAAGAAGAATAAAAAAATACATGTTCTCTATGAGCCTTCGGGTAGGAGTCATGTAGCACTAGCCTTGTCATTAGAGCCTTAGGGTGTATGGCATGGTGACGTGTTTAATAAAAATTGCTTCATCATCATGAGCCTTAAGGTGGGATGGTGAATGTCAATTCCCTTGTTTATGTCCAAGGAGCCTTCGGGTGTGGATTATAAATAAGGAGCACTTTTACATCTTAAAGAGCTTCAAGGTGTATGATGAAATTGTTGCTAACTCCATTAATAAGGTCAAAATTGAATTTGGAGGATTTATTGTTGCTTTAAGTAGTCCTATTAGCCAAATTTTAGATCCAGGGATTTATCCCTCAAATCGTGTTAAGTTATCCTTGATGTGGGCTTTCTTTTGTGACAACGGTTTTTGAAGTCGAGGTTAGGTTTGGAGTGTTGGGTTTACACCGTTTTTGCCTTCATTTTTGGACTAATAAGTATTTAATAAGTCAAATGACCCTTCGGGTGAATGACAAATATTTAAAATTTAGAGATACAATTAGGAATAAAGGAGATTGAGTTTAACACAAATTACTTGTATGAGTGGTCTTAACATTGGGACTTATGATTGACAATGATCTTGTTTTTAAACTTGGCATGAAAAGAGTGAAAAGTCGAGGAAGATTAATCTATTTAAGTTTTATGATCCTAAAAGTTATTTTTCAAATAATGAAAGCATTACATTATGTCTTTGCAAAATAAAGTGTCATAAGTTGAATAAAAGTGTAGTTAGTAGCTTTATTTTATCATTGCGTGAGGACACGACAATTGCTTAGCAAGGGGAAGTTTGATATGAGTTAATTACTCATATCAATTGTATCAATAAATGAACATAAAATGCATAAAATGTATGAATATGACCTTGTATATGCATGTTTCTTGTTTCATGTGTGTAGGTACCAATGATCACGAAAACCGGCAAAAACGACACGAGTTTAAAAAAATATCAAGAAACCAACCGTTTTTCGAGGATTTAACTTTAATAAAGTTATTGGGCTTAGTGGGACCCACATTTGCATATTAGGCCTAAAATCCCAATATTGGAAAATAATTTATCTACTTTTAGGAAAAGGCCCAAATCAAGGCCCAAAACAACAAAAAGGGACAGATTTGAGTAATGTTATGTTTCATAGCCCAAATGAATACTATACATGAGACGGTGGAAGTTCAAGCCCATTCCAAATATAACATGAGACGTGGGAAACTTTTGGGTCCAAAGCCCATTAGGTTTAGTTGTGAACGATGGGGTGAAAAGTTTATAAAACTTTTCATTCAGTCAAAGTTTATTCATTATTTTCGTTACACACAATGTAACTCTAAAAAAACACAGTGAAAGAGACAAGATGTATCAGCCACCAAGAACCCTAACCCAAAATTGGGGGTTTTCATTTACAAGCAAGTGCACCACACGCGTATGAATTAAATCACAAGTTTTTCGGGACAAAGAAGATGCTATCAAGATCCAACGTGGCATCAAGCTGTGTCACTCCTCTCTTTGTGATTGGTGGATTTCATCACCACCAATCATTTATCCAATCATATTAATCCACCTCACCTCCAAACTAGCACAACAAACACAAAAATTCGCCACGCTGGCGATCCGTGTGACCGATAGGTGGTTTTCAGCCCTTGATCAAGAAAGAGAAGAAGAAAAGAAGATTAGATGGTCAGGATTGATTTTCGGCTCAACAAACTTTCTCAAGAATGCCTTGGGTTTGCCTATAAAACCCCCCAAAAATATTGTAATTTGCATCCCTTTCTTTTTCATATTGTTATAATGATAGTTTTAGATTAAATAGTTGTAATTTTCTTTCTATTAAATTTGTAATGTTTTGAATTGATTTAATAAAAGTTTCAGTTTTATAATAATTGATCTCGTGTCCTTTTTATTTTTATTATAATATTTGCAATTTTAATCTTTAAGCTAATAATTATAAGTGTGGATGTTTATATAAGCTGATTTTAATAGCTTGTATGAATATTGAAATGAGATTGGGATAAATATTTATTCCACTTAATAAATATAAAAAATTTGTTGGTTCGAAATATTATGGTTACTGGTTCGAGATTGGTGTTTTGTTAATTTTGGTGGATCGATTGTTTGGTGTCGGGTCTAAGTCGGTTCAGCACCGCACTTCTACACCAACGGATTCTACATAAAAGGTTAAGCTCTTTCTACTTTATAAGTTTTTAATTTTATTGGATTGAAATTTTGTGAATAAATTTGTTGATGGTTAAAGGTTTTATAGATTTGCTTGTTTTTGACGAATCTGTTATGATTTATTTAAAGAAGATTAATGTGAACTATTTTTCGTATATTGTATGTTCTTTGGTTTATTGATGTGATTCTGTTTTTGGAATTGTTTTATCGTGTTATTGTTGTGTAACTTTGATGACTATTTTGAGTATTTCGATGTATGTTTTCAGATTTTTGGAATGCAAAACTGGAATTTATCAATCTATTAAGTAGTTCATGAGAATGAGTTAATTAATAGTAGTGTTATGCTCATTTTGTTGAAGACTGTTTATGAATTAGAGAATTTGGCTGTAGGATTTGTTTTTATTAACTTGAACTGTGAGTGTGGTCCGAATAGGGTTTCAGTCTGCTGGTACTCAAACATTTCAGTCATTTTAATAAGTGTGTAGGTTTCAGCATGGGTTTGGGCAATGAATTTGATTGCTGAGATTTCCAGTTTAATAATTTCCTTGTTTTAGATATTTGTCTCCTTTGACTTGGTGTTTGTTGTACTGGGTCTGGGCATTTTACTGTATGCCGAATTTGGATGAACTGATCATTTAGTCGGTTTAAATGTCTAATGCGTGTTGATTTTTGAGTTACTGTCATTTAGCTTTAAGTGATTTTAAGGCTGATCATTTTAAATTCGATTGCTAATGTTTTTATTTGGAGTCTGAGATAGATAAAGTAGGTTTTTACTGATATTCTTGCTGAATTTAGACCTTTAAATTCATCTACTGTTATTTCTTGCATCAACTATTGTTTGTATGATTTAGATAGTTTATATTAGTAATCTGTTATTACTTGTGCTAGCTGATTCGTACATATTGGATGTCAATTGACTTGCATTCCTCAACTGGGAATGTTTGGTTATTTAATGTTATCATAATATCTGTCAAAATCTTTCAATTCCAAAAAAATAAATATCACACATAAAAACTCTACTCCTGTCGATTCGAACTTGCGACCTCCAGTTCAACAGCCATGCGTGCTCACCATTTAAGTTGTGGACTCTTTTTAGTATTTATCTGAGGTAAGTATTTAATATACTATTTTGTTTTTGGACTGTCAGTTAATACTACCATTTATTTTCTATATAAAATTAGTTTTAAAGTTAGAAATTACTTAGTTTAATTAATGAAAATTGTTTAATAAAAATATTAGGTAAAAAAATATATTAGTTTAAATAAAATAATTTTTTAAATAAATAAATTAATATTTTATTAACTTTAAATTTAATATAGTTTTTAAATTGTTTTAAATAATTTTGTCTTAAATAGTTTTAGTTTAAATATTAATTTGTTTAAATAATTTGTTTCATTTAAAAAGTAAAAAGTAAAAGTAAATTTTAAATAAAATATTATAGTTTAAATTGTCTTTTAGATTTAATTTTGGGATACGATTCATGCACTTTAGGATTAAAGTTTGTAGAATTAAATTAGATAAAAACTGAAACAAAAATTCAAATCAATTGTCCAATTCAAATCGAAAGTCTCAAATTCACAAGTTCCTTGTGTACAACGAACCGGGATCACTCTCGTGTTTAATTGATTCATCTTTAGCTTATTTTTGGATAATTACCTTTTCCTAAAGGTAATTTCCTAAATTTGCTCTATAACGTATTTAATTAAAAACACCGACATTTCCCAACACATCAGTTATCATCAATATTATGAAATTAGACTTGTATTTCATGGATGTAAACATGGTTCATCTTGTATTTTATTTATTCATGTTGTGAGTTGTATAATCCTAGATGCATAACACATATAACCAAGATTTTTGTGTCAAGGTTATCTGTTACACATTCGGTTAAGGCTTTCCACTTCAGTGGATCTTATAACCCATTTTTTTCCCTAATTATCCCGTAAAACTAATTAAGCTTTGAGCAGATTATGTTTTCGACTTAGCTTAACTCTAAGGTGCTTTTAAGTTTTTGCTATTACATCTGCAATTATTTTTCAATTGGATAGAAAGTTGTTAGGCTCTTTCCTTAATCTTCTGAGCATATATTTGTAACAATACTGCTAGGCAATTCTTCACTCAAAACTAAGCTAGTGTTGAGTAATTTCCTTGAAAAGCTGCTTGTTTCAGCTTATTTCGTTTTTAATCATTATCTAGTCAAGCACAAGTTAAGATTTTTTTATCTTTTTAATCTATTTTCACTAGTCCTCCCAAGTATTTATTCCAATTCATGTCTAATTTCCCATAAACAACTAATTGGTTCAAACAATGTGCTTAATTATTAATCAAACTAAAAATAAAAAGTTTGAAATGACTGAAGTAAAATAAAAATAAGACAAGGTGAAAACTAATCAAACATAAATTCAATTCAATAATACTAAAGGATTACAGTTTTTAAATAAAAACAAACATTTTGTTTGTCTAACTAATCAAACTTTGGAGATTTTTCAGGATCAAAAGCCAAATGAAGTTCTTTGTAATCTAAATCCTCTTTGAACTCGTCTTCGTCTTCTTCAATTTCATGCTCAGAAAAATAAACACCATCATCAATGATTTGACCTTCTTCCTCCAGTTTCCTCCTATACGCTTCCTCCCTCTGGCGCTGTTCCTCTTGCCTCCTTCTAAAGGAAGCAACTTCCTCCCTCTCGCGTTGTTCTTGCTCCTGTTACCCCCTTCTTAAGGAAGCAGCTTCCTCCCTCTGGCGTTGTTGTTCCAGTCGGGCATTCTCTTCGTCTTCCAGCTTCCATTGTCTCTATTCGTAAGCTTCCTCAACATAGCAATCATACTCTTCATATGGATCATTGTAAGGAAAATCAACAGGGAACTCTCCATCTGCATTAGCTTTTACTTCGGGCACCACACAAGGTTTCCTGAAAAGAACGTATAAGATTATTAGTACTAAATGATAACAAAGATACAACGTTCATAAAGTAAATAATGATACAAACTTGTTAGGAACTGCAAGTGGTATCTTCAAAAGCAACATAAAATGTTCTTTTTTATGAAGAAGCCATTTTTTAATTCTTAAAATTCTAATAATTAAGTGTTTGTTATGTTTTTGTTATGATTAATTTCATTACTTAATCCTTGTCTATATACCAAGGATGGAATACAAAGAGTCAGCAGCCTACATGCCAACATCTAATGCATATTCATGCATGTAATTAATTTTTGTGAAGTTCCAAGAATTAGCATTCTCATTGGGCGTGTAGAAAGTGTGTGCTTTTTGTGTCTTTGGGGCTTATTGTGTTTTTAAAAAATAGCAAAAAACAAGGTCTAGGACTCGAACCCTAGACCTTCCATTCAAACACTAACACACTTAACCAGTTTGCCACATGAACATATTTGGATCTAAATATGTGACTAATATTAACATTAGTAAAAATTGAGATTACATTTGGTTCTAAACATTTGTCACATGAATACTTTACTGTGTGACATTTTCAATGTGTTGGTCATAGATAGTCCCATTATAATGTGACCATAAGTATAATTTAGATACACATTTCTCAAATGTTGTGACTATTGGCAAACATATAGTCACATATTTGTTTGACGATTTAATATGATCATGTATTATATTTGATCATAGTCTTCAAGTAATTGTAAAATATTTGTCACATTTAAATAAATATAGTGGCAAATGTTTCAATACCTACTTTCAATTTGACACACACATAAAATTCATGTGTCGTTAGCATTTAACAAAATATACTAGTCACATTAAAATAATGTGTGTGACAACCTTGTTTATCAATTTGTCACTTGTAAAATAAGTCTATGTGACCATATTATTAGGAATAAAATGAGCTAAGACACTTAGACGCTGACAAGAGTTAATTGGACGTTGATAAGAAGAGATCAAGCGTTGACAGATCAAGCGTTGACAAGAAGAAATCAAGCGCTGATGAGAAGAAGTCCAACAACTGATGGAATACTTAGTCTACACGTTTTGTGTTTCTAGTAAAGATATGTTCGACATTGTAGTTTCTATGTTTATCTTTACCTATAATAGTTGATACGTAGACTCTTGTACAAGGTTCCTTAATCTATAAAAGGAGGCCTTTAGGTTTTAGTTTAATATACGTTTTACACTTTTATTGTACGCAAGTTCGATCATTAATCAAAGTGAAAGTTTGATTTATTCTGTTTTGTGTGTTCTTGTTCTAAGTGATAAATTCCGCATAGCACTTAGATTGTTTCATAACACAAAGTTTATCTAAGTGTTTAACTTGATTTAATCTCGTTTACACAAAGCTAATCAATATAAGTTTGGGATTAACAAGTGGTATCAGAGCTTGTTGAGGAACTTTGATCAAAAGAACACAAAACCCTAAAAACCCTAATTTTTCAAGAAACCCTAAAAACCAGACAAGATGTCTACTCCAGATATGACCTCCTCCTCAAGCCACAACCTAAAAATCCCCGTGCTAGATCCTGACAACTATGAGCTATTGAAGTTCAATTTTGAGCAGTGCCTTCAAATTCATGATCACACTCTATGGGAAATTATTGAATATGGAAACACATTCGATAAAGCTGCCAAGATTGCTACTGCTATTTCTGCAAGATCAATTGATGGCTCAACTGAAGAGGATCGAAAAGAAAGACCTTCAGATGGGAGAGCTATCTCAACTAAGGACATTGCAAAGAGAAGGAATGACATGAAAACTCTAAGCATTCTCAAACTTTCTTTGGGACCAACCAATCCGCACAAGTATAGAGGTTTTGAGTCTGGCAAAGAACTTTGGGCAGCTCTTCAAGTCAACTATGATGGTAATGATGATACCGACTCAGAGAAGAAGAAGCAACTCTTGCATGAGTATGTTGTTTTCAAAGCTCTTCCCAATGAGAAGCTAAGTGGGGTGAGAAGCAGGCTTCTAGACATCACAAGCAAATTTTCCTTTATGGGAACAGTGTATGGTGATCTTGATATCATTACCACTTTTCTTAAAAGTCTTGGTGATGCATGGAAGATTGAAGCAAGGTCTATTATTGCTATCAATGCTCACAAAAGTTACACTTTTGATGACGTCTACAATAAACTGAAGATTGTAGAGAATGAAATCCTCTTGGATCAAGGAAGCAAATCTACCTCTGGAAATATGGCTTTCTTCTCACATAGTGAAGGTCAAGTTGATCAAAGAGAGTCATACTTGCATCCTGTTACTGGATCACCTTGTGTTAACGGTGGATCAACCTTTGTCAGCGCCTCACATTCAGACACGGCCACATACAATTTTGACTCACCAAGAATTAAACCTGCTGGCATTGATTTTGATATGGTGTGTGAATACATTGCTGCATTGCCCAATGGTTTAGTGATTACATATGAGGACCTTGAGCAAATCAGTGATGAGAATTTGGAGGAGATGGACATTAAGTGGAATATGGCACTTGCAAGCATAAGGGCCAATAGATGGAATAGGAGATTCAGGAAGAAGATGATCTTTAATGCTAAAGACACTGTTGGGTTTGATAAATCCAAGGTTGAGTGTTACAATTGCTATAGAATGGGTCACTTTATGAGGGAATGCAGATATCCAAGAAGATCTGATGCTAGAAAGCCTTCAAGCCAAATCATCAAGGTTGAAGACACAAAGGCTATGGTTTCCATGCAAGACATTGATGGTGTTGGATGGGACTTGAGCTTTATGGCCAAGGAGGTTGAAGAGAACAAGGCCTTGATTGCAGAGAAGGAAGAAGAAGAGCATGTTCACTATGCTCTCATGGCACATTCTTCATCTTCATCAGATAATGAGGTATATGATGATGCTTTCTGTAGTAAAGGTTTTCATTTAAACACTGAAAAACTTAACAAAGAAATTTTAAAGTTAAAATCAGATGTTTTTGATGAAAAATGCAAGTTATCTAATTATCAACTGCCACTTGTTCAAACTGAAAAGACTATGGCTGAATATAAGAAAATGGAGCTTGACCTAAAAGATCAAATTAACGTTTTGTCTCATGACCTCAAAGTTAGTGTTGACCTTAGGGACATTTTGGAGAGATCCAAAGGAGTGATACAAGCTAAGTTAGATGATGCCATTAAAAACAAAGAGAATGTAGGGCTTAAAATTCAAAGATTTGATAAAGCTTCTCAAACCCTATAAAAATTTGTAAGTGAGCAAAGAGACTCTAGGGATATGACTAGGATTGGGATGAAAGAGTATGCCGATGTTCCACCACCTGCTGAAAACTTTTATGGTGTCCTTAGAAAGGATTTATCTTGGACTGGTATACTAGAACTCTAAGAAAAGGAATTTATTCCTCCACCAAGAGCTCTTACTCTAGTAGAGGAGTATAAGCAGAAAGTGACTGACCTAGAACAATGGAAGAAAGCCAATCCCACATTTTTTGTTAAAGGTGGAATGCTTAGTGAGAGTCCACTTGAGTCTATACCCATAACTGTTCCAACCCTTCTACTAGAAAACCTGTTGACCTTGGCTCATCTAGTAATAGAAAACCTAGTGTTAAGTATGCAGAAATGTATAGAAAACCTATGTCACCATAAAGCCAAGTTAGTAATAATGGGAGAGGGTTCTTTTCATCTAGACCTAGGGTTATGTCTAGAAAATCTTGTTATATTTGTGGGAGTTTTTCACATTTGGCGTATAAGTGTGTCAGTGCTTCAAAAGTCAACGCTGACAAAAAGTCAACCATGGTCAAACCAAGATCTTTTGTCCAACAAAGTCCACAAGTTACTAGACCAGCTCCATTCTTAACTAAAGGGTCTAATACTTATGGACAAATGCCTTTTCAAAAGACCAATACATGGTCTAACAGACAATGGGTTCCTGTAGCAAACCCTAATTTTGGTGCTGATAAGTGCAATTTCAGCGTTGTCAAGAACAACTTTAACGCTGACAGGAATGTTTCCAACACTGTTAGACTAGGTAATAACAAGTACTTGCAGCCAAAGGAAAAGGGGTCTAAAGCTTCATCTAGTTTGACATGGAGACCTAAACAAGACCAAAACCCTAATTCTGATGGGATTTCTATGACCTGTAATAGATTTCATTATATTTCAAAGGTCATAACTAAATCAATTGGGGTTAACTGGGTGTTCAATCCTCATAGGGATGAACAAGGGGTTGTTATAAGGACTAAATATGTTCTTGTTGAACAACCAAATGAATCCAAGTCTGCTCAGGCTTGGGTTCCCAAAGAAAACTAATTTGTTTTCTTTATGTGCAGGGCATTCAAAATCAGGTAAATGATTATGGATATTGGAATAGTGGATGCTCTAGGCACATGACAGGGAAGGATGGTTATTTGACCAACTTTACCCCCATTAAAGATGGTGACAAAGTGTACTTTGGAGGAGGATATGGTTCAATTTCTGGCAAAGGCACTCCTATCACCAATAATTTGCGTTTTGAGAACGTATTTCTGGTAAAAAGAACTTGATTATAATCTGTTTAGTGTATCACAAGTATGTGATAACAAGAATAAGGTTCTTTTCACTGATACTGAATGCTTGGTGTTGAACAAAGACTTTAAGATACCTGATGAGAAGTTTATTGATTATAGAACACCTAAGCATAAGGAAATTTATAATGTGAATCTTAATGGAATTAGGATGAATAATAATTTGTCATGTCTATATGCTAAGGCTTTAGTTGATGAACGTAATCTATGGCACAGAAGGTTAGGGCACATAAATTTTAAGAACATAAACAGACTTGTGAGACATGGTTTAGTTGATGGTTTGCCTGAAAAGGCTTTCCACAATGATCATTTTTGTGTTTCATGTCTTAAAGGCAAACAGCACAAAGTCTCTTTTAAGTCTAAACTTGTGCACTCTAGTTCTAAACCACTTCACTTGCTGCATATGGAGTTATTTGGTCCAACTAATATAGAAAGTTTAAATGGTAAATCTTTTTGTTTTGTCATAACTGATGATTTTTCTAGATTTACTTGGACGTTCTTTTTGGCCTTAAAAAGTGAAACTGCTACTGTTTTGATTAACTTTATTACCCAAATTGAAAAGAAAACAGAGAATGAGGTTAAAATACTTAGAAGTGATAATGGTGGTGAGTTTAAGAACAAATTGTTAGATGACTTCTGTGTCAATAAAGGGATTACTAGGCAGTTTAGTATAGCTAGAATCCCACAACAGAATAGGATGGCTAAAAGGAAGAATAGAACACTCATAGAAGCAGCTAGGACAATGCTGGTTGATGCTCATTTTCCCATTGCTTTTTGGGCTGAGGCTGTGAATACAACCTGCTATCTTCAGAATAGGGCATTGATCAACAAAATCCACAATAAGACACCTTATGAGCTATTTTGAAATAGGAAACCGAATATTGGTTTTCTTAAACCATTTGGATGTCATGTAGTGATACTTGATACTAGTGATGCCTTAGGAAAGTTTAGTGTTAAAGGTGATGAAGGTTATTTTATGGGCTATTCAGTGCAGAGTAAAGGATATATGGTTTACATTAAGAAAGAAAAACGTATACTTGAAAAGGTACATGTTAAATTTTTAGAAAGTAAACCTAGTGATTCTGAGAGTGGACCAAATTGGTTCTTTGATTTAGAACCTTTTATCTACAACCTTGAATTATATGCCTGTTACTAATCCAGAAACTGTGAAAGAGGATTCAAATATTGTGGAAGAACCTATTGTTGAAATTTCAGGTAAACAGGTTGACAAGGAAGTAGGATCACATGCAGTCAAATCAGCTCCCATACTTGAGTATGTTACCATCCCTATATGAACAGATGGATTTGCTGCTACTTCTGCTGCTGGAAAGGAAAAATATGGTCTACAAGAAAAGCCAATTGATGAAAACATGCATAAATCTTCAAGCGTTGATAAAGGCAATTTTGACGCTGACAGGCCAAATTCAGGCGTTGATACCTCAAATGTTGACAGGACAAGTTCAGGCGTTGACAACCCATATGAACATTTATTCTCTTCAAATGTTTTTTAACAAGGTGAACCTTCCATAGTTCATGAAGAGATTCATTCTGGTGATGATGGAGGAGAACTTGAAGATGATATTGGCATCATGGAGACTGAAACTGAAGACAACACACTTATTAAAGGAGGAACACTTACATCTACTATCAGAAATCATCCTCCTTCTCTAATCATTGGTGATGTGTTGTCTCCTGTTCAAACAAGAAGGTCTCATCAGAATCAAGGAGGTTTTATTGCCAATATCCACAAGAATGTTGATACCCCTCTTGTACAGGCATGTTTGTTTGCTTGTTTTCTGTCACAACAGGAACCCAAGAAGATATTTGATGCTCTCAAAGAACCAAGTTGGGTGGAAGCAATGCAGGATGAGCTTCACCAATTTGCCATTCAAGATGTTTGGGAGTTAGTGGACTGTCCCATATATGTAAGACCTATAGGGACAAGATGGGTTCTTAGAAATAAGAAGGATGAAAGAGGGATTGTGATCAGAAACAAGGCACATTTGGTTGCTCATGGCTATACACAAGAGGAAGGGATAGACTATGAAGAGGTTTTTGCACTTGTTGCAAGGATTGAAGCAATAAGGATTTTCCTAGCCTATGCTTCTTGCATGGGCTTCACAGTTTATCAAATGGATGTGAAGAGTGCTTTTCTTTATGGCACAATTGCAGAAGAGGTTTATGTAATGCAGCCTCCTAGTTTTTAAGATTCAGAACATCCATACAAGGTGTAGGGTGAAGAAAGAAATGTATGGACTTAATCAAGCCCCAAGAGCATGGTATGTAACATTGTCCACCTATCTGGTGGAAAATGGATTTAAGAGGGGCACCATAGATCAGACATTATTTACCAAGAAGATTGGTAAGGACTTTCTACTTATTCAGGTCTATGTGGATGATATCATCTTTGGCTCTTCAAGTACAAAGATGAGCGAAGACTTTTCCAAGCTCATGACAGACAAATTCAAGATGAGTGCAATGGGAGAGATGAACTTCTTTCTAGGTTTACAAGTTCAACAGAAAGAAGATGGTATCTTTATCTCTCAAGACAAGTATGTAGCAGAAATCTTAAAGAAGTTTGGTTTTTCCCCACATGAAAAACGGGCTAGCACACCCATGGATAGGGAACACCCTTGGGGAAAGATTGGAGATGGAAAAGAGGTGGATGTCAGGCATTATAGGTCAATGATTGGATCATTGATGTATCTTACAACTTCTAGACCCGACATCATGTTTGCTGTGTGTGCATGTGCACGCCATCAGGTGACTCCCAAATAGTGTCATCTTTATGTTGTCAAGAGGATCTTTAGATACCTTAGGTTCTATCCCACTTTGAGATTATGGTATCCAAAGGATTCTCTATTGGAGCTTATTGGTTATTCAGACAGTGATTATGGAGGTGACAAGTTTGATAGAAAATCCACAACTGGTGGATGCCAATTTCTTGGGAGCAGATTGATATCTTGGCAATGCAAGAAACAAAAAGTGGTGGCCAACTCTACAACTGAAGCAGAATATGTAGCTGCAACTGCTTGTTGTGGACAAGTCTTATGGATTCAGAACCAATTGTTAGATTATGGGTATAATTTTATGCATACCAAGATTTTTGTAAACAATAATAGTACCTTGTGTATTATTAAGAATCCTATACATCATTCTAAAACAAAACACATACAAATTAGACATCATTTTATAAGAGACTGTTTTGAAAAAGGTTTAATTCAACCAGATAGGGTTGACACAGAAGAAAATGTAGTAGATTTGTTAACTAAACCTTTTGATGTTGTGAGGTTTCAATACTTGGTAACAAGTATTGGAATGATCAATCTTACCTAAAATATGTTTTTGGAACTTATTGTAAAAGTAA
Organism: Glebionis coronaria; assembly: GCA_025667525.1. Taxonomy (NCBI): domain Eukaryota; kingdom Viridiplantae; phylum Streptophyta; class Magnoliopsida; order Asterales; family Asteraceae; genus Glebionis; species Glebionis coronaria. The sequence continues at coordinate 452,336,452 of CM046879.1, forward strand.
GTACAGGATATGCACTGTTATTGGTCTTTGTACAAAATTAGGTTTTCCACTTTATTTGTCTAACGCTGACAAAGGTTATTTTAACGCTGATAAGTGTTAAAATGGACGTTGACAGCAATATGTTAGTTTTGTGGTTTTTGATCTAATTATGCAGGCATTATGAGCATTGTACAAATGGATACAGAGTTGCTTATGGATCTTTGGAGCTTACTAGGAGTGTGTTCAAGTTTATGGATGATGGTTGGAATGTTTACATTCCTATCTTGACATAAAATTTTATTGCATATTTTCTTTTTGGCAACTTGTATATCATATTTTAAGGGGAGGTTTTAGGAAACCTTTAGGAATTTTGGGTATTCTTATAATACTCTTATCACAATTCTAGATTGTGTCCACTGGTGAGTACGAGTTAGTTTACTAAATCGTAAGGCACTGTAGCATGCAAAGTATATATATACTTTGAACGCTGCCAAGACTTTTTTACCTAGAATTGGTTATGGTCGGTTGGGAGACTTAGGTACGTTTTTATTGGGCTTACCTGGGAAGTTACAAGGGATTTATATGAGATAACTTCATTGTTAAGAACTTTGGTTAGCAAGGGACACTTGAGGGCAATTATGTCTATCTTGCTTAAGCAAGTGTGCATGATTGGACAGTGCTTACCACCCTATAGTGAATTTCAGTCTATAAGTTATCTTCACTGGGATAAATTACTTTGTTAAGGTCCTTTTTCTTTTAAATTATTTTTATTTTTGGAGGCTGACAGTTTTCTTTCCAAACGCTGTTAAGACCAATTTTGACGTTGACATGGCAATTTCTAACGTTGATAAGAATATAGCTGTTGGGCGCTGATAAGTTATTTTTGACCGTTGATAAACATTGGGTCCTACCCAGTTGTTATTTTTGACGAAAATATGGGCCGTAATTTTAGAAGTTGGTAACTTTTTATTAATGTTTGAGATAAGTTATATATTTTCAAGATTTTCATAATTACTTTTTGAATATAACTGCCTCACATCTTGACCAATCACATATTTTCACCTCTCCTATATATTTGGCTCATTTCATTTAAATAGGGTAACTGTTTATTCTTGTCTAACTATATTTTCTCAACACCTTCATCTTCCATAACTTTTATCACAACTTTCTTACATCAATGGCACCTAAGTTTAAACCTAGAGATTTGGAATTGGGGTTCAGGAGTCAACACAATATAGTAGCTTATTTACAAGCTGATAATACACTGTTTCCCCAATATACTCAGATGGTTGAGTATTTGAATGCATCTCCATTAAGGTATGCACTTTCTCATGCTCCTTTTATCCCTGTCACACACATTAAACATTTTTGGAACATTGTACGTTCCTCAACAGTTAATGAAGTGACTACATTGACTGCTATTGTCCATGGGGTTCCATGGGTGGTTACTGAAGCTTTGGTTCGCCAAGCTTTGCATCTTAATGATGCAGATGGTATAACCACCCTACCCTTTGCAGAGCTAGAACAAGGACTCCAAGCTTTGGGATATCATTTGTCTGAACAAGGACATTTAAACAAATATTCAAAACAAGAATTTCCCCCAGCTTGGAAGTACTTAATACATGTCATTCTTCAATGTTTGAGTCCCAAATGTACTGCACACAATGAAATCAACCGATCTATTGGGAGTGCCATTGTGTGTATTGCAACTGGGGAAAAATATAACTTTTCAAAAATGATTTTTGATGGCATGTGTCATAATAAGGGTAACAAGATGACTCTTGCTTATCCAAGGTTTTTGCAAATGGTTTTTGATTTACAAGCATACTGCAATAGGGATCACAATGATTTTTATACGATCCCTGTTAAAAAGAAAGTAATTTTTGGGAAGATGAACTCTGAATCTTATATAGACCTACCCCTCACCCAAGCCATGCTTACTGTTATTGAAGCAGCAAACCCACACCCTCAACCACTACCAGACCCATTGCCTGAACAACCACCATCACCCCAGCAAATGGAAGTTGACCTAGAACAATTCAACGTTGACACTTCAAATGTTGGCATTGAAACTCCAAATCCAAACGCTGACACCCTTTTACCACAAACCCAAACACCCCTTAACCTTCAAACAGACACTCAATCCACTCCATCTTCCACACCACTAGTATATAGGTTGATTAAACGCCAAAGGACTACTGGAGTGTTCTCCTTTAGTGGTCCTAGCCATGTTGCAGAGAGAACCACCACCATAAGTGTGGTTGGTGACATGGGTGGGGCTGGGACTATTGGTTCTAGCTTAGAAGCAGGCCAAGACAGTCCTAACATCATTAAGACCCCATCCATGCCCCATGAATCTACTTTGGGAGGTCAAATTCCAATTCTAGAGGAGGGCATATTGGAACCTTACATAATTTTGGAATTGACGGTTGTCTGCATTAGCTTGCAAAAGCAAAATGCAGACCTTGTACAGACTGTCAACACACAAGGCCTTGAACTCAAGCAATTGAGGGAGAGGATAGTTATTTTGGAAGGAGCTAACACTAGGCTTAGGTAGGAGGGTTCTTCCAAAGGGGAGGATGAACAGGTCCATATGAGTGACAAAGGGTCACAAGAAGGTACTTCTCTCGGTGATTCTTTGGGTATAGCTGAGGCTCTTACAGATTTAAAGAGACAACCAGGTTTTGATGCTTCATTGGTTAACCCTACAAATTTGTCTTTTGTAGAAATGATGGAGTAGTTCACAAAGTCAAGCGCTGACAAGAGTAAATTAGGCGTTGACACTCATAGTTTGGACGCTAAGAGACTTGTAGATGTAGTTGGTGTATCCCAGTCATCAGCTATCATCAAGGATGTGTCTACACAGGTACCATCAACTTCTTTACCCACTATTGATGTATTGGATAAAGGTAAAGGGATTATGCTAGAAGCAGAAGTTCCTAAGGATGCAGCTCACGTACATTTTGATTCCATTTTGGCTGCACAACATGAGGAAAAAGAGAGGATGAAGGAGACTGCTATTGAGTCAAAAATTGTGGCTACTTCTGAAAGTAATAAGGGAGGTAGTGATGATGAGAGTACTGATTCAAGGTGTGATGATTATTGAAGATCCAGAAAGGCTTGAAAATGGTGATGAGTTGGCTAAGGAAAGGCTTGAGGAGTTGAAAATGCAAGTTGATTATGAGATGCCTAAAGTAGCCAAAATGTACTTTGCATGGGAGAATACAGTTATGGAGAATCCGAACATGACAATTTCAGATCAAATTTGGGGTTTGGAGATTCTGCTAAGAGTTCAAAGAGATTGCAAGGTAATTTTGAAGTATAGGCTAGCAAGGTTCTTTCACAGACTAAGAAGGATAGAAGGGAGCTCTACTATATGCTTCTCAGATGTCATCAAGGGGGTTGGACTTTCAAGAAATTGCAGGATTTGTCCTTTGATGAATTGGAGTTTCGCGCTTATCCCATATGGGCACGTATTCAAGAGGAGAATACTATCAGACTTCTTTCTGATGAAAGAAAGGAAGAACTTGCAGAAGAGATGCAGATTCAAAAGGCTTCAATTGCACCAAGACCAGTGAAGAAGGGACTTCCTATTGAATTCCCAGCTTTGGATAGAGTGAATCCTAGTGATGCAGTTATTAGAAGGAGTATTAAGCTCTCACCTTTGGAAGCTTCACATATTGAAGAGGTATTACCTTTTGATTCCAGAAACCCTATAGTTCACTATGAAGAAGTTGCAAGTGGGTTTTGGATGATTGGCAGATATGGAAAGAAGGTACATACTTTTACTACTCTTATCTCTTTGTTTGCAAGCCTGGATAGAGAAGACTTGGTAGATCTTTGGGGATTAATGAAGACCAAGTATGAGGCTGAAGCACCTACTTCAGTCAATTGAATAAAGATTTGGTCTACATTCAAGAGAATGTGTGAGCCAAATGATTCGGATCCAATATGCTTGGATCTGGATGATATCAGTGGACTTCAATGGCGTCTACATTCAGCAGCCGATGTTTACCATTTGTGTACTACAAATTTTTCAGAATATAATCTAGTGGCTGTTGAATATCCCATGTCCAAGGAAGTTTTGAAGAAAATGGTGTCAACGCAGCTGGAAATGGATTATATAAGTGATGTTGGCAAAGATTTAATTAGGTTTATTTATTTCCTAATTAACAAGTGATTTGTATTTGTAAGAATCCTCCTTGTACTTAGTTTTAATTCAGAAACTTGATTACTAGAGTAGATATCAAGTTTAGGGGAGGATTGTTGGGAGTAAAATGAGTCACGACACTTAGACGCTGACAAGAGTTAACTGGACGTTGATAAAAAGAAATCAAGCGTTGACAGATCAAGCGTTGACAAGAATAAATCAAGCGCTGATGAGAAGGAGTCCAACCACTGATAGAATACTTAGTCTACACGTTTTGTGTTTCTAGTAAAGATATGTTCGACGTTGTATTTTCTATGTTTATCTTTACCTATAATAGTTGATACGTAGACTCTTATACAAGGTTCCTTAATCTATAAAAGGAGGCCTTTAGGTTTTAGTTTAATATACGTTTTACACTTTCATTATACGCAAGTTCGATCATCAATTAAAGTGAAAGTTTGATTTATTCTGTTTTGTGTGTTCTTGTTCTAAGTATTAAATTCCACATAGCACTTAGATTGTTTCGTAACACAAAGTTTCTCTAAGTGTTTAACTTGATTTAATCTTGTTTACACAAAGCTAATCGATCTAAGTTTGGGATTACACATATATGATTTTTGGTCACATTCAATGTGTGTATGACAAATATTGTCACACATGTATACGTATAATGTGACTACTACTTGAACCAGACTTTGATTCGGTAACACTCTCGAATTATTAAGTGACTAACGACTCATCCAAAAAGCATTTGTTAGCCCTAGTCACGTAAATATTCATATGCGTGACAAACAAAATACGAAATGGTCAAGCAAACTGACTTCAAGTGTAACCGTTTATTTATGACTGGCGAATTCAGTCACACAAAAAAAATTATTTGTGACTACACGAAATTCGGAATATGTGACCGAATACTATTTTTGTACTAGTGTATTGATCATATTTTGAGCAATTCAGTTTAAGTGCTTATCCCAATAAGTTGTTCTCTTAAAAGTGCTTATTCAAAAAGAGCTTATTTGGCTTATAGCTTATTTCAGTTGAAATCCTTGAAACTGACTAGGCAATATTGGATTAGAAGCTTTTTGAAACAAGTCTCAGCTTATTTGGTGAGCTAGAACTCTTGTTCTAGCTTATTGAAGTCATAGTGCCCGTTTTGCTTAAATAGTCTTAACTAATTGCACTTTAGTCCCTAGTTTTTAGGGATTAGTTTAAGTTGTATTAAATAGTTTAAACTTTTTAGGTTTTGCAAGTTGGTCCTCAGATTTGTTAGATTGTTACATTTTCTGTTTGGTAGTTTGGAAGGTTGTTACATTTTGGTTAATAGGTGGTAATATTTTCATTTCAAGTCCTTTTTAAGTTTCTGAATTTACATTTTCAGTCCTTGTACTTTTATAAACTTTACATTTTGAGCAATTTTTTATTTTATGCATTGATTACTTGTACATTTGGCATTATGTGTGGTATGTGTACTTTGTTTGTAGCTTAGTACGGTTACGTAGAGATCATATTTTTACATTTTTACGTGCTTTGTGATAAATAGACCTAGATTACCAAATTTTTATAAAATCTAACACCAAAAACAATTAGTTAACCTGATTTCTATTGGATAATCAATTCGTATTGAATCGAGAATAGCGAACTAAAAAGACAAGGATTATACACATTGTTTAGAGTAGATCATGGTTAAAACTTACAATTGCCTTTGGGTGATTCCACCAATTCTAAGTTTCTTTGACATATTATCAGTTCAATTGGTATGGATGTTTCTTTTCTACCTCCATTCCACCAATTGAACTTTGATGTTTGTCAAAACACCCTCTTTGGACATACTTAGCAAACACTTACTTCTAATTTGAGATTTCTTTTCTTCTTCCCTCTCAAGTTACTTAGTAGGTAGTGACTATATATACATTGGTGTTACTTTTCTCTCTACTAACCTTTGTGTAGCATATTACCTTAGCTCATTCCCTTGGTGCCCCAAGCAAGGGGGAGTAAACACCAAGGGGCAGCCTCTAGCAAATTCAATTATTCTCTTCCTCAACGACTTGTGCTAACCTTTTTGCTTCGACAAAGGCGGAGAAATGATAGTGATAAACTCGTTTATAATTCGAACAATTTTGGATTTTACATAAATGAGTTTATAGTTTGTTGTAATTAAAAAGAGGGAGATTGTTAATGCAAAGTAATGCCTAAAAACATTATTAGTGTTAACTAATCTTTCTTAGTTTTGATCAAGACAAATTAAAAAGACATTTATCATCAAATACAATCATAAGACGAATTATCTAACAAACACTATCATAAAGGTAATAATCATTTAAGTATTACACTAACATATCTTAATTATGATTAGTGATCATAAAAGTGATTAGTCCTAAACTTACATTTTTTCAAATGTGACAAAAGATTTTTTTAATAAACTTTCGTTTTAAGAAAATGTTTTATTAAAATGGAAAATGTAAATTTGAATATGGCATATTCCAAATGCCATAGGAATACCTTTGAAGGTAAAAACTTACCTCGGATATTACTTCCCCATTAAAAGATAAAAGGGAGCGGAGTCTACTACCACGGATCCTAAAATGCATATGCGGTTCCTTAATGATAAGGAACGGCAAGACAATTAAGGAACCGCGAGCAGAGAGCCGCTAGCTTTTGTCTGCTATAAATAGTGGATCAAATCTGCATTTTCCACAACCCTTTTTGGACACTCTTTCTATTATCCTTCTCCTTTATAATTCCTAATCATTTGTAAATAATCACTTAATGTGTTAAGTATGTTTACTTATCCTTATCCCCGTGATCTTCTTATTTACCTTGTCTAAAGAGAAGATTACTCACACACTTGTGATGTGATTAAAGATGAAGCCTTGATGAAGATCATCCTCTCCTAAAGATCTAGTCATGTTCATAATTTGTTTTATTTGAGTCTTCTATAGATCCAATGTATTTGTGAATACATGGATTAGTTGTGTTAATCCATTTTATTTATGAATAATTGGATTAAGTCTTGTGTAAATCCATTGTATATGTGTATACTTGGATTTGTGTTGTGTAGATCCAAGTTACATATGTATACTTGGATATGTGTTTTATTGAGTTGTAAAAGTTGTGACTTGTGAGTTCTCACTAAACTATAATGTGATGTGGTTGTGTCTTGTGAGTTCTCACTAAACTATAAAGTGATACATAGTTATGTCTTGTGAAGTTATCACTTAGCTTCAAAGTGAAGAGTCGTGAAGATTGGTTCTATCTTTCGATTAGAACTCGACATCTAGCCTTGTGTCGGAAAATGGTGAAGTAGGAAACGTTGTGTAGATTGGTTCTATATTTCGATTAGAACTCGACATCTAGCCTTGTGTCATAAAATGGTGAAGTCGGCGACGTTGTGTAGATTGGTCCTAGCTAAGATTAGGTCTCTACATTTAGCTTAGTATCGGAAAATAATGTAAGCGGCGTTGTAAGGTTTTCTCCGCCAAGAAGGGAGCTTGTGGATATAGTGGAAATCTCGAGTAAGGTGTACTTGAGGAGTGGAGTAGGAACGAAGATAGAGCTTCGTTGCCGAACCACTATAAATCTTGGTGTCTTCCTATTAGGTCGTTTCTTTCCTTACTCTTTACTTACTCTTGTTATCACATCACACACATCTACTACTTGTCATTGTTAATGCATTAGAATTGAACCTAATCATTATGTAACTAGCTTTCAAGTAAAAGGTAGTTTTGAGACAAACCTAATTGAAAGGAATTTTATTTACGACATAAACCGAAGAAGAAACTATTCAACCCCCCCCCCCCCCCCCCCCCCCCCTTCTGGTTTCTACATGATACATTTGGATTGTCTTGAAAACGATACATACATAAAAACACTAAACATTATATCCGGCCTACTCTCCGTGAGGTAAAGTAAACTACCAATCATACCTCTATATATGGTACTATCAACATAATCGTTAGTTCCATCTTTGGTTAGTTTAGTTTTTGTTGACATTGTTGTGTTGCTTTAGACTCTTCTAGTCCATATTTCTTAAGCATTTCTTTGATGTATTTAGATTGATTAAAGAAAATACCATCTTTTATTTGTTTAATTTGCACACCCAATAAAACGTTTAGTTCACCCATCATGCTCATAAATTTATCAAGCATAATTTTAGAGAAATCATCACTAAGTTCTTGACATGTAGACCCAAAAATAATATAATCGGCATAGATTTGAACAATTATTTTATGTGACCCCTTTTTCTTAGTGAACAATGCGTTGTCTACTTGACCCGTTGAATGTTCATGCTCAATTAGAAAATACTAAAGTCGGTCATATCATGCCTTGGGTGCTTGCTTGAGACCATAGAGAGCCTTTTTGAGTTTGTAAACATGATTAGGTTTTTAAAAGTTTTCAAAACCGGGAGGTTGTGCAACATACACTTCCTCATTAATGAAACCATTTAGAAACGCACTTTTGACGTCCATTTGAAATAGTTTGAAGTCATGAGCACACACATAAGCAAGTAAAAGTCTTATGGACTCAAGCCGAGCAACCGGGGCATAGGTTTCATCATAATCTATACCTTCTTTTTTATTATACCCTTTTGCAACAAGCCTAGATTTTTTTCTCGACACAACATCGTTTTCATCTAGTTCATTTCAAAAGACCCATTTTGTTCCAGTTATCGTTTGGTTACTAGTCCTTGGTACTAAGTACCAACCATCATTTATCACAAATTGATTTAACTCTTCTTGCATAGCCAGTACCTAATCTATGATGGCCTCATCAATATTTTTAGGTTTAATTTGAGATACAAAGTAAAAGAAGTTACTTTCATTTTAAGCTTGTGACCTTAAGGTCATTTCATTTAGGTTGCTTATGACAATGTACAGGGGATGACCTTTTGTTTCTTTGATGTTTAAAGGTTCAAGGTTTAATGGTTCATTTCCCTTGTCATTTTCAAGATTAAGTTGTTGATTATTAGCTTGACTTTCAATTAGATCATCATCTACCAAAGGTGATGTTCTAGAGGGAGGTGGACTTTCGTCGAAGGTTCTGTTTAATGTATCCTCGACACACATGGTTTGTTTGTTTAGGACTATGTAAGATTTGATATTTTAAGAATATTCAAGGAAGACTCCTTCGTACGACTTTGGGTCGAACTTGGTGAGATAATCTTTAGTTTTAAGAATAAAACATTTACTTCCAAACACTCTAAAATATCCAATAGTCTGTTTTCTTCCTTTTAATAGTTCATAAGGTGTTTTATCAAGAAGTGGTCTAATTAAAAGACGATTAAGAATATATGTAGAGGTATCTACCGCATGACACCAAAACTTTTGTGGCATAGCCGACTCATTTAGCATTGCTCTACTCATTTCTTGAAGTGTTCTTTACGTTCTACTACCCCGTTTGATTGAGGCGTTCTAGGAGCCGAGAAATTATATGTGATACCTTTGGTGTCACAAAATGCTCCAAAGCATGCCTCATTGTCAAACTCCCTACCATGATCCGTACGAATTGACACAATACGAGAATCTAGTTGGTTTTAAATTTTCTTGCTTAAAATCTCAAAATGTTCAAAAGACTCATTTTTTGTTTTCAAAATTTTTGTCCATGTATATCTTGAGTAATCATCCACGATGACCAAAGTGTAGAGATTACCTCCAAAACATTGCACCATGGATGGACCAAACAAGTTCATGTGCAAGAGTTATAGACACTTAGATGTAGACACAACATTTTAGCCTTATGGCTTGAGTGTCTTTCTTTTCCCATTTTATTGTTCATATTTTACTTATGGTAGGTTTCTTAAAATATCCTTCCTAGCCAAAGATTGTAAAAGACCCATATTGATATGACCGAGACGCCTATGCCAAAGAGTGGAGGTGTCATATATTGTGGTCAAACAAATGGCGTCTTTGATGAGTCAAACTTCATCACATATATGTTATTTTTCCTAATTCCTTTTGCTATGGTTATGCCATCTTTTAGTATTTTACTTTTGTTTTCTTCTAAAAGAATTTTTCATTTGTTACTACAAAGTTGACTTATGCTAAGTAGACTAGATCCTAAGTTCTCGACATTAGCAGCATTATCTATGGTGATGTGGTCGCTTGAAATGATACATTTCCCATGGTACCAAATTTTTATTGAGAATTGATTATGATAGTCAAAGTTGAATGGAACTTGGCTATACCTTCCTAGTATTACTTGGTCACTTTTCGGAAAGGGGCGTTCGGGATAAGATGGACTTGGTCGAGTTTGTAACTTTCTAGCTCTAATGTTCATTTCCAGGTTTCTAATATTTGTGTTATATTTTTCTGGATTAATTTGCTTTGGTTTACAAGAGACAACTACAAATTCGGCATGATTTTGCACTTGCTGTTCTGTCAGACCTAGAGACCCTATAGAGGGTGTTAGACCCTTTCTCATGCGGTCTGTGACTATCTGTGACAGTTTTGGCTAGGATGTTTATCGTGTCGTTTCGTGGTGGTGTTTTCGCGCTAGAAGGTATGTCTTGTTTCCCAAACCTCAATCCTGTTTTGTCTTTACTATCTCTTTGAAAGCTTAACATCTCATCGATATAATCTGATTTTTTATTAAACTTTACAAATTTTGAGTTTTGTATTATTAACGCCTTTTGATTGTTTTTAATTTTTTCAACTTCGAGAGTGAGCTCTTAACATGTCTCACATTTATCATTAGATGATTTACCTCGTTTTAATCTTTGTAGCCTTGCTTTTAGTTCATAAACTTCGTTTTCTAAACTTTCATTTTTAGTTTTCAAAAGCTTGTTTTTGTTTATGATCTTAAGACTTAATTCACAAAGTTTATTATATTCAATTTGTAAGGTATCATCATCTAATGAGAAGGAGTAGTAAGATGAGTCTGAATGCACCTCATTGGTTTTATGTGCCACGAGTTCTAGCTTTTCCTTTTTGGATTCGTCTCCTTCATCTTCACTTGCACTACAAGATCCATTTACGAATGCTCTTTGTGTCTTTGGCTTGGAATTTGGACAATTACCAATGAAGTGATTTGGATCACCACATTGGAAGCATTTTCTTTCCTCTTTGCCTTTCTTGATGTCAAAGGGCTTTCGAGTTGCCCTTTTGTTATCAATTTGTTGCTTCACGAATCTTCCTCACCTTTTGAAAAATTTATTGAAGTCACGGACGACCATGGCATACTCTTCGTCATCACTATTGGACTCTTGATCATCATCACTAGATTCAACTCTAGCTTTCAACGTGACTGATCTTTTTTTTTCTTTCTTTCCTTTGATGATCTCGGATTGCTTTTCCATCACCATCTCGTATACCTTGAGATTCTCGAAAAACTCGTCCAATGACAAGCTTGAGAGACCCTTAGATTCTTCAATGGTCGTGACTTTTGCTCTCCACTTTGGATGAATTGCTCTAAGAAATTTTCTAACAAAATTCTTAGTAGATATTGTTTCGTCAAGTGCTTTGAGTTAAGTAATGATAGTGTTAAACCGAGCAAATCCCATATAAATTTACTCTTCTTTAAGGATAGAAAATTGTTCATATTGTTGAGCAAGTAGATCAATTTATTATCCTTGACTTGTGAGTTTCTTTGATGTGTGACTATTTATGAGTGCCTAATTTCTTTGGCGGTTTGACACATGAAGATTCTTTCATACTCCTTTTTAGGTAGAGCATTGTAAAGCATCATTTTGACTTCATTATTTTTTACCAACATTTTATTTTGATCATCGGTTGTTTTTCACGTGGACCCAATTCAAATTGGTTAGTGGTAACATTATTGACCGTTGGTGCATAATCACTTTCAATGATTATGTACCAAAGATTTCAAAGCGATTTTTCAATTTATAAAACCATCGGTTTCAAAGAGTGGTGGTCTTGGTATAGATTGTCCTTCTTTGTAATTTTCAAAATCCATGGATTGATTCAAGTTTAAAATTACAATATACTTTAAAGATCTTGAGTACATATCTCTGATACCATTTGCAGAAAACTAGAACCGGGGGCGGGGGGGTTGAATAGTTTTACCGATTAGTTTTAGTTTCTTTAAAACTTTGTATGTGATTAGTATGTATATAGATCAAGTATGATTGACTAAGTAATAGAGATAGAGATAGAGAAAAAATAAAGCAAACCACAATGCACAAGGATTTATAGTGGTTCAACCTAGCAAGATCTCACTTATCTTGCCCTACTTTCACTCCTCGAGTATCCACTCGAGAGTTCTACTTCACTCGTTAAAAATCTCCTTTACACTGGTGGAGAAACCTTTACACTATAGCTTACAATCTTTACTGACACCTATGCTATGATGTCGTGTTCTTTTAGACGGGTACAACAACTCCGTTCACACTATATACTTTGTGTTCTACAACACCAACCACGTTATTACACAAGTAGTAGATGAATGGGTACAACAATGGTGACTGTATAGATAACACTGAACACAATCACACAATGTAAACTTTGAAGGATCAAAGCTTGGAAATAGAATTCATGTAAGTGATCTTCAAGTTAACAAAGATCTAAATCACAAGAGACAAGAAGTAAGAGAAAACTAAAAGTTAGTAGGCTAGAGATAATAAGAGAATTAGAGAGATAGATTAGAAGAGGGGAAAGTGTGATGCTTGGAGTTGGCTTTGTATTTATAGGCAAACCATCACAAGGTCTCGGACCCCGGTGGACCCTTACACCAAAGGCCCGCCCCTTTGTCGAGGGGTTCGTGACTGTTGACTTTTATTGCCTCATAAATACTTGTACAAGATCACACTCAAACAATGTATCTATCTATGTTTGACTTTTTGCATTAGATATATATACATAGAGAGAGAGAGAGAGAGAGAGAGAGAGATGTTTTACACATTATAAGTTTACACTAAAAAGATTAAAAGTGTAGAAAACTTTTTTACTAAAGTTTAGAAACATAAGATCATGGATAAAAAACCTTTATTGTTGATTGTAATACAAACATAAAAATATGTTTGATGTTTTGTCATTAACAAAACCTTCAGAGTGATTAGAATATAAACATCATTTTAATACGATATTTGTATTCACACTTACTCTAGGAATCCACATCAACCAAATTCAATAACCTTAAATCCTATTTAACATAATGCTATAAATCAAATCCAAAGAACCAAAATTTCAAATAATAAACCTATTAACAAAATTCTAAAAGCCCTAAAACTTATCCAATGCACCAAATAATACAATAGGCATACATCTAATCATTCAAAAAAATGCCAAACAATATAAAATAACATACCTAAAATTGATTTTCCTTTTAGTTGAGTGAAGCAAGCGATGAAAATGAACTTGGAATCCAACTCTACCCAAAACTCAAACTATATAAATTCAATAAAAAAAACATAAAATATACACCATTAAAACAAAAGAAGACTAAATCGTTATATGAACAAAAAAAAGTGAAAACCTTGGAAGAAGAGATAATAAATTGAAAGAATAACGCCTTTCTTGACTTTGTCGGATTCTTTATTACACCACCTATCACACCCCACTATGGCGGAATATGGGGCGCGACGTATGGATATCATCACAACAATAGCGTGTCTATAAAAAGAACTCAATGAAATTGAAATATCATGAATGGTGACACAAAATGTCATGACAATATCTCAACAAATGCAGGGGTCTAGGTAAGTAGGTAAAAGTCCCACCTCTCACCAAAGACAAACAAATAAACAAACATCAAACATATAGGTGTCTAAAATGTATCACTTATTCAATCAATGAAAAGAAAACTAAGAGGAAAGGGATTCCTCCTAACGCAGTCCTAGCAGCCCCTAGACTCTAGCCACTTCTAACATCATCCTTCATAACTACCTCACCTAAAAATGACACTAAAATCTATCAACATAAACTTGGTGAGAACATAGATTTAAGTTATCTAAATATCATAAGAACTTGACATCCGTTGTAAATAATTTGAAGAAAAACAAATTAAAGCAATGGACTATAAAGTGATATTCATGTTCACTTACACACAACTACAAACATAACATACCATAACAATTGAGTACACAAAATAAGAACAAATGCACCCACACCTATCCGGATATTTCCCATACCCAGTACGGAAGTTGAACCCATATCCCCGTCGAGATATCTTGCCTCCGAGAAGACGATGTACATGTACTCAGAACATATGTACTCAGAACGCATGCCAGAACACATAATAGAACATATAACATATCACATAAGTAGGCATATCACATAATAGCACATTAAGTCCACACATTTGAAAAAACATATTATCAAAATATTTTAAAGAACATAGTACTAAGACATTTAAAAATAGTACAAGTTTCATCTCCATCCCATACTAGAAAAACATTTAAAAAACTTAGTAAAAATGGGACTATGAATTCACCTGATTGAGCTTCTCCAAATATTTCGCGCACTAGCAAAAAGCTAAACAAATAAAATGCATAACATCAAGACATGAACCACTAATTAAAATGGCTCATCAATCTATGATGTACATCTAACCCTCACTCTCATATTAACTCCATATATATGGTCTAAGCATCCCAATATCCCTATCTAACAAGTCTTTAACTTAGTCAAGTTTGATACCTACCCCGTTTACTTTTTACCCAAAACAGTCCCGGTTTTTAGTCCCCAAACTATGAGTCAAACGCCCAACTAACCATACCCATGATTTCTGTAAAGAAAACCCTATTCCCTTACATGTGTTATATAACTCCTCTATTTTGAACCAACCTTAAAGATATAGTTAAGGCCCCGATATACATGTATATACTTTTATCTATTCAGATTTTACTGATTTTGAACATATAAAAAGTTTGATATGATCAGAGGGTCTTCCACTATCCAAATTGATTAGAGCTCTTTCCGATATCTTATATAACATATAAACTAACTCTCATATTCATTTTAAGTTCCAATTGTACTTCTAAGTATCCTAACCATCTTAAAACATTAATTTAAACCCGACTGATTTCAAAACTGTTTTGACCTCCGACTGTTGTAACCTGTTTTTGACCCAGTTCTCGACCTCCAATTTAGTCCTAGTTTCTTGAATTAAAAATCCAGCTCAAATACCTTTTCATAGGTACTTGGATCGCATCATAAATGTGTCTAGAACTCTAGATATGATTAAAACAATAGACCTAAAATTCTGCACAGTTTTTAATTACGAATTTAATTAAATAAACCTAATTAATTACCCAATTCATAATTAGTTACAAGCCCTAATTAATCAAATCATTACAATAACATTAAATCTCATATTTTAATTTTTCCCTAACCCTAAATCCATCATAGGATGATTAAGAATGAATTAAAAACACTTTAAATGAAAAGGGTTTAAAGATTTACCTTTAATTTATGAAAACCAAATTTTAGATGAAGAACCCTAATTTTTTGTTAATATGTCGCGACCTAAAAATGTCCAGGGGAAAACAATATTCGTGTTTTGTTTGTGTGATAAAACATTATATAGTGGTCTTAACCTAATCCTAGCCCAATCCATAAACCTTCTTTCCTTTTCCTTTTTTTCCTTTTTCTTTTCATTCTTTGCGTTTGTTCCACCGCCCCTTTATATTTTTTAATTTTTTTGTTATTTTAATTTATTATTAATACTTTATTAATCTTTCCTTAAATTACCTTAATTTATTTCAGGCCATAGGACCTCCAGAACCTCAAAACCGTAAAACTAGTAAATTTTACGCGTATACCGTAAAAGACATAAAAATATACATTTTTATAAAAATTCTTGAAAAATGAAATAAACTAAATAACTAAGTCCTAAATGACTTAAAACCATCCCAGAAAATATTCCCATGACTAATTACATTATCCGAGACCTCAAAATACTAAACCCTAAATCGTAAAAATACGATTTACTATAATACATATACGTACACATAAAATATTAAAATAACGCCATATAATATCATAGCTAAGTGAGCTAAAGAGCACGAACTAACCCCATCTAAGCACCATATAATGTACTATGCACTACATGTACGATGTCTAACATCCAGTCAAAGACTCAAATATAACATATTGCACATAAACGCACACTAAGAACAAAAATTAAAGTCAAACAGTCGTAAGTGACAAACTCCTAAATCTAGGGTTGTCACATCACTCCCTCCTAATAGAAATCTTGTCCCGAGATTTACTCCCTAAGCACAATAACTACGTCTTACAATTACAGAAGGCTTCCTCTACTTCCTCTACTTCCTTTTCGCCTGTTACATCTATTGAGTACCCAAGGGTCTCTATCCTAAGGCTCACCCTCAGCACATGTACCAGTTTGGGTAGGCACAAAGCCAAACTCGGTTTCTGAACCTAATAGTAAAATAGCACAATGAACTCCTCAAGAAAACATACCCGTCTCCACATCCGGGTTCTGCACGACCTCTACTACATCCATATAGTAAACTCTTCCTCCTTTACGATCCCTGTTGTTTCTGTTCCAAGTGTTGTGACCTACGTTGTTGTGCTGTCTCGTGTTCCTATTACCTTGATTCCCTTCCAGTGCTAATGGTTTTTCAACTTGCCCTGGTGCTCTTCCCAACCTCGGGCAACTATTCCTATAGTGTTCGGGATCTTCACACTCAAAAAAAGTACCTCTTGCATAGTCCGCTATAACCACATGTACGGGTGCTGCATTTAGAGTAGGTGCTCGGCACTCCCTAGCGAAATGTCCCAGCCTCTGGCAGTTAAAACACACCACGCACGGTGTACCACTTCTATGATACTTAAAACATGTAGGACACCTTGGATTATTTCCCGTGTACCCACCATCAGTTGTCGCCACAAAATTCTTTCCATCCCTCATTTCCTTATTGGCTTCCCAGTTGTTCTCGTCCCACTCTACTTCTTCTAGCTCCTTCCGATTTTCTACAGCTTTTCCCAAGGTTTCACTTGCTACCGCCTCCTCAGTGATTATTCCTGCCGTCAGTATGGCCTGTTGTATTGTGTTAGGCTGAGTAGCCTTAATCATTCCCCTGATCTTCGAGGGCATCCCATCGATGTATCGCTTAATCTTGTTCGCCTTCGGGGTAACCAAGTGAGGTACCAATTTCGCCAACTCGTGGAAACGATCCGTGTACTCTGCATGAGCAGCTCCATCCATAGCATGTCCCAAAACTCATTTTCCAGCTTCTCCATCTTAATACTTGGACTGAACTCTGCAATCATAAGAGCCTTAAAGTCGTCCCAAGCCATAGCATTTGCAGCAACTCTCCCTCTTGCTTGAACTTTGTATTCCACCAAGTCAAAGCCTTCCCAACAAACGAACCAGTTAAGTACATTATCCTCTAGTTTGGTAAGCAACCACTCATCTATATCACAATCTCCATCTTCTCACTCCACTGGGTGAGTACCACCGCACCACCATTTCCATCATACTCTTTCACACCACAGGACGTGGATGCCTTATAGGTACAGACATTGTTACCACCTCCACCTTGACCGTTGTTATTGTTGTTGTTGTTCAGGTTATTCGTCACTTGCTAAACAATGGTTGGTATGATGTTGGCCATTTGAGCAGCAATCAAAGCAGCCAAGTCGGGATTGTCGCCACCACCACTTCCTCCATCCCCATTTCGGGTATTCACCATACTGATTGCACGACGTGAAACTCGTTAATAATTACCAAAGTACTTATGTAATATACGTAATATTATGTACACGCTAACACATAACCATAAGCACTACCAATATATATTACAAGCATGTATTAACCTTTTTTCATACAATTCTACTTAAGAATCCATTGGTGTTATGGTACTTGTATAACTATGTTGGCCAACATACTTATACGAGTCCCATTTCACCAATACACTCCCTCCTATGATGACACTTATAAGAATTAATACTACATAACACATCAGTCTACCAGCTCAAATAAGCACATAGATCCTACAACTATATAAGCACATAACCACAACATAAAATAAGATCCAAAATTTCGTGTATTAAAATAGGGAAAATCACTTAAAAATGTAGTAAACTAACCACTTTTTATGGTTGTGTGTACTAAACTATTTTTTTTCTCATTGTGTGTATTAAACTTTTTAATTTCGATCATTGTGTGTATTTTGAGATGGTTTTGTCTTATAAAATGACCATTTTACCCTTCAAATTTTGAAAAAATTAGGGGTAAAATGGTCACAAAATACACACAATGATATGAATTTAAAAGTTTAATACACACAATGAGAAAAAAAATAATTTTCTACACAAAACCATAAAAAGTGATAAGTTTACTACATTTTTGAGTGATTTTCCCATTAAAATAACATAGCCAATGCATGAAACACATAAACTCGTAATCCAGCTGAACCAACGTAGACAAAATTCAAAATGTATAAAGAACATGAAAGCATAATTAAACGAAATCCAACAATGACTAGCGTGGATGATTGTGGTTCAACCCGCACGAGACAAAACCCGAAAAGAAAATAACATGTAGCTAAGTATGAACCATAGTAGTTCATAACTTAACAAACATCACAAAAATAACATATAAATACATCAAATATTATAAAATGCACACATACTCCTATGACGCCTATATGAAGGGACCCTTAAGCTATAGACTAGGCTACTCGACTAGGCAACCTAATTCTCTATAACCATTGTCTATAGTACCATTCTGTCATACCCCACCATGGCGGAATATGGGGCTTTACGCATGGATATCATCACAACAATAGCGTGTCTATAAAGAGAACTAAATGAAATTGAAATATCATAAATGGTGACACAAAATGTCATTACAATATCTCAACAAATGCAGGGGTCTAGGTAAGTAGGTAAAAGTCCTACCTCTCACCAATGACAAACAAATAAACAAACATCAAACATATAGGTGTCTAAAATGTATCACTTATTCAAACAATGAAAAGAAAACTAAGAGGAAAGAGATTCCTCCTAATGCGGTCCTAGCAGCCTCTAGACTCTAGCCACTTCTAACATCATCCTTCAAAACTACCTCACCTGAAAATGACACTAAAATCTGTCAACATAAAGTTGGTGAGAACATAGGTTTAAGTTATCTAAAATATCATAAGAACTTGACATCTGCTGTAAATAAGTTGAAGAAAAATTAAGTTAAAGCAATGGACTATAAAGTGATATTCATGTTACACACAACTACAAACATAACATACCATAACAATTAACTACACAAAATAAGAACAAATGCACCCACACTCAACCGGATCTTTCCCATACCCAGTACGGAAGTTGAACCCATGTCCCCGTCGAGATATCTTGCCTCCGAGAAGACGATGTACATGTACTCAGAACATATGTACTCATAACGCATGCCAGAACACATAATAGAACATACAACATACCACATAAGTAGGCATATCACATAATAACACATTAAGTCCACACATTTGAAAAAACATATTATCAAAATATTTTAAAGAACATAGTAATAAGACATTTAAAAATAGTACACGTGTCATATCTATCCCATATTGGAAATACATTTAAAAAAACTTAGTAAAAATGAACTCACCTGATTGAGCTCCTCCAAATATTCCGCGCACTAGCAAAAAGCTAAACAAATAAAATGCATAACATCCAGACATGAACCAATAATTAAAATGGCTCATCAATCTATGATGGAAATCTAACCCTTACCCTCATATTAAATCCATATATATGCTCTAAGAACCCCAATATCCCTCTCTAACAAGTCTTAAACTTAGTCAAGTTCGATACCTACCTCATTTACTTTTTACCCAAAACATTCCCTATTTTTAGTCCCCAAACTATGAGCCAAACGTCCACCTAACCATACGCATGCTTTCTTTAAAGAAAACCATATGCCCTTACATGTGTTAGATAAATCCTCTCTTTTGACCCAACCTTAAAGCTACTGTTAAAGCCCCGATTTACATGTATATACTTTTGTCTATCCAGATTTTACTGATTTTGAACATATAAAATTTTTGATATAAGCAGAGGGTCTTCCACTATCCCAATTGATTAGCCCTCTTTCAGATATCTTATATAACATATAAAATAACTCTCATATTCGTTTAAAGGTCCAATTATACTCCTAAGTATCCTAACCATCTTAAAACATTAATTTAAACCCGACTGATTTCAAAACTGTTTTGACCTCCGACTGTTGTAACCTGTTTTGACACACTTCCCGACCTTCAAATTAGTCCTCGTTTCTTGCATTCAAAATCCAACTCAAATACCTTTTCATAGGTACTTGTATCACATCATGAATGTGTCTATAGCTCTAGATATGATCAAAATAATAGACCTAAAATTCTGCCCAGTTTTTAATTACGAATTTAATTAAATAAACCTAATTAATTACCCAATTCATAATTAGTTACAAGCCCTAATTAATCTAATCATTACAAAAACATTAAATCTCAGATTTTAATTTTTTCCTAACCCTAAATCCATTATAGGATGATTAAGAATGAATTAAAAACACTTTAATTGAAAAGGATTTAAAGATTTATCTTTGATTTATGAAAACCAAATTTTAGATGAAGAACCCCAATTTTTTGTGTGATAAAACATTATATAGTGGTTTTAACCCAATCCTATCCCAACCCATAAACATTCTTTCCTTTTCTTTTCTTTTCCTTTTTCTTTTCATTCTTGCGTTTGTTCCACCGCCCCTTTATATTTTTTTCTTTTAATTTATTATTAATGTTTCCATAAATTACCTTAATTTATTTCAGCCCCTAAGACCTCTCGAACCTCAAAACTGTAAAACTAGTAAACTTTACGCGTATACCGTAAAAGAAATAAAAATATACATTTTTATAAAAATTCTTGAAATATGAAATAAACTAAATAACTAAGTCCTAAATGAGTTAAAACCATCCCGAAAAATATTCCTGTGACTAATTACCTTATCCGATACCTCAAAATACTAAACCCTAAATCGTAAAAATACGATTTAGTATAATACATATACGTATACATAAAATATTAAAATAACGCCATATAATATCATAGCTACATCCAAGTGAGCTAAAGAGCACGAACTAACCTCATCTAAGCATCATATAATGTACTATGCACTACATGTACGATGTCTAACATCCAGTCAAAGGCTCAAATATAACATATTACACATAAACGCACACTAAGAACAAAAATTAAAGTCAAACAGTCGTAAGTGACAAACTCCAAAATCTAGGGTTGTCACACCACCGGATGCCAAATCCAGAAATTTACCATAAAATCAAAAAACATATGAAAACCATATCTTACCGTTAAACCTCTTTATCAAAACAAAAAAATTTGGATCTTTGTAATAAGAAAAATAAAGTATTAACCTCCAAATCAATTGTTCAGTATGTATTTTCACAAAGATCTCAAGATGTAAAAGTGGTATTTGGTAAATTAGACACGCACCCTCTTATGTGATATATGTGAGTGAGATTGATGTTACCTCAATCTCCCCTGCCTATGTTATTTAGCGAGTGAAGATGAATAAACTTATGAGAGACAACTTATTATTTTATAAATTTTGCTTTAGACACAAAAAGGAGAAAAGCATATGAAAAAATGGATGAGAGACATCACTTTTTATGAAAAAAGTACCATGTTAAATAAAAATATATACTTAAAAATAAAGATTATAATAAGCTTGAGGTAATAATTTCTCCTCATCATTAAAAGATATTGTTAAAGAAAAGTATAACCAAAAATATTAGAATTAAGTTCATTTGGATACCAAACTTATCTAAGATATGGGGGACTCATCTCCACCCTCCATCTTCTTACTATCTGATGGCTGAGATTAAATCCCCATTTTACATTGTAGGAGTATTTTCGTCATTTCACTCGCTCACTATATAAGCATTTTTCTCATTCCTTTCATATAAAACACACACACGCCGCCTGCCACTTCTCCCTCTACCCCCGATCTAGTTTCTCTCTCTTCAAATCGAAGCGTATAATCACAAATCCGTCACGAACATCATCATTAATCCATCACGAATCGATTAATTAGATCAATTAATTAACACCTCATGATCAGGTTTGTATAATTCTTATTTTTTAGCTTATTTGATATTGAATAAGCTTATTAATTTATTATCATTTTAATTTAAGCTTTTAATTTACTTATTCTGAACGAAATATTCTGATTGATTGTTCTTATTTTGATATAATTATTTTAATTAGCTTTTAATTAGGTGATTTATGTGAATAAGATTATTTGTTTGAATAAGATTTTGAATTAGATGAGAGTTATGAATAAAATTGTGAATTAGATAGGAGATATGTGAATAAGCTTACAGATTACATGAGAGTTCTGAATAAGCTAGCTTATTAGCTTAGTTTGGCGAATCATAATGTATTTGATGTGAGTTGAATTAAGCTTGTTTATGTGAGAAATAACTCATGATATATCATATATGATAGATATATCATATATGATAACTCATGATGTATCATATATGATAGATATATCATATATGATAACTCATGATATATCATATATGATGGATATATCATATATGATATATTATCATATATGATATATTATCATATATGATATATCTATCATATATGATATATCTATCATATATGGTATATCAAACAAACAACAAGAAATAGCAGATTTTGTATGAGTAATTTTTAGAAAATCTGTATAAACTCTTGAAACTTGCCTTCTATCATATATATGAGTAATTTATTTTGGTGTTAAAATGTTGCATAATATGTTCTTTTCTCTTTTGTATAAATGTAGTCAGACAGAGATGGTGCGATTGCCCGATTTGGAGCAAAGCAGAGAGGGATGTTGATTATAACAAGAGGATGTGCACGAATATGTTTTAAGGATCAAGATGGAGTAGGCGTTATTCATGAATTCATCATTTGATAATATGTTTTAAGAATAGTTTATTGTTGAAAAAGAATAGTAGTTCTTATAAAAAAATTGCATCTTTTGATTATGTATAAATGGTTATCATATAGGATATCAAAGGTATATCATATATGATTTTACATTAGGTTACATTCTATTTGAATTATCATATATGAATTATTCAAAAGTTTTTTTTATTTCTGAACAAGTGTTTGATTATTAATTGTGAAGACTCTTTGTTGTAATCATGAATTCATCAGATTCTTTGTTTAATATATCCAAGTTTTTCTTGAGTATCATATATGTAGTGCATTATCATATATGGCTTAATATAAGAGTTAGATGCTGCATTATCATATATGATATTCCATTATCGTATATGATAGTGCATTATTATATATGGCTTAATTTAATGTTAGATGCATTATCATATATGATAGTGCATTATCATATATGATACTAATAAGAGGTGAGAACTATTCATGAGAAATATGATCAAAACGTTAACAACTAATTACAAAATCATCCATTAAAGTCATGATATCAAAATACAGTCAAGTGCATACATGTTTTTCCCATTACATAATATCCGAAAATAGATCTAAATTAAGGTTACAGACCAACAAATCTAACTCATGCTTTTGGTGCTCTTTTCCCAAGAACTACATTGGTTATAGGATTTAGGCTGTATGGTTTCTTTACCACAACTTGTTCTTCTTATATGCGCCTTAAGGAACTTAGAGCATATGCACTTGGTCTTGAACTCGAAGCATTTTGTGGATGTGGAAAGATGACATCAAATGGTAGTTGTTATGGTCCCTGGGTCTTATAGGCACTTGGTTGTTTTCTTCATGAAGCCAATAAGGGAATTGAAATTCAAGATTTCTAGATTGTAGGAAGTTGGTTGAAACGTCACTAGATGATTAAGTTGGTGAATGATTAGATTAATTATTATATGAATCACCATAGGAATCACCAAATGAGTCAAAGGAATGTTCATCTTCAGATTTAACTTTCTTCACTGCAAAATGTACAAATATAGTGATTAAGGAGTTACTAAGTCTAGTTAAAATAGTTAAGATTTAATAAAAAGCTAGAAAACCTTTCAGAATTGGCTTGACATGTTCCTTGTTATCTAAAAATATAGTAACTAGTCAATAATTAACAGAGTTGATAATTTGGATCATTAAACTATAAACTGCACAATCCAAAAACCCTTGACAAATCACACAACCACATTTTTTAATTTATCAAATGCGATACTTGAAAGTATCATATTTCATAATGCAATCTAATATTTTTTCCAAGTATGATGAGTTTATAAC
Source organism: Glebionis coronaria (assembly GCA_025667525.1). Classification (NCBI taxonomy): domain Eukaryota; kingdom Viridiplantae; phylum Streptophyta; class Magnoliopsida; order Asterales; family Asteraceae; genus Glebionis; species Glebionis coronaria. Next base: position 452,360,764 of record CM046879.1, read on the forward strand.
CTGAGCTATTTCATATTTTTCAAGTATTAAATTTGCTACTTCATATTTTTAAAGTATCATATATGATACTTGAAAGTATCATATCTCATTTTGCAATAATATGTGATACTTGTCAGTATCATATATGATACTTGAAAGTATCATGTATGATAACCTGATCTAATTTATAATTTTTTTACCTTCAATTTTGATGTTTCAACCAAATACTACATAGCTTAATCTGCTTGGTTTTAGCTAAGGGCCTTGGGGTTTTCGTTGCTCATTTATCATATATGATGTACCTCTTTGTTCATGTCCATCATTCCTTTTGAATATCATCTATTCATCATCATATCTATTTCTAAATACTGATTTCATAATCCCTAACTACATAGTCATTATATTTTGATTAAAAAATGCGTAATTTAACAATATTTGCATTCGATTCATATAAAAATGCTATGTGATTGAAAAATAATAGTAAAAATGAGTAAATGTGTGATTTATACCTTATTGCCTCTTTTGCCTCGTCGTTTTTGCTGGGGTTTTTGCATCATCTTCGATTTTCAATTCAGTTTTCATAGTTGATGTTGTTCTTTAATCTTGATTTGTGTTTTTTATATGATTTACGAGATGGTTTTTGATAAATGTTGTTGTTGTGTGTGTGTTTTACTGTGTGTGTGAGAAATGACGGTTTTGGGAAAAAGAAGTATATGATGTAGGGTTGGGTGTGGGTGGTAAATTTCCAAAATACCCCTCCATCCTTTTTTTTTGTTTTTAATCATGTCTTTTGATCAAACATAAATGGAAGGCTAAGATCGGTCCTCTTATATCCAAAAAATTACAAAATATCTAATAGAAAAAAGTTCTACAAAGAACATGTACTATAAAAAGTACAAAGGAATTAATCGTGACATTCTATTTCAATATCCATCTAACGGTTGAGATACAACAATCAAGGGCATTTTTGTGATTTCATCCTTTTCACTAACAAGATAGACATGTTAGTTATCTTCATGTGTTTCCTTCCAATCTTTACCAACACACAGACACACATACAAACTTCAAATCAAACCCCACCGGTGCACCTCAACCGTCTCACCCACCCGCCGCAACACCGTTGTCGGACCCATGACCGTCATCCACCACCTTAGGTCGTACACCACTGGCGGATATTAATGTATCAAAATCCTGTAATGCATAGGTACTTATTAATCTATTATTATGCAATTTAAGAGGTTAATCATTGCTTTTCCTATCTATTGTTCGTTTCGCTATGTGTACTTGACAATCCATATTATAAATTTGAAATTTTGTATTTTATATATTAGATGTCAGTGGGTATATTTTATGTACTAGATGTCACTGGGTACGAGGGAGTTGTGTTATTAAAAGAGTGGTGCTCATGAATGATTTTGTGGGTTGAGCTCAAAGGTTAAGAAACATGGTTGAGTTAGTAGTAATTGTGAATATTATCAGTGACAATATTTTTTCTAGAAACTAATGCTACTAGCTAGGCTCCTAAATTAATGGATATGGGTTTGTGACATTAGCAATGGATTGGATGTGGTTGTGTAACGATGTCGGCTAAACAAATCATATGGAGTATTGATCATCAATCAAAGGGGCTGGTGATTATCAATTCACGCATGGTTCTTCGGTTTATCAAATCGTGTATTCGTCGTTGAGTATTATTTATACTCAAATGGTTACTCAGGGTATGAGTCACTCAGGGGTGGAATAGTCGCTGACCCAAACCTGGTGAAATAATAATAAACCTAGTATGAATCCGCTAAGCTCAATTGTTCGTTGAGTGATTAGGAATTGGTGTAAAAGGATGATGTTGGTTTAGCTATACAAAGAAGCTGATAAATGGTGGACGTGATGAAAATATGGGGGTGTGATATAATTCGAGTCCTTGGGTTGTTCATTGGTTTATGCTTATTGGGGACTAAAATGAATGTTTCTCCGATAGTGTTAAGGAGTTTGGGACTAAAATGAATGCTTATCAAAGACATCAAGAATTGCACCATCTATTTGGCCTTTCATAGAAAGTACTCTACTTTGTTATGGTTGAATGTACACTGTGTGATGCGAGTTGACATGTTTAGTGGACTTTCTATCATACATGTTTTACGGAAAGTCACATTGGATTTACGACATGTCACATGTGATTTACCACGAATCACATGTGATATACGACAAGTCACATGTGATTTACCATGAATCACATGTGATATAGGACAATTCACGTTTGATTTATCACGAATCACATGTGATTTACCACGAATCACATGTGATTTACCACGAATCACATGTGATTTACCATGAATCACATGTGATTTACCACGAATCACATGTGATTTATGTCAAAACATATTTGATATACTTGGGTTCTATACTATTGTTATTAAAGTTGAAAAGAAAAGCTGGGAAAACAGGTAACTTAAAAAATACTAGCGGGTCGAAAGTCAGATAGAACTTATGTTAGTCTACATGGATCACATGTGATTCATCACGAATCACATGTGATTCGTCACGAATCACATGTGATTTTAGTGTAAATTACTTCTAATTTATGTATGTTTTTGCACAGTTTTAACTATAGTGTTATTACAAATTTATTGTTTATTGTTGGGTTGTTTCACTCAAATTTGATGAAGATGTTATTAGTCTTTCCTTACAGATAGTATGTAACGTGTACGATAGTTCAGCAGTAGGGGTTCAGTGTTTACTTTAATAAGACTTTGACTCATCTTTTTTATTGTAGTTGCATGCATAAGCAAAACTTTTTACTAGTAAAACTTTTCACATGTGATTCTCATGCGAATCACATGTGATTCATGCACGAATCACATGTAATTCACCGCAAATCACATGTGTTTTACCTCAAATATGTGCATATATCACTTGCATTGACTTCTGGAGTGGTGATATTGTTTTGGCAACTCACTTTTATAATAAAAGTTAGATTTTGGCATATGACTAGAAATGGTGGTAACTCTTGGTTGCAGGTTGATATCATGGTTGCAGGTTGATATCAAGAATATGCAGGACATGGAAAATTTATTTTCTCAAGCTAAGTATGTTCGTGTATATTTAGGTTCAACTCGGAAAAACAGAGTCTCTGGTTTGATTTGTTGCCTGACAACAAGGACTTTGAAGATGCTATTATTGCTGAAGTTTTGGATTCAAGCACTCGACCTTGAGAAGATGAATTTTGCTAAGAAGCTCGAGAAAGGAAAAGTGGGTGAGAAGGAAGATCAAAAAGAGGCTAAAAGTGTTTCAAGACATCTGCCTGTCCCTTAGCCCAAAAGCTTAATGAATCCAACATTTACTCATATTTAATCGTTAGCTAGTGAAGTTGATTTCCAAGGGATCTCTGACATGAAACGATGGGATTTTTCTATAATGGTGGGAAGGTCAGTTTAAATGGTGGTAAAGTAGAAGCTTAATTCATATTTGCTTCCATAGTCTAGGCAATATTCTAAATAGGCATTTAGTCATACAACAATGCTAATGTATCGAATTTTATTTAATATTAATGAAAACTATTATAAGTATTTGTGTTTATGCATTTCTTTTTTCCAATACATCAAGTTTTTCTTGTTTTCTAAATAAGTTTCTTGTTGAGTTAAGTAACTGAGAACGACCATAGTCTCAGCAACAAGAGCTCTTAGAACTCTTTGTGCAAGCATTCTTTGATAATTATTTGAGCAAGATGTTGGTGAGGTGAAACACAATTCTGAAACCTTCTTGCGTGATTCCGCATAGTCATTGGAAAAGGCTCTTCATCCTGCCCACATAAGAGACCCAAATTGTTGTATATCTTTGCATGTAGGACAACACCTAAATTGTAAATATCTACATCATATAGTTCAACAAAGTAAGGAATTTACATGTGATTTTGTATGAAGCTTTACAAGTTTCACAATGACATGTGATTTGTCCACAAATCACATGTGATTTTGTTTGATGTTTTACAAGGTTCCTGAATATCTCTCTTGTGCAAGGTTCCAGTAACGTCCACGTAGTTGATCATGTGACCATATCTAAGAGACTAACAAACAGTTTAGGCCTCAACCATGGGCGAATGTTAAATCTACAACTAGTAAACGAAGAGCTACGTTCCTAATGTGCCCAATAGTGACTCTGACTTGTGTATGTAGGGTAGAGATATCTATTATCATAGCTTTGGTAAGACCAACATAATAATACTGGGAAGGGATTCTACTAACACAACAACTTCACCCCACTCTTTCCCGGATATTAATGATACGATTTCATTGTTTGATGTTACATTTTTTTATGTAAATGACAAGTCCCCACTTCCCATTGAGCTTGTATCTTATCCACTGACCCAGTTTTCATACCAGTTCAAGTTACATAGTATTCAATAAATACAAACTCGGTAGACTATTAGGCGGACAAATAAACACCGCTAACATGATTAATGCCACAGATTAACAAGCCATAATAATAAAAATTCGGTTTTAATCGAGTGTTTTTGAATTTGATTGGAAAATGAAAATTGATTGTTTTTATGATGATTTGAATGTTTAACTGTAGTTAACGTTAATCGCCAGTAATTTTATGGCGGTGTTTTTAATTTCCGATGGGTGGTTCTTAGGGTCGGGAGAGATTACGTGTCTGTTTTGGGAAGAATATGTAATGTGTGTAAAACTTGGGTTTTATATGATTTGTGAAGGGAAGGGATTATCACTTAATCGCAATCTTTAGACCAAAAGTGGATACACGATGAGGATTTGTTCTTTTATTTTTTAGTGAGACAAAGTTCTATGGGGAACTTGACTCATATCTAATATAATTCTTCTCAAAATATCCCTCTGTTTGAAGATGTTCTAATATAGCATTGTTTTCAAAAAAAATTTAAAAAAACACTTCTCAAAATATTAAATAAGTATCAATCGCAGTACAATAGTATATAAACAAAACGAGACAAGAAATCTTTTAACAGTTTTAGATTTGTATAGACTTTCTAATGTTTTGTGCAAAAAAGTAAGTTTGAATATCTTGTTGTAATTTGGTGAAAATCCACTTGGCAGTTTGATTCTTGACTTAACTTCACAATTTCACATTGTTATTGCTTCCTTTTTTTTATCTTGACTTTCTAATATTAAGTGTGTAAACAAATTATTAGGCTCTTTATTCAACTTAAAATATCCAGAATTCAACTGATTAATTGATAATTTTTCATTTGATTCTTTAGGCAATGAAAAATATGCAAGAATTATTGAACTCTTTTCATAAATTTAAAATCTGTTACGTTAACTGTAACCATTTTAAAATAAATGTCTTCTTTGACCCCATACTATAAAAATTAAAAACATTTTTGAAAACTAACATGGTATCCGTGCAATGCGACGACGGGTATTTTAAATTTAAAATTCTTAAACCTAGAAAATGGTGGCAATGAGGAAGTGATGAAGGCTGTGGGGTTGTGGTTATGAAGAAGATACAAATCCTCTTAAATCATCTTATAAAACAAACCAAAAAATCACAAAAAATATAAAAATGCCACCGAAACTACAAAAATATCAATTAAAAGACTCAAACTCAAACACCACTAATTATCAATATATGCGGCGGAGTTTGTGAGGATCCTAATGGTGGTGGTGGCAGCGTTTCAGAAAGCAGATAGTATTGGTGGTTCGGGGAACGTTAATGGCTGAATCTTTTGTGTGCATTTTTTTCGTTTTTTGATAAATCATGAATTCTTTTTATAGTAAGACTTCGTAACTAATATTTTAATGTATATTAATAATAAGTTATTTGTAGTTTTATGTTACATGTATTCATAAAATGGTTACATAATTTCTCATTAGGTTATTTAGTTTCTCATTAAATTATTTATTAATGACCTAAACTCTTATTGATTCAGATTTCATAACTGATATTTTAATGTATATCAATAAGAAGTTATTTGTAATTATATGTTACATGTATCATAAAATGGTTACGTAATTTCTTATTAAATTATTATTTTTTTATTAAATTATTTATTAATGACCTGAACTCTTATTGATTCATATTTATTATTAATTCATATTGTCACTTAGACTCATTTATGGCACAAATGAACTTCAGTGATAAATGGCGGGGGTGGATCAAAGGATGCTTATCATCACCCATTCGCATCAGTTCTAATCAATGGCTCTCTAACAAGCGAATTCAATATTACAAAAGGCGTAAGGCAAGGCGACCCACTCTCATCTTTTTTTATTCATTATCGCAATGGAGGGTCTCAATGTCGTTTTGGAGTCAGCTTGTAAAAAGGGCATGTTCCGTGGGCAAAAGATTGGGAATAACGGACCATCCATCTCTCACCTCTTCTATGCTGATGACGTGATTTTTGTGGGCGAAGGATCCGAAACGAATATGAGAAACCTCGCTAGGATTCTGAGATGTTTCCATGCCTCGTCAGGTTTGCAAGTTAACTTTCACAAATCCAAAGTTTTGGTATCGGTACTGCCAACTCTCAAGTTGACGATTGGGCTGCACTATCTGGGGGTTCCTGTTGGAGCAAATATGAATCTTATAAAACATTGGCAACCTGTCATAGATAGATTTAATACTAGGCTCTCAAGTTGGAAGGCGAGTTATTTATCATTTGGTGGGTGTTTGACCCTCATCAAATCAGTACTAAGTAGCCTACCATTATATTACTTCTCGCTATTTAAAGATCCTAATGGTGTGGTCGAAAAACTGGAGCAAATCCGCAGGCGATTCCTATGGGGTGGAGCTAACAGCACGAGTAAAATAAGTTGGGTTGCCTGGTCCACCGTCACCCGCTTCTAAAGAACATGGAGGGCTCGACATTGGCTCTTTGAAAACTCACAATTACGCACTCCTCTTAAAATGGTGGTGGAAATTGATCGACAGCAGCAATAACAACTTGTGGAAAGAGGTGATCAAGGAGATTCATAGCCTTCATCACAAGGCTGTTCATCACCTCTCGAAACCCAATTCGAATGGGATTTGGAACAATGTAGCTAAGGTTGAAGATGTTCTAAACGGGTTTGGGCTGGCATTTCATGACATCTTCTCATTAGCAGTAGGAAATGGAGGCAAGTTCTTATTTTGAAAGGATCGATGGATTAGTGATACACCACTTCAAGTAAGATTTCCTTCACTATTTTCATTTGAATCAAACAAGGATTGCTTTATTAAAGATCGGATATCCAACCACGGTTACTCATGGGCTTGAAATGGTAGTTTAAATTATTCGAATGTGATCAACGAATTTTGTAATCTACTACACCTCCTCACGGACATTGATTTGAAACACCATCCGGATAAATTAACATGCAATATGTCCCTGGATGGGAGTTTTATGGTGCATCACGCGAGGAAGTTTATGGATGAGAAATACACTTCCACTAGGTTTGTTAATATGCCTTGGGTGAGAACTGTCCCTCCTAAAGTGAGTTGCTTTGTATGGAGGACTGGTTTAGGGCGCATTCCTGTCGCTAAAAACCTTTATGACAGAGGCGTTTATCTAGACACCACTTTATGCCAAGTCTGTAAGCATCAGGAAGAAAACGTTGATCACACGGTTGTCCTTTGCCCTAAAGCAGTTGATACTTGGAGATGGATATTCAAATGGTGTATCATTCCACTTCCTATGTTCTCCATAGCAAACGACATCCTAGACTTCGGAAACAAATGGGCAATTGTCCAAAAGGAGGAAAGTATTATTAACCATAATACTCGGTACTATGTGGAGCATTTGGAAAGCGAGAAACGATCTTATCTTCAATAAAATTCACAAGTCATATACGGCGATAGCGGGAGATGTCATATCCATGACATTTCTTTGGATTAAGCATAGGAGCAATTATTCATGTAATTGGATAGAATGGGAGTGTGATCCTTTTTCAATTTTATTGTAATCCTTATGTTCTCCTGCCCTCCCTTAGTTTCTTGCTAAGGCGAGGTGCTTTTCAATAATATTTGTCGTTTCCAAAAAAAAATCATATTGTCATTTAAAGTACTTTTTAACTGTGGTTTGAAAAAACGTATATACATTAAAACCTAGACTGATTTTGAAAATGATCATATATAACTTTTTTTTAAACAATGTTTAAGACTAAAAATTTTAAAACTTCTAAATATAGAAAAAAAGTTAAATATTTTATAAAGTAGTGAGATAAGATAAATGCCACACCATGCACCCCAAGTGGGTTTGTCCAACCATGTAGGTATAAGGGTTAAGTCCATATATTGGTAACGTACTTTTCGTCGTTTACATATCTAGGTAATGTACTAATTTTATTACTAATATGGTTATTCAAACCGGTTAATGTTTTGCAATATAAGTAATATGACCGGTTATGTGTCAGTTGAAAGTTAAAAATGACCGACACGTCATCATTATTATTATTATTTTATGACATGGAAATTCCAAGTAAGATGTTTAACTTTTAATAAGGTGACATGGCTAATACATTGTTTTATAAAATGTATCCAAACACTAAACATCATTCTTCATCTTGCATTCTCGGATGGTACATGCAGATTCCGGCAGGCACTACCAACTTCCGGCAGATTCACAGCAAGCTTACAAAGCCAACCCCAAACAAGTTGGGCACCACTGGTGGGCCCCAAATGCAGCAACATGGTTACAATTATATGCAATCTGGTGCGTACCCCGTTCAAACCACTCTATACACCCAACAACAATATGGTGGCTATCCTCACCAGCAAACCTCAAGTGGATACCCTGCTGGATGGGATCAATCAGCAGCTGGAGTTGCTCCAAAACAGAAAACAGCACAGGAAAGTGGTGATGTCCCCAATTATATTTGAGATCTATGTTCTCAATTGCATGTTCTGTAAATTAAAAAAACTCCATGATCTCAATCATCTCCATATTTATCTTATTATCCATTATTCCATTATCAATAATGTCGGTGGAAAATTTACAAACCACAAAAATAAAATACAGATCTGACATAAGAAAAGATCTTGGTACTCAACACAATTTATATCTACTTTACTCCATTGTGATCAATGTTTACCCGATTAGCAGCTATCACGAAACATATCATATGTGAAGATGATGATTTTGTTTTGGTTAGATTTTATTTTTTAGAAATGATAATCATTCGGGTTAGTTAAAAAGGTGAATGGGTCATGAAGCATATTAGATTTTGATGGAAGTTTATATATGGATTAGATTATATCTTATAAAAAGTCAGGATGGAACTGTAGAAGCATTCATTTAGTAAGGAAAAAAGTCCACGTGGATATAAAACTAATAATTAATCTAGTTGGAAAATTAGCAGGTAATAATGCCTATATTATATAAGATTAGCCGGTTTGAATAAGTATATTAATAATAAAATTAGTACATTACCTAGATGTGTAAACGATGAAAAGTACATTACCAATATATGGACTTAACCCTAGATATAATAACGCTCAAGTAGTTTAATATCAAGCATACTATTAAAGATTACCCACTAATTACAACTACTTTCTCTTTCGGAGATAATTACTCATGCTTCTTTGTATATGCACAGAAAATATGAAAATGTCAAGGATCAAAGAAGCTATACAGTAAACAACATATGGAAATGTTTATCACAAAAAAGAAACGATCAAATCTAGGGCAGGTTTGTTGTTTCAAATTCTTTGTTTTAACTTTTCATATATGTTCTCATCTACCAAAAAGAAACAACTATTTCCCAAAAACAAATACTATAGGTTGAATTTTCCATTATAATAATGATTAATACACTATTAGACTATTGGAGACAGCCTACCACATCATTGACTGTCATGTGAATGAATCAAAACAATGTAGAAATTTGTAATTAGAACGAGACTTTAAGATGCAAAAATGGTATTAACAAATTAATTTGTAGGTAAATTTATTGGTAATGACTTGTTCAAAAGTAGTCCATGGTCAGCTCAACGACTTAGGATTCACAGTTTGTTGTAAATTGTCACTCAATTTCCACTTGGATATATATATAATGGGATTTTGCTAATAACAGTTTTAAAGGTTGTCATTAAAAAATAATTTTTTATTGTATGATAATTATAAATGATCATGATTGGATGAATATTTCAAAAAAAGTGGAGACAATGTCTAAAATTATGGATTAACAATTAACACTTAATTATGATTGATTTATTTAATTCATTACAACAATTTATAATAAAAATTCACTTTTTAACGACAATCCTTAGAGCTGTTTAGCAAAACCGATATATAATTCATGCTCAAGAATAAGTCTACACTTCGACATAAAGACAAGAAATTTGGTGTGCATGAGAGTAAGTGTTGATTTCTTTTTAATTGTATATAGAGGTGTCAAATCTTGCCTATTTTGATATATAAGGGCATTTTTTGCCTATTTCCAAAAAAGGATGGGACATTTTTTTCCCATTCTTTATAATGAATGGGTTAAACGGTCGCGTATGTAAAAAACTAAATGGGTTTAACGGACGCACTTGTAAAATACAAATTAGCATACTCGACGAATATTTTTTATTAAATTTTTTATCTCGGCTTTCAAACAAGTATTGTTATTTTTATTTGTAGGTTTTTATATGTTTTTTTTCTTTTTTTAGCTTGCGCCCGTTTAGCCTGCCCATTTTGCCCGCCCGTTTCGTTTTTATTTGTAGGTTGTTATATGTTTTTTTTCTTTTTTTAGCTTGCGCCCGCGCCCGTTTAACCCGCCGCCCGTTTAACCCGTTGTTTATTTAGTCCGCCGCTCGTGCCCGCCTGCCCACTCATTTTGCCATCTCTAATTGTATAAGAGCTTTTCATAAATTTTGATTCTAAATTTTTGTGTGTGGTTTTTGAGTAAATAGCACGAGTAATCACTAGCTAAAATTCGTAGTATTTGGTATTCAAACGTTAATTCTAAGTGTAAAATATTGTTGGATTAATCTTTTACATTTGGACTTTTACTATTTATGTTGAACATTTTGAACGTTTGATATTTTCCTTATAATATGGCATAACGATTATATCAATGGAAATGATGACTTAGTTTAGGTGTTAAATTCTAAAATAACAAGATACGAAGTATTTGTTTAAGCAATACTAATGTACGTTATTAAACGTAAAACGGTAACACGTTTTGTATTTTATTTGTTTATCGACCATTTTTTTCTCTTTTCGTTTAAAACAAATCTGCGAAAGACAAAAAAAACATACATATGAATGTTCCTTGTAATTTGTAGACAACTTCAAATTTAGTTGGATATCCGTACTAGGGGCTTGTTTACTAAATATTTATATTCGATCGTACGGCTTATATTTTCGTGTTGAATTATTGTAAATATACATGTTATCAGATTTAGTCAATAACATTAAAATTCATCACAACGGGAAAAAATCTTCTTTCCGATTAACACTACAAATCTGGGTTATAGTGATCTCTGTTTAAAAAAAGAAAAATTATTCGACGACGTAAGAACGTGAAAACTCGAAGGTCGGTGTGGTTCCTTGCGCCATCATGTCGCGTTTTTCCGAACCATTTGGGTTGACAAGTACAACGTCAAACCAAGAAACACGAGCGAGGATGTGAGTTTTAACGTTTCACATTACGTTTGGTGAAAACCCGAAAAGATTTTTACCTTACCCTAGCATCTGAGAGGAAGTAATCTTTTTGGTGTCCTTATTATTGAGTCTACTCAATAGGTAAAAAGGAAACAACTCTTAAGCTATATATATGATAAAAACAGCTGTAAGTTGTAGGCTGTTAACATGAGCTATAAGCTGTATTATTTTTTAATAAAAATTTTTGATAAATTAGTAGTTAAATATAAAATTAATATGCAAAATAACTTTAAAAACATATTTAAATAAATTATAATATAATTAAAAAGTATATCAGTAATTTATATTTTTAAAAGGTTTTAACAATTTAAAAAGTTGTATAAGTTAACTTTTTATTTAAAAATACTTGTTTAAAATAAAAAGTTAATATCTTTAAAAAGTTGTTGTGTCAAACAAATTTAGTTATTTTAAAAAAAATTATTTAGAAAAAAACTAACCAAACATTTATTTACAAATTTTTGTATCTAAAAGTTATTTTAAGGTTGAATATTATGTAAGTGATTACAATGATCTTTACAGAATGATTTAATCTTTAATCTTGAAGAACCAAACATTTTTAGATTTTTTTTCTCATTCACAATGCAACACATCTTCAACTCAAACAATTCTCACACCAACTTCAAATGATCCACAACTAATATATGAACAGATGTAAAAAATCCTAGTCAAACCAAACACATATTATTTAGACTATGCATTCATGGATGTGGTTTGCAAGAGTACGAGTTTAGGTGTAAGCAATGACCAAACTAGTTAAAGAATTTAGATTGTCGTCTACCTATTTGGCTATGTCTAACTTAGTAGTTAGAAAAGATATGTTACTTATAGTACTAGTATAACATCATTATATGAAAGAAATACGTTAATGTATAGAACCCGTTTTTATTTTGTCTACGAAAATGAAATGGATGCAAGAAGGCTAGTATGAGGCATCCTCATCCCCTTTCTTTGTGGATGTACATTGACAACTCAATTCTCATCCCCTTTTATTATATCTTCGAATTTATTTAAATAGCTGCTTTTTCACTTTTTGTTTCTTCCTTAAATTTTTTTTTCATGCTATCTTTTTACGATATAATAGGTTTGGAAATATTATAAGACTAATTCTTCAAATAAATAGAAGTGTTTGGAGGCATTTCATGTTAATCATCTAACCACCATGTGTTAAAAGAAAAGAATAAGACTGTGATAGAATAAGTCTAAAATAAATACGTACATTACTACTAGAATTAACAACTTCTTGGCAACTAGGATAATATTCTGGAAATCTATTCCATCTTTGTTCTTTGGAGTAGGTCGCACAGATGTCATGAGTAATATCGTTTTCCTAGATTGGTATTAATCTTAATCTTAGACAAAGACTTATAAAGCCGTTGTCTAGCTTATGCCATCAACGGTATCAAGCTTATTTAGACATTGCCCAACACAATATAGAGCAACCACACAATTGATATAGCTTTTTGTTGCAAACTTTGTAATTTTAGATATAGAATATCTTTAAAAAAGAAAAGAAAGATAACACATATTTGTCTCTCAAGTTATGAATGTTGGTGATTCAAAATAAAACAAACAAACAAAGTCGACAAATAAAAAGAACTTTTAATTAAATTACTAAATTAAATTTAAATGTACTAAAATATAATTCCACATGTACAAAGAAAATCAATGATGTAAATCCATATTTGTAGACTAAAGAAATCTCGTAAAAAGTTTCTTAATTTTAAATAAACTTAACGATTAAATCTTGTAACACATGTCACATAAATTACCAGATAAACCAAACAACCATCTAAGTTCTTTTACATGTTCCAAATCAAAGTCAAAATTCCAAGTTTCAAACACTATAAATACTTATTTAAAACGAACAGTTAAATATTAACCGACAAATTCAAAACAGTCTAACTAACAAAATAATTGGCTCAAAAATCTTCAACGAAAACAATCAAATTCAAGGAACCAACATCAAAAACCCGACGAGCGAAGATCCAAAATGTTAAATATCAAATCCCTAGCGATCGAATAAATCTCAAACGACCTAGTTAAAATCAAGTCTTCAAACAGATAATCGATCTAAAAATTTCATATATCAAGTTTAAATTCTAATGAGTCGCTTATCTAATCAGTATTACGGTTTAACTTCAAACTTATTATTCTTATTAACGGTATCAAGCTTATTTAAACATTACCCGACACAATATAGAGCAACCACACAATTGACATCGTTTTTTGTTGCAAAGTTTGATATTTTTTAAAATAAATTATCTTTAAAAAACGAAAAGAAAGATAACATATTTGTCTCTCAGGCTATGAATGTTGCTAATTTATTTTTAACAAGAATGCTGCTAATTGAAGATAAAACAAATAAATAAAATTAACCAATAAAATGAGTATTTTATTTAAATTATCAAATTAAATCTATAATCCATATTAGAAGTGTCGAGATATGCGATCATTTAGTTATTGGGAATGAGTAAGTCTATTGGGGGCATACACTCAACAAGGAGAACACATTTTACTAAATGTTTAATATTTATTAAACGTTTACTAAAACTTCATTTAATTATTTAATTAATGGTAGTTAAATTAGTTACACGTTTAATTAATTTAAGATACGCGTGTAATTAAAATTGAGGGGCGTGTAATTAAAATTGAGGGGCTTAAAAGTCGATTCTAGAACCCCCATAAGGCCTAGTCGGCCGAATATATGCTAGAAGGGTTCTAGAAGATTTTTTTTATTTAGTCATTAAGATAAGTAAATATCTTATGGTCTAAACTTGGAGTAGAGACCAAGAAAACTAAGGAGGTTGGAAGGCTATAAATACCCCTAACCTCTTCATGATTTTCGCCTATCCCTCCCCCTAAACCGATCCATTCGATCGACTAAAACACCCCTTCAATCCCTAAATCACCTAAAGTGTAAACCTTTGCAAGATGACTACCTTTTAGTACTCCATTGTGAAGCATCTAAGCCTTTTGCTAAACCCTTGATACTCTTGTCAAGGTTTTAGTTCTTGTTTTTATTCTCTTTGTGGTTCGACTAACTCTAAACCCTAATTAAGGTCTCGGGTGTTTTTTTCTATTAGCTTGTAACATTTTTTAAACCGATTCTTTCGCAATCCCACATAGGGTTTTGGATCTAGGGTTTAGTTAGAAGATTTACACGAGTTTTTCGAGAAGTAAAGTTACTACTAGCATCATAGTGATTGTTCGTTTGACATGTTGTGTGACCAAACGATAGAGAATGTTTGTTGAAGATCAAGACAAAGCTTCATTAATTAATTTATTCAATTAATTAAAGGTTGGTTTTAAATTGTTTTTATTATATGCTTAATTATGTATATCATACTAGATTCATTTTGCAGCGTACTCGTAGTTAATGGTTTAACTATTATTCAAAATCTCAACAGTGGTATCAGAGCCATCGTATGCCATTCATGAGTTACACACAGAATGAACAGGCTAGATCCGCTTAAAATCTCTCTTTATTTATTTTCTATGGCAGTTACATGCATTCTCGCCATAAAATTTTATCTTGATCCAGATCTATTAAAATTGGGTACGTTTAGTTGAACCGGTTAATTAGCATATTATGATTGTTTCTTATCCGTCAAATACTCTTGCAATCACGTTTGTGAGGTATGTAAGTCACCAAGTACCTAGCTAAAAAACTTGGTGAGGATCTTTGGTCCTCAACTTGGGGAAGACTCGTCCGAGATTTTGGATCTTATATGTTACTGCTATCATATAGAGTCTATCTTCACCCTAACCCCCCATTTCTGCCTGCTTTTATGTGCTCTTTTGTTTTCCGTTATGAATTGCAAAACATAATTATACAAGATTCTAGTAATCATAAAAAACATATCTTTATTTATATCGAAACTAGCTTTAAACCATGTCACATTAATTACACTTATTTTTTCTTGCGAATCGGGTATGTGCTATTTGTTAAAACTCGTTCTTTGAACAAAAATTAATATTAACATAAGAACTATGAAACTTGGTTTTATTATAAGCTAATTGGTTTGCGAAATCATATTTTCACTCGAGTTGAACTTACATACCGTAATGATGGCTAATAAACCATCCTCTCAACGACATGATTTGCAAAATTAATTATCTTGTAATATTTAATTACAACACCGTTTTGTGTCTTACGAATGATGCATCTTCCTACTACATTACGTGTTTTAGTTAAACTATCTATGATTTGAATGATCTTTAATTTTTTTCGTGTCAAATACATGTTTCGGCATCTATGTGATAATTATCCCAAGCATTTGTGCCTTCGGGCACATGAAGAGTAGGATATAGGGTTTGATCATTCTTTAATTCTCTCCCGTTGTAAACACGCCTAAAACTAAAGTTGACAAAAAAAAAATTCTTAACTTGTGTTAAAAAGATGATTGCATGCATCTTTCCACACACTTTTTACATTTATTTTCAAAACTTATGTGACACCTATTTGAATCTTTAAGTCTATGTCATCCAATGTAAAAGCACTTGTAGTTGGTTTTCATCAACTAGTCAGACTGATTGTGATAAAAATACGCTTTTAGGAAAAAGACGTATATGCGGTAAGTATTAAATGCACGTTTAGGAAAACGTAACACTTATGATCCTTTACGAGATAGTTCACCAAGGAGGATTATAATGTGTATCAAATTCTTGTTTTTGATTAATATTGAGAGAATGAAGAAAAGAAAAATGACGAATTACACTTACATATACACTAAGACGAAAAAGTGTTTTCACGCAAAACGAGGCATAATTAAAACTTTATCTAAAAATTCTCAAAAAATTATTACAAATCTATATACTTTATAAAACATTTATCACTTTTTATTTTTAGAAGTCTTAAAATGTTTCAGCCTCAAACATTTCTTTATTTAGAAATTTATCTACAACCATTTTTGAGGTTTAAATGCTATTACGTTTTTTTTAAAACTCATCTAAAAAGTAAATGATTGAGTCAATAAGAATAAAGGTTATTAATAATTAAATAAATAATTTAATGGGACAATAAATAACTTAAAACTGAAAATAATTTATTGGTAGATATTACTACTAGAATATCAGTTATGAAATCTTAATATAAAAAAATTCCGGATTTATAAAAAAAGACTCGAAAAAAATGTGCACACAAAAGATTCAGCCATCAAGATTTTTCGAACCACCAATAAAAAATATTTGTTCGTTGAAAAAGTTAATCGTCAGGTACCCGCCGCAGCATTGCGCGGGTACACGGCTAGTCTATAAAAATATATCTAAGGTTTACAAATCCAGAAAGCTTTTTGTAACTTTTTAAATTAATTAATATTTAATTTTTAAATGCTAATTAAAGCCTTAAAAATCAAATAAATTAACAAAAAGCCCAAACTAAGATTTAAGACTTTGTAAACCTCAAATATACTTTAACTAAGCTAGAAATTATTTTTCCAAATTTTAAACATGTTAAATCTAATTGAAATCACTAAAAATAATTTTTAAATAATAAAATAATACTAAAATATTCAGAATTTATAAAAAATTCTAAAAAGTTGCAAACTAACTTATTTTTATCTAATTAAGCCAAAAATGAATATAAAAACTACTGAAAACTCTTAATGGGGCTCCAAATGGCCCAAAATAAAAAAGAGTCCAAGTCTTAATGGGCTTTTTGGCCCAAAATGAAAATATTATCCAAATGAGCTGAAAAAGCCCTACCTGACACAAAATTCAATTTCAAGCACAAAAGTCTAAAGTTCTAAAAGCTGATTTTGAGCTTATCAGAGTTTAAATGTCAATAAGCTAATCCTTAATGGGCTTTATGGCCCATTAAGCAAAAACTCAATGTCATAAGCTGAGCCTAAACACACAACCTTCTTATGAGATTATAAGACTATTTGTAAAAAGAAATTCTGAAAAAGCTCAAGGAATAAGCTAGAAAGTAACAAAGAACTTTTTCATAAAAGGACAAAATAGTCGGGTTTGAGTTTTAAGCCACCTTAGAAGCTGATTCTTTTTGAAAAAGCTCTTAAATGACCAAACTAAGACTTTCCAACAAGAAAATTTCCAAAGCACAGTGGATTAAGCTACAGGAATCAATAAGCACTTCTTAAAAAGACAAAAAGCTAGTTTTCTAGTGAAAAGCTCAAACCAAAAGCCACAAACTACCAGATGGGATAATAAGCTAAGATAAATGATGAAAAGTACAAAAAGAAAGTTGTTGCATGATCCAACAAGCTGGAATTTGGAAATAACCTATTTGAGCCAAGGTTGACCAAAGTCAACAAAAGTCAACTTCACCAATTCTGATTTAGGGACTTTGTTAAGCTGTTTTAAGGAAAATGTGAATGTTTTAGAGGAAGCTTTGAGTTCAAAGCCAATGAACAAGGTCAACAGTTGTTGTTCCTTGCTTTGAGTTTTTGGCAATTAAGCTCAATAAGCCAGTGAGCTTATGAGTTGTCCAAATAAGCCACAAATGCACAAATCACACTTACAAGAACCTAATGAAGCAGTAGCAAGTAACCAATACACAAAAATCACAAGGCAAGAACAATTGCAAGATCAAAACAGTAAGGCCTATTTGCTGGTCTATTTGACACCACGGTGACTTTAATAAGCTCTTATAAGCCACTGATAAACTTCAAACACTAATACCAAATACTATAGCCCTAGTATGACCTATGAACTACAAGTGTACCAAGTTTTAAGATCCAATTAACAGAATTTAAGTTTTTATGACCAACTGAATTTTTTTGACAGATTTTGAGCATTCAAGTGTACATACAAACTTTTGTTTTAGCTGTGACCAATCTTAACCAACACTTGCAAATACACAACCAGGCAAAACCACACTTACTCATGCAACAAGAAGCAATAAACAAGCCCTATAAACCCTTAAACCTACTTATCCAAACACCGCTTTAAATTTTTGAAAACAAATTTTACCAAAGACTTTTTATCAAATGACCTCCTAACCTTTGAGAACTTTACTAAAAAGAATTCAATAACATGAAATGAACAAGGAAAAGCAATAAAAACACAGTCAAATAGCTTACACCACAGAATCACATATTATGGCCAATTTTTGACAGTAAATTAAAAAGAGAGAGGGAAGGTGTGAACCTCTCCCCAACAACCTCCTATGAGGAGTCAGCAAAGCTCCCCTAAACTTGACCAACCACTAGGTTCAAGCTAGGGGTGTCTTGGAAAAGATCTACAAGCGGATCCCTTGTTGATGGTTCAAAGTAGAACCAAGGGAGATGTTGTATGATATGATCTTCAACACAAATAAACAAACAACCACTCAAAGCTCTAAAACCTTCAATAAGCTTGCTGGAAGGAAGCTTATGAGAGCTTATGAACAAGGAGATGGGTTAGTAACAGTGTATAAACAAAGAAGGTATAACAGAAACTTTGAAAAACTTTTTGAAACCAAATCTTAAACAAACTTTGGATGAATCCAAACCAACTTTCAAACCATAAACAATTATAAATGGAACACAAATTTCAGCCCAAATCTACCAACTTTTATTAATGAAAAGGGGATT
Organism: Glebionis coronaria; assembly: GCA_025667525.1. NCBI lineage: Eukaryota > Viridiplantae > Streptophyta > Magnoliopsida > Asterales > Asteraceae > Glebionis > Glebionis coronaria. The sequence goes on from CM046879.1 coordinate 452,379,874, forward strand.
ACAATTCACTTAAGAAAATACCAAACTTTTCATTAATAAAAAAGGAATTACAATTTAATAGCTAAAAGATGGAACAAATGGACTCTCACAGGCCGAGGTCTCCTTTTATGCTGCTAATGAGAATATACTAGAAGGGAAAATACAAGTGAAACCCTAGCTATGAAATTCCCTGAATGCCCTTTGCTTCTAGACGACTTTGGTGTTGTGAGCTGTCAAAAATGATCTCTTCCATTCATTTTTTCTTTTGGGACCAAGTATTGAGTTGTAGCCGTTGATGAGATCACATGATTTTTCTTGGAGTCTAAGTAGTCTCCCTATTGGTGCAGGGGAGGTATGGGTGGGGCCCTTGGGTGATGGGATGTTGAGTTTAAGTGTGTGGGATGATGCGTGGAAAGGTTAATTGTAAGTGGGTGTGGGTAATTGGGAATAACCCTTTGGTTTACAGTGAAAATGATTATGGGTAAAAATGGTAAACAATGGTCCCCTTTGATCCGATTTTGGTGGATTGGTAAGTGTTTGGCGCGTTATCAATGTTTGAATGTTTAGTGAGTATAAAACAACCCCTCAACTTTCCAAAAGTATGCAAGTGAAGTTTGAAATGTTGTAAACCCGTTTTCCCTTTTAATGACAAGTTTGCACAACTTATCAAAATTGGAACAATTACTTTCATACCTTATCAAGGACTTGTTTTGTACATTTATTGATTCTTCAAGGGCTGATCTTGACCATTCTTGAAACCTCAAGGACCATTCTTGTGTAATTGAGATTTAGGAGGACTAAAAGTGGTAAGTCTTTATTTCTTGAGGGACTAAACTTGACAAAACTTCAAACTTCAAGGGCTTTTTTGGAAAATCCATAACTTGGGTCTGGTGCTTTGTGCGGCTTCGTTTCCCGTATTCATTTTTTCTTGTTTCTTGTGATCTTTTTTCATTTTCACGATATTTATACCTATATTACACAAAGAGCAAACACAAGTATATTTCACGGTATATTACGACATTTTTGTACATTCAAAGCCCGTTTTGGAAAATGAGACCATGTATAAATGTGGTCTCATCACTCTCCTATACTAAACCATTGTCGTGCCCTCACGCAATATTAGAATAAAGTATCTTAGCATGTCCAAAATTCATTTTTATTCTCTTTTACTGAAATGTAAACTCACTAACTACTACTACGGTGTTAGACACAATGTATTGCTTTATCACGAGATCGTGACTTTTAGGGTCAAAGAATAAAAACAAGTAATGTTTTGTAGAGTAAAATTTGTCATCCTTGATTTTTCACACATTCCATGCTAAGCGTAAAAACAAGATCATTGTTAGAACAAGTCACAATACTAACACTAATCATGCATTCAAATTGTGTAATACTTTTTCTCCGCGCAATCCTAATTATATAAAGGTATCTAGAATTTTTTAACTATTTTTGTCATGGATCACAAGGGTTCATATTGACTTAATTCGATATCTATTAAGCCGAAAATAAAGTTAACACGGTTTATTTAATAAGTAGCTAGAGGACACGATCTTTTAAAACGTTTCTTACAATTATAAAAAGTCCGTTTCTCGACATAACTTTGATCACGACGTGGGAACTTTTCCCGGAATAATTTTTGGTTCGATCTTGGAACTTATAATTGGTGGCAGTCTGCCTACTATCTGTCGCGGCTACCTCACCATGGATAAACGCTTGGACCCTACGCATTACTCCGTCGAAGGTTTGGGAGTTCTGTCGTTCAGCTTCTTTATCAGATCTGGGTTGGTGATCCCTACCAAGAAGCATGAAATCCTTAGGATTTCGGGACATTCCTTGATTTGGTTGCATTTAGACTTGAAACGTTCTACGAAATCTTCCAGGAATTCATTATGCTTCTGTGTAACTCTTGCGAGCGAAACAGGACTTTTGTCGCACTTCTTTTACTGGATGTAGTTTCTTCTGAAAGCTTTTCGTAGTTCCTCAAATCCATGGATGCTTCATCGTGGTAGCTTGTCGAACCAGTTCCGTGCATTCCCTATCAATGTTGAATTAAACATATGGCACCAGACAACTTCTGGCCATTGTTTTGTTCTTGCATGGGATTCAAATACCTTCAGGTGGTCGTCAAGATCCGTTATGCCATCATAAGTTTTGACGTTAGATGACATGCGCCTCTTTTTTTCGTCCCTGTAGGTCGTAATGCATTTTGAAAACGCGCTTCCTTTTTCACGGCGCCATGGGAGAGACCACTCTTCATCGCTGCGTCTTCTTTGTTGTCGTGATGTTCTATGACGCTTCCTACCATAGTCGGAAGAGTCTGAGGATGAGGAGGTCGTTCTGCGACGTCTGGGATGGTGGTCACTAGAATCAAAGCTTAATGGGCTATCGCTCGGGGAACCTCCCCTCCTTGCTCTACTCCTCTTCTCTCTTCGCTCTTATGCGCCCAAGGGAGGATCTTCTTCCATTGGTTCCAATCGCTTAAGGGCGCTTTGGTGCTGTTCTAGTTGCTGCGGGGAGAATCCTTGATATCCTAAAGTAGGTCCTAGCCGGTTTTGAATACTGACGCGTTGCACGTTGTTGGTAGGTATGATGTGATTTTTCTTCTCCCTTGAGTCATATGAGTAGTCCGAGAACAAGGCGTCCTCAATGACTGGTGCGTCAGGGTAGGTGACCTATTTGGGGGCAGTTTGTGTTTCTTGTCCCCTAGTTTCTCCTCTCTTCTCTTCTTTCTCCGCTCCTGGCGGAGCTCCTTGTTGGAGGTTGACCCCCTAAGAGCTCGCAGTTCCCTATCAAAGTCCAAGTTGACCCTTAGGTCGGTCACTGGGTTTGCTTTCATCTGCGCGGCCATGAGCGGGATTAAGGCCACGAAGTTTCTTGCGACATAGTCGCTCATGTCTGGGTCTGGGCCAGGAGGGGTTTCCGTCCAGGCTTGCAGTATTATCTCAGTGTTTGAGTTTAATGGTACTTCATTCTGGGTCGCGCCAGGGGATTCTTTCGATGAGGAGGTTTCCCTTTTCGCGAGAGGGCTGAGAGGCACGAACGAGGGAATCGGAACCTATGGTGCCCTTCCTTTTATACCTCTTCCTGAGTTCTTGGGAGGTTTGAAACCCTGAGTTTTCTTGGTTCCGCCTTTTTGGTTGGACAGACTTGTGCCACCTTTAGTCATGCTGAGAGTTTAGTGTAGGGTCCCACGGATGGTGCCAACTTGTTGATACAAAAGTTGGATGGACCGCGCTCGACCCGAATTAGGCTTAATTCGGGGGTATTGTGGACTCCGGCTCTTGCACCAAGTGAACTTGTTTGAAGATCCTGCACACTAATAGCAGACACCGTTAGGCTTACCGTGGGCGCGTGTCCCACGATTAGACTCTGGCCTGAGAGTAAGTAATCGGTTCGAATATATGTGAGGGTTAAAGTATTATGAATAATCGTACCTTTGTGGAGCATCTGGAGTTCCTTTTATACCCGAGAGAATCCTAGCTTGGGCATTCCCTATTCTTGCGGCCTAAGCAAGAGATAACTACCGAATATAGGTAGATCCTTATCGCGTAAATAAGGATGGTGTATATCTCTTTAACTTAAGCGAATAATCATCTTAGTTAGACTATATTCTGTTTGATCCTGTCCGCGTGCGACCAGAATACGACTGAAGTAAAACTGCGTGCGACAGCGGCTTACTGGGTCTCATGGGCCTTAGCGCTGTGTATACAATCCATATGTAATGGATACGGGTAGTACCCGTGGGTCGAGCTATTCAGCCCGACTAGGGACTATACGTCATCAGAAAGGAAATACATCGAAAGGAAATACATCAATTACAATCCATCGGAAAGATTGTTTTCATTTTTGGATCCGTTACACATAGCTTCCGCCATAGCAACTTCATCTTGTGAGAGTTCTTCATAAGAAAGTGTGGGTAGTTGACTCGTCTCCACCTCTTCTTCGTAAACTAATTCTTCAAAGTTAACGGGGATTTCAAGACTTGTTTTGTGTTGTATACGCTCGGCCACGTCCAAATGATCTTTCAAACACATGCACATCTCCAAGGACGCAGACGTTAGTCTTGTTCTTCGGTTTGAGAGCACCCTTTCACTTGTAAAAAAAAGCGGATTCCGAAGCTACCGAACTAGCTTGTTCCGAAAGTATATCTCGAGCCATTCGAGATAGAATGAGAAACATGGGTTCTTGTTCTTTTCAAAACCCCAACACATCAAAACTTGTAAACTGAATTGGATCCATATTCGAGATCCAATTGCGGGAGGACTCAGAAAGTCCTCGAATGCAATGACCCGTTTCATCATTTGTCACGTTTTAGGTTCAATCCAATGTGCGGTGACACACATGTATGATCCGAGCAAACCATGAGGAACGGACCAAATATCCGTAGTTAAATTAACACAGGGTCGTGTTTGGTAATATAAAAAAATTGAATCCATTAACTTATAGATAAATTATTTATTTGTGATTTTTTTGTGAACGACAAATTTCATTAAAGTTAGCAAGGCGCTAGAAAATATTACAAAGAAATCAAAAAAGGTTCCTTAACCAAAGGTCCCAAGAAAAAGAACTAGAGCATCTGTTAACACACAAATTAAACGAGAAAGTAACGATGTCGTCAAACATCACCGAACGCCTCGGGGGGAGCTCTCCAAAAATAGACCTGTTCCGAAATGACCAAATAAACCACCAAGAGTGATCAAAACTCCTTCCAACAAAGATTTGAGCTTGCTCGACAACCTAATTGAAGCGAACCAAATGTCCCATTTGACGAACGACGAAACATGAACCCAACTGAGATTCCACCAACGACAAATTTTGTGAAAAATATCTTTAGCTAAGTCACAACCGAATAAGAGATGCTAAGCATCTTCAGGAAAGAAGCCACACGCCGAACAAAAGTTTGAATCAATAATAACTCTTTTTTTCGCTAGATTGTCTCTATATATTTATAACTCAATAGAGACACATTATAAAAGTTATTAAGTATTAAAATTAAAATTATTTGTATTAAATATTTTTTTCATTAACATAACTTAATAAAAATAATTAACAAGTAAGTAATAGATATTAAGACTACTGTAGTATAAAGCTAGATAGAAAACAAATGAATTAGAAATTAATACAACAATTGGATTTAAGATTGACCAAACTAGGCCACACTACATTTCTTATTCCCGCTAGAAGTCCAAGTTTGTGATTAGATTGTAATGTCGTCTCCAATTCTGAGACTTCGAATCAAGACATGTCCGCTTGTCAAACCTCCAAATTGACCACGACTCAGTAATCTGCCAAACCTAGTAAATACTTAATTAGCGTAAATATTTTTTGGATCGTACTATATGGATCGACCAAATCCATTGAATAAGCAATATTGTCGATTTAAAGTTCACATGAAAAATCCTTCCAAAGCTGGTAAAGCTATTTCTTACTTAAGATTAAGGATAATATATTGAAGTTCTAAATCTATTATTTATTAATCGGTGAAGTATCATTCACATTTATAATAAGCTTGGAAGCATGACGTATATTTTACGATCTACATTTAGCACCTTTTTATGCATGCATGAATATAGATGAATATAGCATTTAACAAGCATCTTTGATGAGAATTAAACATATACTTGGATAAAAACGAACCAAGTTTAGAATATATATATGCGAACCAATGAAGTTTAAAAAGACATATATATTACTGGGTTTGGCAGATTATTCGAAAGTAAGGCTGTTGTTAATATTAATTATTATGTACTCCGCAATTATATTCGAATAACTCATATTCTTAAGAAAACATGTTGTCTCCATCGTCGTTCTCCTCTACTATTGGAGTTTGGCACTTTTAATTTTTATTTAAATATGAAAACGTGTGATGCTTACCATTAACCTGTTCTTAATTAGTACGCGAACCACAATCCAATACTTAATTTATTGAAGAATAAATGATAAACAATGACATTTTATCTCCTTTATGTCTTTGTATTCTACTTTGGAGAATTAATGCTTGTTCTTTATTAATGGTATTGGACGAAACTCTTGTTGTATTTTAGTTTCGATATTGTGCTCTTGTTCTTAATCTAAATACATTGCTTGAAACGTATTTTTATATCTTGCTTTTGATATTATGCTTTCGTCCTTAAACCAAATACTTATGTTGAAACATTGTCATTAACGACTCGATCGTAGGATGGACATTTTCTTTCATAAGTTCTTTTTGCAAAAGCACAAATGCCCCAAATCGATCAATTTTCTTTTTTAATTTACTAAATTGTAATTAAGAAATAATGCTACACGAAAATAAGCTATTGCGTATTTCAACAACTAATGTTTTTGGATGATGACTGTTTTTTTTTTAACAAGACAATTTATTGATGACTTGATCGTTACAACCACCCTTCATCTATCCTTTCAAATTATGTAAAGAGGACCGAAATAATATTGATTTATTTACTTCGTTCCTAAATAGCAGACGAATCATGCTTGAAATTTAGTGAAAAAGTACAACATATTATTAAGGGAACGTGTCTTGAAACCACAGAGTTTAAAATGTAGGCTAATTTTTTTAAAAGCTAAATAAAAAAAAATAAAAAATAGACATTATTAATATTTTGGTCTTGGATACAAATTTTTTAAGTTTTAAAAAGTGACATGTATTTTTCTATTAACTGATCAAATTACTTACATATTTTTTACACGTGTTTAAGTGATTAACTTTTTTTTATAAAAAAAAATAAAAAAAAAGTAAAAAAAAGAGTTGACCACTTGGAAATGTGTCAACAAAATAAATAAGTTGATTAGTTAAAATAAAGTATATGTTTTTTTACTACTTAAAAAATTCATATCTTAGTTAGAGATAAGAAGTTGGATAATATCTACTTTTATACTTAGCCTATTTTTAAATGGCCCAAAATTTCACTTTTTTATCAATTTTTTTTAACTCAATAAATGAGAATTCTCAAAATATTCTGTACAACTTATGCGACTTGTTAAAAAATCTTAAATTATACTTTATTTTTCATGACACATGTCAAAGAATAGTACATTTGTGTAAAAAGTAGTTTTATGCAAAGTTTATTATACTTTTTATGCGACTTATATTAAGAAATACATTTTTATTAAAAAATAAAATAAAATAAACCCTTTTTATTGATTTAATTTATACTTTATTGTATGCAATCTGTATATTGTTTAAACAATGATTTGACATTTGTGTAAGATTTCTTTTTAAAAAAATTGATACGTATTTTATGCGACTTGTATAAATATTTAAATAATAAAAAGTAATATGAATAATTGTGCAAAAACAAAAAATTTAATAGTTTGTTTTATGCAACTTTATAGTAATTTTCATGCGACTTGTACTTTTATTAATTTTATAAAATAAATAAATAACTTTTTAAGAAAAAAATTATGATTTTTTTTAAGTTTTATTTATAAAAAGTAGAAAAATATTTTTAAAGAAAACTTAATATTAGTTTGAAAACTTTTGTTAAATTTTTTAAGTATTTATTTATTAAAAAAATTTTAAAATAATTTTTTATAAAAAATTATTTTTTATAAAAGATATTTTTGTAAAAGTCGTTTTAAAATCCAGAACATACTAATCTCACGTAATCACAAGATGAATTATAACAGTTATTAAGTATGTCACGACAAGTAGTTCAGTATATTAATTATTATAATATTATTTATTATCACTAATATTAATAAATAATACATGGCAAAAAATAACACGAACATGAAAACGAACTCACGATTCAAATAATAACACACGGGATTCAGTAAATAACCAAAAACGAAAAACATATGTATGTTAGGAGTGGTTTGGACGGTTAGAACAAGAAACAAAAACAAAGGGCTTTAAGCCCGGCCCATCTAGCTTAAATCAAGTAACCAAACATATCTAGAGTATCATTCTTTCACAACTTTATAAAACAACAGTAAACCCTAACACCATAGGTGTCGCCGGCAGAAACAAGAAAGAAGGAGAAAAGCAAAACCTTTGATCATTGATTTTTGGGTTCGGGTTTGTGGTTGTTCGTCATTCATCATAACACAATCGGTATCACCATTCTTTTATTATTCCTTTTGGTTATTGTTAATTAAACATGAACCCATTTAATTAAAATCATATGAACATGTTATAAATCAATATAAAACATGAAATGGTGTCGGGTTGTGGTTTGTTGTCACGGAAACCGAGACATGGGAGTCTCGGTAGGTTTATCAGTCGGCCAGCCGAGCCCATAAGGGTCTTGGTGGCTCTTTCCTTCTGTCAGCCGCAAGTGACCACAACCCACAGTGGGGCGAATGACCAGTCAGTGGCAAACCGAGAGCTTTAGCTCTCGGTGCAAGGCAGGGAGAAACCTGTTGGGCCGGTGGGCAGTTTGAACGCAACAGGGGGAAACCCTTGGCTGCCAGTAGCAATCCCGAGCCAACAGTGGCAACGGCTGGGCCGGTGGCTGCTGTGCGGTTGACGGCAGGGACCACAGTCGCCGGCGGTGGCGGGTTGTGGTGATGTTTGGGCTTGGTGTTGTTGGACTATTTTTGGGCTAAACCATTTTATGAATTTAATTAATTTAATTACATGACTTATTAATTAAATTAATCATGGGACTTATGTTATAATTAATTAGCATAATTTATCATGAATTAACCTAAGTATCTTATTATGGCATAATTAAATTAAAACCAGACTTTAATTTAATTATTTATCTAAAGTAAAGTTTTATTAAATAAATTATGTCATGTTATTATTTAATAATCTTTAGTAAAATCATGCATTTTATTATTAATTAATAATCATAATTTTAGCCTAAAGTATTTATTTTATAAACTTTACTATTAAGACACCATGACTTATAGATTATGAATATTAAGCACTAGCTTACATTTTAGACTTATTAATTAAGTTTATAATTATTTAAGGCAAATTTCTATTTTTGGAAACATACTATTTTTTGAAACTTTCTATTTTTGGAAACTTACTATTTATGGAAACCTGCTACTTTTAGAAAGTTACTTATTATGATACAACGAGTATAATAACACATGAATACATGAAATAAAGTAATCAGAATATATGAAAACATGAATAATCACAAGATAATACATGAATCAGTAAAACAAGACAAGAACATGTAAAACAAGCTAAGAACACTCATAACCAGTAAAGTATACAATATTCAGACAACTCATTCATGTCCGTTATTTATGTAGTATCCGTGAAGTCGGAGTAGATCTTTCAGCTTTCATTCTCACTTCATTACTAGACACGATGTACGGATATTTCGTCCTTCAGCATGGACATTCCCTTCGTATGCATGATTAGGATTTCCCGTCTGCAGCCATCTGTTTTCCCCAGTACTTTTATATTATTCAGTTTTTCAGCAATACTTATGTTTATTTAAAATGCATGATCTATATACATGCATGACCATGTCATCTAGTTACGGAGGTACCGTAACCATAACACTTGAGGCACCAGTGTTATGACTCCTCTGCGAGGGAGTGATTTCTTGTGGCGTCCCTTCAATTTCAGTTTGGTCATTATCAGTATTATCATGTGGGGCGTATGGGTGCATCCTAGTTTACAGCTTACAGTTATCAAGTGAATGTGGTGTGTGCTCTACATCCTTCACAAGGAGTTGATCCCTCCTACCTAGACCAGTATAATTAGAGGTCACCCCTCTAATGCATAATGAGGTCACCCCTCTATGTATTCATGCAATTTGATACTTTCATGACCTATATGGGCTCTTGGCAAATTAAAATACAGTTTCAGATATAAACATAAGTTTTCAGAATTATAAATCAGTTTATAAACATGTTCTAGGTTTTCAGGACTTGTATAGTTTCCGTTGTATTTTACTTATCAGTCTTTCAGCTTCGGTATTTGTTACATATTTCCTTTCAGTACTTCCTATCATGCTTTTATATCCGTTCACTGGGCGTTATGCTCAGCCGTAGTTTCTTTTCATGTTCCAAATGACAGGTACACATGGACGCCCTTAGGATTCTGAGAGTATGTGCATTTGGATGGAAGCTATCCAGATTTCTTACTTTATGCACTTCATACATTACTTTGCTTGTTTTGACATTGTTTATTCCTTCCATATAGTATTTACTTTTACATGTTAAGCTTATGTTTGGACTACCGATGTTTGATTCCGGTATTTCCTTTATGGTCAGTTAATATTTTTAAGACATTTATCTTGCATGCTTTGATGACACGCCATAAATACTCGTAACGGTCCACTTATCCAAGTGGGTGTTACAATTATGGTATCAGAGCCAAGGTTTCGACTTGTAGGCTCTAAAACTTGACATGTGACTAGTGGGTAGTCACCAGGAACTTCCTTGATTTTGGCGTTGTTGTCTTCCATGTTTCTCATGCATTTTATCAGTCAGTTTCCTAAATTTTGACTAAGTAAAAGGTTGGTACAGGACTGGCCATACTTAGTCGCATGTGCTTTTCTGCGAATTTTGTTTTGTGAACCGACCCATAGGCGTTCACTTTACTCATTTAGATTTTGTGTTGTGAACCGTCCCATAGGCGTTCACCCTTTCTCATGTCAAATTTCATGTTTTCAGTCGATTGTTGTTTTGTGAACCGACCCATAGGCGTTCACCTTTGCCCATGTCAAATTTCGTTGGCTATGCCTTCATGAACTATTTCATGCATAATCCAAGTTTTTTGTTTCTATACTTTTAACAGGTTAATCATCTTTATCCTCTTAAAACTTTCAGATGGCTCACAGACGCAACAATGAGGATATCGCTGCCGTTGTTCAAGCAGTTGTGCACGCCATGCTCCCACAGATCCGAGATGATATTCAGGCTGAATTCCAATATGGACCACATCCTCAGAATCAGAATAATCCTCCTAATCCTCCAAATCATCCACCAATTACTCTAGCTACCTGGCTAGAAAGGTTCAACAAGCAGAAACCACGATCATTTGAGCAAACAGTGATTCCTGCAGATGCAGAAAATTGGATTTCTCATATGGAGAAAATCTTTGAGGCTATGGACTACAGGGAAGCTTTCAAAGTCAGATTAGTTGTTTACAAGTTTGAGGGCGACTCCCTAGCTTGGTGGAGAGCATATAAGATGATGAAGGCGAAGATTGGGTACTCACAGTGACATGGACACAGTTCAAGACATTATTCTATGATCAGTTCTTTCCTAATGCTGAGCAGGTGATAACGCCAAATCCAACATGTTTTTGGGAGCGTTATCTGTACTTTTATAAATGTATATTGGTCATATCTATGATACTTTTGTGCATATTGTGTTTGCAAGTCTTTATGTAGCCAATTGCAGGAATAGAATGTAAAACAACGCAAACATGGAGATTAGTACGAGTACGAAGAATCCTAGTCATGTTCAAGACCCGTATACAAGTTACAAGCCTTTGAAGATCAATTTCGGGTGCAAGAACAAGTATTTCCAAGGAGCATACAAGTCACTCAGCATGAACTTTCCACCAACAGAAACAAAGTTGCCACCAACAAAACTCAGCCGACTTGCCACCAGCATGATTCAAGTTGCCACCCACATTTGTGTTGGCAGAATTTGTGTCTACATTCATGCAAGCTCAAGGGATAACATACAAGAAGATTCTAGACTTCCTTTGGCTCCAAGCATTTGTCTTTAGCTCCAAGCCAATCATTGAAGTCTAGGCCTTAACTTTGCCTATAAATAAGACCCTTTGTGTCATGTAATCATATATCTCTTTACATAATCTCATTACTCTTTCATTACCACAAAATAACTCTCTCAACCTTGTTCAAACCTCCATTCTCGGATTTGAGCAAGGTGGTGCAAGAAAAGTCACTTTTGGAGTCCGAAAATCAAAGTTAACATCACGAAACTCTTAGGGATCATTACCCTAATTATTAGCAAATATTTCCACTTTGTAAGACTCTTAATTATGACTTATAAGACTATTATTTCAGAGTTTATTTCATTGTTTGTTAGCTAAATCTCATTCTACACTTGGTAGGATGATGTTTGTGGTATGAAGTAGTGGTTGTGATTGTGATTTATGTTTATTTCAAAGTCAAGCTTTCCTTTGAACCATTAGTACTTATGTTTCATGTGACAATTGTTATCAAAACTTAATTTGTTGGTAAAGATTTCATAGGTCGAAAGGTTATTTTCTATCAACAAGCCATAGCCGGTTTGTCTATGATGGGCTATCTTTTGTATTGATAATTTCTTAAGAAGTTTTGATTATCAAGAAACATAATTATAAGTGTTAGCAAATTTGTGAAACGACCATGAATCGAATGTGTTGAAATTGGATTAAGTCTTGAATTGAGTGATTGAATCTAATGCTTGTTTTCTTTAACCAAATTCTTGACGAAGATTAAAGCTTTTGAAAACAATAGATTGGATTATCCATCTAATTATCATAATTATATTTGTTAAACGTTTCATCACAATCATACCACTACGGATGCCTAAACTAGTCTTTACCAAGTGTTGTTTTTAATCTTATTATTAATCTCATCATTTTACTTGATAATTGTTTGTCTACAATTGCTACAATCAACGATTATAGTTTTATTTTTGAATGATCATAGGTTTTCCAAATCTCTATGAACGATCTCGGTATTACCACATAAAAGTTATACACAAACGAAAGGGTTATACATGCCCGTGCATTTTTAGTTAATCCGGTAATTCGTGTTTATAAATTTAAAACTTGTTCACCAAATCCATCACATCGGAGACGCATCAAATTTTTGGCGCCGCTACCGGGGATTTGATTGCGTTCTTAGTACCAGAATCATCCTATAATCAAACCCATTGTAGCGTTCTTGTTTCCAAAAAGCCAAAAATCAAAAAAAAAAATCACCAGCATCCATTTTGCCGCCCGGTAGACCCAAGTTGCCGCCGGCAACTGCTCATCAGAAGCAGAGTTGCTGACCGGCAAAACCTCTTGCCGCCGGCAACCCTTCCACAGACCCAATTTTGCCGACCGACAAAGCTTTTTGTCACCGGCAGTTTTTCCTCTTTTTTCACAGAATCCATTTTGCCGCCCAGCACCCCCATTTTGCCGCTTGCAAAACCGAATTTGATAAAAAAAATAAAAGTTTATGTTTTTATTTTGTTTGGTTTATTAATTTCTATTTTACTTGTTTTCCTATTAGTAGTATTTTGTTTGTTTTTATTTTTGTTACTTGTAATCTTTTTCAAAAGTTCTTCAAGACTTGAATGAACACATGTTCTTCCGGTCAAGAATTGCTTAGTCCATACACCGATCCCGAACATTATATTCATCAATCTCGAAAGAAAAACCGCAAGAAGCAACCCTTTATTTCTTTTGAAAACCGAACTTCAAAAACCAAAAACCCACCATCTGATAATCTCTTGAACGCATTTGTCGTCTATAACCCATTCAACGATCTGCCATTCCCAATGGCCGACGATCAATCCATGTGGGCAACCAATCGAGTAGTATCACTTACCCCCGAGGCTGCTATTGTTCAACTTGAGCTTGGAGAAAACTTCACAGTGAAAGGTTATCACCTTTCAATGATCAAAGACCGCCAATTTGACGGCCGTACGCGGGCCAATCCGCATAAGCACATATCCGAATTCATAGAAATATGTGGCATGTTCCGATATGGAGCCGACGTCAATATTGACGCTATAAAACTCAAACTCTTCCCATCATCTCTATCCAGAGATGCAAGAGTTTGGTATAATGAGTTGACGCCCGGTACTATTGCAACATGGGAACAAATGAGAACCGCTTTTGTTAGCCGTTTCTTTCCACCCAGCATGTACGAAAGACTCATGGGAGAAATCCGAGGTTTCGCCCAAATTCCACAAGAAACACTCATTGATGCGTGGAACCGAATGAAAGACCTACTTCGTAGTTGTTATGGACATGGTTATTAAAAGGAACCATCATCCAAATCTTTTATCATGGTCTCAATGAACCGACGCAAGCAATCCTTGACGCCGGTGCACTCTTTCTCTATAAGACTCCCAATGAAGCATATCAATTGCTCGAGGACCGAGTTCTCTTAAAACTCGATTGGTCCAAAGATAACCGTTCCAAAACTTTCAAGAAAACCGTTGCTTTCGTTGAAAGTAGCGAAAATTCTAAACTCATGGAAAAGATGGACGCTCTCACATCTAAATTCGACTCGCAATTCAAAACTATCAAAGACGAAATGAAAGAGATGCGAGGCGAATGTACTCTTTGTGGAGGACCACACCCATCTACGAAGTGTGATGACACACCAATAAGAGGACCACCACAAGAAGTAAACTACGCCCAAGGATACCGAGGAGGTGGTTATCGAGGTAACTACTACGGTAGAAACCCTGGCACTTGGCGTGAGTACCCCAAAAACAAAAATCGTAACTCACAACCTCGTGAGAACGCTAATTCCGCTCCATCAAACGAGAAGAAACCCGAAGAATTGAACTTAGAAAAAACATTGTTAGCTTTCATAGAATCCCAAAAATCAACAAACACGTTCATTAAGCACCAATTCTTCGATCTCAAAGCCAACGTTGAAAGAGGACAAAGACACCACACCGCCACTATTAGTGATCTCGAAACCAAGATCGGTCGAATAACCGACCAATTAGACAATCGACCAAGTGGTTCGTTTCCAGGCAACACTCGAAAAAACCCAAAACCATCTATGGATAAACCATACCGCCCACCCTCCTCCCGTAATGAAAATGTGAATGTCGTATTCACAAGGAGTGGGTTGAGTTACGATCTACCACAAAACCCAAACACCAATGCTCCCACTTTCGCCGATGAAAGTGAAGATGAAGCCGATGAGCCCGAGAAGGAAGAAACCGTTTCTCCTTCTAAACCCAAACCATAAAAAACCACACCCATTCCAACACCAACACCAAAGGCGTATACACCCAAAATTCCATATCCTCAACGCCTACGAAAGGAAAATATGGAGGCTCTTAATGCCAAATTCCTTAAGATGATCAAAGAAGTTAAGATCAACGTTCCCCTTGTTGATATCTTAACCGGCATGCCCAACTATGGGAAATTCCTCGAAGATCTTGTGAGCAACCATAGTAAGACGGAGCAAATCTCTGCTAAGTTTTTGAATGAAGAATGTTCTGCAGCCTTGCAAAGCAAACTTCTACCAAAGATCGGAGATCCGGGAAGCTTTCTCATACCATATACTCTAGCTAACAATGTTGAATGTCACGCCTTGGCCGATCTAGGCGCGAGTATTAATCTTATGCCATACTCATTATACAAAAATCTTTCAAACAATACTTTGAAACCTAAAAGTATGAGTATACGTTTGGCTAACCACACTTACCAATATCCGATTAGGATATCCGAGAACATGCTTGTTCAAGTTGGCAAATTCATATTTCCCACCGACTTCGTAATCCTTGAAATGGAGGAAGACCATCATGTCCCTCTCATTTTAGGACGACCATTCTTGCACACCGCCGATGCTATCATTCGTGTGAAGAATAAAGAACTCAACCTTGGAGTTGGTGACGATCGAGTCACATTCTTAGTCGATAAAGCTATGCAACATTCTCATTCTAATGATGAAACATGCTTTCGCGTGGATGTTATCGATGTAGTAACGGAAGAAGAGTTGGATGCATTGCTTGATGACAACGCACCATTCCAAACAACTTTAGAAAATATTAGCGATACCAATCGTGATCGTGAATTCGAAGAATTCATGGCCCTTGATTCTGAAGTAACTCTCGAAGAAGAGGAAAACAAGCCTTACGAATTTTTGCCTTCGAAGTCAAACTTTATAGTTCCCAAATCTATTCATGATCCACCGACGGATCTTGAATTGAAACCTCTTCCCGAACATCTCGAGACGCTTATCTAGAGAAGGATTCACTCCTTCCGGTGATTATCTCAGCCTCACTCGAGGAAGATGAGAAGAAACGCCTTGTTTCCATGCTCAAAAACCACAAAGAAACGTTTGCATGGAAAACATCCGATATACCGGGAATTGATTCGCAATTTTGCAAACACAAGATCAATCTTGAAGACGATGCCAAGCCCGTTATTGAGAGGCAACGTCGACTTAACCCAAACATGAAGGAGATTGTAAAAACCGAAGTAATCAAACTCCTTGAAGCAGGAATAATCTTTGCCATAGAAGATAGTCCTTGGGTTAGTCCTATTCATTGCGTTCCTAAGAAAGGAGGAATGACTGTTATGACCAACGAACATAACAAACTTGTTCCTACAAGAACCGTTACCGGTTGGCGTGTGTGTATTGATTACCGCGAATTAAATGATGCCACGCGAAAAGATCATTTTCCTCTACTATTTATGGACCAAATGTTGGAAAGACTAGCGGGAAACAAATTCTTTTGTTTTCTCGATGGCTTTTCCGGATATTTCTAAATACCTATCAAACCATCCGATCAAGACAAGACCACTTTTAGGTGTCCTTTTGGAAGTTTCCTCGATCTTTTAGCTACTAGGAATAATCATTGTTCATATGATTAGAGAATCACAGCGGAACAGAATAACAACCATCAAACAAGGTGTTTAGGCATAATAACACAAAGAGGAATATCTCCCAAAGATTGCTCATTATATTAATAATAAACAACCACTAGACGTGTATACATTTAATCCCACGTCTAGTGCAACACACACTTTAGGTTTACATTGTGAATGAAACTGATAATCAAAACCTATAACCCTTGGTTCCTTTTATAATGTAAGGATTAGGGTTTTACAAGAGATAAGAATGAATAAACATCTAAATATCCTATTTAGATAAACTATATTCTAAATATCGTCCTACAATATCTTGAATATATCCTCTAAATATAATTCCATCAGCGTCTTAATATTTGTCAGCGTCTAGAATACACGTGTCAGCGTCTAGCTTTCACGTGTCAACGTGTCTGAACAAATGCCTTGATATTTCTTCATTTTGAGTTTCTGCCACATCAACTTTTAGACCCAGCAATCTTCCCCTAGTTGATGTCGGAAAAACTCTTTGTGTATCTCTTGTAAGTGGTACATCATCTTTAAATTGCTTCCCCTCAAGCGTAGCATGTATATCTTCCCCTTTTTGTCACATCATATAGGAAAGGAAACAATGTATGCAATCTAATATTCTCCAAATGTAGGCTTTGTGTAATGACCTTGAAGAAAAATAAATACAATAATCTTGATGTAGAAGTTGAATAACCCAAACCTGTTTTCCATGTCTTGTACTATTCACGTGACGTCGAACTTATATGAATATAGAAAGTATAAGCAGGCCTCGATCTATTGTCAAAATCCTCATCCTCTTTGAGACACTGAGCACGATAATGTAACTCCTTCAAGTGATAGCAATAGTCGTTTTGCTAGATTTGACAAGTCTTCGTCACCAACCATGTAAGCACGAACAAGTTATCTTTAAAGTGTGAGTGTAAAAGAACACCACAACTTTAATATATGATGCAACACATACCCGCGAAAATCTACTTCAAGCATCAAATTTACCATAAGAATTCTTCCCCTTAAGCCAACACCTCTTCATGACGAGTCTTAATGAAACAATATCTTCATATGTAAAAGTCACTTAACGGATAACTCTTTAACAAGGCTACCCCAGTTACATAATCTAAAATCAATCAAATTCTTCATGAATTGTTGATAACTTACGTAAAAATCATTGATCCCCTTTTTAAAAATATCCGAGCCATTAATATCAAAATGATATCCTGTATAAAAATAGAGATCCCAGGTACCTGTGTGTGTAACCTCCTCGTTTTGTGTGCCAAAACCTAACCAATTTTCCAAACGACAACATTTTCTCCTTTACCCGAGATCGTTCACTGTCCAGTAACCATACCATATGCATTGTCCAATATCGGACAATACTTGTCTGCGGACAAAAACCAAATATCTCGGACACCACATGTCATCGTCTCATATATGCTTTGTCAGCGTCAGATAATGTCAGTGTCTAAATTATTCTTGTCAGCAGCTTGGGCAACCGCTAACACCACCCGTGACTGCGACTCTCTTGATAATGGCTACATATAACAACTGTGGGTACCAAGAATAACATACTGTGTACCACAAATCACTTTCCATTAATACAAAAGCTTAAAAACCCACGTCTCTTCATACAATCCTCCTTTAAAACCATCTAAACCAAATATATAGGTGTTGTCCCTAATATGTAATGATTCTAGCACGAATTTAAAGAAAGAAAGGTAGAAATGAGATGAGTTTTAGGTAGAGAAACTAGAGAGAGAAAAGAGAGAGAAGTGTGTGAATTTGTGAACTATTAGATTAAGAAGAAAATGAATCACCAACCCTCCTAACATGCTAGGAGGGTAGTATATATAGTCATCCCACATGCGGGCTTCTTTATGGACTATATGGTTTGGGCCGGGCTTTCCTTTTGGGCTTTGGTTACTTATTAATGAACCTTAGCTTAAAGTTGAGCCTGTAATAACACGACTAATATACTACCTATTACAACGTTCTAAAATACGATACATAATAAACATATGACCGAGCATTCTTGTTTGGCTCAATATTTTGAGGCTAACAATCTCCCCCAATGAGAGGTCATAAACCTTGGTCATTTAGGAAATTTGTAGAGATTACTAATCTCGCCATAAATGAGTCTTGAACGTGTAATCGTAGTCTTATTCCTTCATGCTGTGATCTTTGAGCCTTTGTCGTTGTCTTTCGACTTTGTCTTTAAGCTTGAGATCTTCAAATCATCCTTGACTTGTCTTTGCCATCTTGCGATCTTGTGTCTTCATCCACATGCTCACACTATTAATTGTTGAATATGTCTTTAGGCATGAGTATGTGGTTTCTGAATCATTGACTTTGCTGTGTACACCGTGACGCCACCTTCTCGAGACAAAACATAGACACGGACTGAATGGCTTTGACATTCGTCCTAAATCGGTAGCGTTTTACCTCCGGTCGGTGAAGACCGTTATACGATATTAAATATCGTACCTGTGATCAGGTAGATTCAATTAAGAATCTCCTTGACAGGGTTTCGCGGCTGTACTAGCCGTTCTCTTTACTCGACCGTCTCAAAGCAAGACTGCGAACATAAAGAGTGAATCAATTGGATAGATATCCGCTTGATTAAAGTCATCAATTCAAATTCCTGGAACAAGTTTGATTCTTAACGAATCTTACCATTGTTGCTTTCCAGTTGACACAAGTTTGATTCACAAAAATCTCACAAGTCACCTACCGTAGCGCTGTTTGAGGTTGACGCTAGAAGGATTTCCATTCGTCACTGTGAATATTAATGAATATCACTCTGAATGTTCTGGCAAGACCATAAAGATATTGCGTAGAAACCTGAAACGAGTTTGAATCAATTCAGAATCAAACCACTGTTGCTTTTCAGTTTTACATATGTTCAATTCATAAAGAATCTTGCATATGACCTACCGCAGTGCTGTTAGATGTTAACACTGGAAGGATTTCCACTCATCATTGTGAATACTAAGTAGTATCACTCTGAGTGTTCTAGCAATATCACAAGGATATAGCGTAGGACTCTCTTGATCTTCATTTGTGTGTCCTAACGAGATTTGATTGATCTCTTGGCTCTAGACTCTATTTGTGCACTTTTAGTGGTCGGAGGCTGGAGCAGATGCCACCTATTTAATATCAACTATCTCGGAGTGAGAAAGTCAATAGAAGTCGTGTTGATCTCCGTGACAATAAAACAAACTTCTTTTGAGAGAAGCCTGAGTAGCTAGGAAAGGGTTGTGCTTCACATCACTGGGTCCATGATGAGTTTGTCTTCATGATGAGTTGACTCGGTTTCTGCCTAAGTTGTATGGAGGGCTTCTTTCTTTAGACCCTTTATCCTTACATTTCTTTTTCATTCTTCAACCCCTTCAATGCTTACCAAGACATCATTAATAGCACCTTGTTGTGATTGTTCCAGTGCTATCATCAGTACTTAGTCGGCATTCAGCTACGTTCACATTCTACTCCATCTTTCCTAAGGACTTCTAATAATCTATTGGATTGTCCCTGGGAAGATCCCTCCGGTTCTGGTTGGATCATAGGACTTAAACCTAACCACCCTTTTGACACCAATAACGTCGTGAATTAAAGATGTTGTGGGTATTTGATCGTAACCATGAAAACCACTTTAAATTCTAACAAAGTGTTTGAAAAACATTTAACACCTTGCTAGTTTTGTCGTTTCAGAAATGCTCCCCCTTTACATGTGCATCGATAATCGAAAGTGTTTCGCACATGTAGGTAAGAGTTAAAGTGCTTGAGTCTTATATTAGATCACATTTTAATCACATTTTCTCCCCCTATCTCTAATATATAAAATCTTTTGATATTAGAGATACCAAATTTGATTAAAATATATTTTGAAAAATAGTCTTGAAATCTCCGGGAGAAAGATGTGTTAATCGTTTGCATGAAGTTAAAATTCTCCCCCTCAAAAATTGATCCAATTGAATTGTCATTATGAGGATATGATCCACATTTCGCTTTTTGAGGATGGGAGTTGTTGAACACACAATTTTTGAAAGATTTTGAATAATCATTGAGAAATTCTTGAAAAAATTGTGTTCAACGCTTTTTGAAAAATCCTGTTTCTTTTTGTCGAAGAGGTTTTTCTGAAGCATAAACTTGAGTTCATAGACTTTGAATGTCTTGACGAATCCACTCAAGTGTAAGAAGATTTCTCTTCTTTTGCTGAGGGTAAGAGCACGAAATCGTACACTCCCCCGTGAATATAGAACCGGGTTGCAATCTGAAAGTGATTACAAGCCATTGTGTTGAGCTCAAAACGTTGAATGTTTTGTGACAAGCTCAACCCGTGATAGATTTCTCTACCCGTTGTTTGGAAATATTTGTCCAAAATAGACAATTTCCTTTATTAAAAGAAGAAATGACATGTTTTGAAAAATATTTACAACTTTCATTCGAGCTTTATGTACACACCCGTGTCGTTATTGAGCGACATTTCTAGGCACGTCCATATTATCGATACTGAAAGACATGTCGAGAAGAATATTTTTGGATTTTGAAAGATTTTTAATTTTGTGATTTGCTTTTATGTATTTTATATTTTTGTATTTTGTTTTCTCAAAGATATTTACAAGTTGATGTTTGATAGATAAATCAAGCAGGCACCTTTGCCAGAATCTCCAGGTCTGCTGGAGTCAAACATCTCATACCAATTTGCCTAACAAGGTACTCAAACCTATCTTTCGACAGAGCTTTCGTAAACAAGTCGGCTAATTGGTAATCCGTTCCAACAAAGTATAGTTCAACGATACCTCTTTCAACTTGTTCCTTTATGAAGTGGTATCTGACATCGATGTGCTTCGTGCGGGAATGCTGTACCGGGTTGCAGGAGATGGCTATGGCAGACTTTGAGTCACAGTACATAGGTACTTTATCAAAGTGGAAGCCATAATCCGTGAGTTGTGTTCTCATCCAAAGAACTTGAGCACAACACGCAGATAGAGACACATACTCTGCTTCGGCTGATGAAAGTGACGTGCAATCCTGCTTCTTGGAAGACCATCCCACAAGCTTATCTTGACCTAGAAATTGTGCACCACCAGAAGTACTTTTTCGTGTATCAAGACACCCTGCATGATCAGAATCTGAATAGGCCGTTAGAAAGAAACCGGTTTCCCTCGGATACCAGAGTCCCAAATGAATGGTATTCTTGAGGTACCGAAAGATCCGTTTAACCTCCTTGAGGTGCTTTTCAGTGGGTCGTGCTTGATATCGTGCACAATAACATGTAGCATGATGAATATCCGGTCTGCTTGCTGTCAAGTACATGAGGGAACCAATCATGGAACGATATCTCGTTTGATCGATGGCATTTCCCTCCAAGTTAGCATCTAGCGATGTGGTTGATAATGGTGTCCCAACGGGGTCACATGAAGTCATACCATGCTTTTTGATTATCTCTTGACAATACTTATCTTGGTTTATAAAGATACCACTTGGGGATTGGTGAACTTGAATTCCTAGAAAGAATTTTAGTTCGCCCATCATTGACATTTCAAATTTGTTGTGCATTACCTTTTCAAACCATTTTGAAAGTTTTGGGTTTGTTGACCCGAAAATAATGTCATCAACATAAATTTGCACAAGCAAAATGTCATCCCCATATTTATAAGTGAACAAAGTTAGATCAATGGAACCTTTTGAGAAACCTTTGGATACCAGAAATTTCGATAGCTCGTCGTACCACGCCCTTGGAGCTTGCTTGAGTCCATATAGTGCCTTGTGGAGACGATACACCTTGTCAGGATAATGAGGATTGACGAATCCTTCCGGCTGCGTGACATAGACTTCTTCCTTCAAAGGACCGTTAAGAAACGCCGTCTTTACGTCCATTTGATAGACAGTGAATCCCTTATGTGCAGCATAAGCAAGGAAAATCCTGACCGCTTCCATGCGAGCAACTGGTGCAAATGATTCATCAAAATCAATTCCCTCTTTCTGGCCATACCCCTTAGCCACTAGCCTAGCTTTGTTTTTGATGATCGTATTCTCTTCATCCATCTTGTTTTTCCAGATCCAACGAAGATTTAATGGAGTCACATCGTATGGTCTGTCAACAAGTTCCCAGACTTTAAGTCTTTCAAATTGTTGAAGTTCATCCGTCATCGATTCAATCCAAGCATGATCAGCCATGGCTTCTTTGATGTTTTTCGGTTCAGCCGTACTTACGGCGAGTGCGAACATACAAACATCGCCATCGGTGGCTAGTTGTCATCTTGTACGAACGGGCTGTGAAGGGTTTCCAATTACGTGAACCAAAGGATGATCTCGGGTCCAGTGATGTGTTGAAGGATGTCACTGATAGAACGTATGCATATTTGACGGATCAACATGGCGAGTAGAAGACTCTCCAGTTTCGTGTACCGGTGTACCGAATGGGTTGATAAATTCGTCTTCGTCAGATAATGCATCGTCTGCTTGATGTGTGTTCTCTGGAGCAATGACAGTAGTTGTGGATGTTGTAGGATCGATTGTTGAAGTGATATTCTGAGGAGGTAAATCTGCAACAACCCGTGTTGAAGTAGATGAAGTTGTATCCTTTTGTTGATGATGAACGGTATCATCATTATTATCATGAGTGACAGCGGAAGACTTCGATGCAACTTGTTTCTCCCCCGTGAAATATTCATCATACATTGGTCCATATAACATTTCCAACTCTTCAAGTGTCGTGTCCACTGTCATATCTGCTCTAGGAACATGTTCAGGAACCAGCTTTGAACTTGACGGTTCATTGCTGTGGTCTTGAGTTCCGAGTTCCGTGCGGTTGTGAACGGAAGTCGTTTGTCGTTGTGGATCGGGACTTAAACTGCTTTGTTCAAGTGCCATTTCTTGCAATTCATCAAATCTGATATGTATAGTCTCGACTATCAATTTTGTTCTCTTGTTGTACACTCTGTATCCCTTAGACTGAGTTGCATATCCCACTAAGATGCATGCATCACCTTTCTCTTTCATCTTGTCCAGATTTTCACCATCTCGAATAATGTAACACGTACATCCAAAAACGTGAAGGTGTTTGAGTGAAGGTTTGCGATCATTAATTATGTGATATGGTGTCTTTTCGTGTCTTGGGATAACTAAGGAGCGGTTTTGTGTGTAGCATGCGGTTGACACGGCTTCGGCCCAAAAGTATAGTGGAAGTTTTGAAGCGGATAATAATGTTCGAGCAGCCTCAACTAAAGTACGGTTTCGTCTTTCAACAACGCCGTTTTGTTCGGGTGTTCGAGCAATAGATGTTTCATGTTCAATTCCTTCGGCTTCAAAATAATTTCTCAGTTTTGAATTCAAAAATTCTGTACCTCTGTCAGTACGAACCACTTTAACTTGAGCTTGAAGACCACGTTGTATCACTTTAAGGAAGCTGATGAGAACATCGGGTGTTTCATCCTTGGACCTCAAGAAGTGAGTCCATGTGTACCTTGAGTAGTCATCGACAGTTTCCATAACGTATTTCTTCCCATTGATACTTTGAACACGCATGGGACCACACAAATCTATATGAAGAAGATCTAACCGTCCTTTAGAGCTAGGTGTAGTCTTTGTCTTGAAACTACTCCGTTTAGCTTTACAAAGCTCACAAGAAGAACAAAGATGATCTTTGATGAATTTCAAGTTAGGAAGGCCTCGCACAATATCTTTCTTAGAAAGCAAGTTGATGGTATCGAAGTTAAGATGAGATAAACGTTGATGCCATAACCAAGCTTGAGTCGTTGAAGCTTTAGCCATGAAACAGATTGGAGTTGAAGATGTGGAGTCTTGTAGTGAAATAGTGTAGAGATCAGTACCCCGTGTTCCGGTAAGTAAGTCATTCCCATCATAATCACGAACAAAACATGTCTTCTTTCTAAAAGCAACCTCTAAATCCGCATCACAGAATTGACCAACCGATAAAAGATTATGATTGAGCCCTTCGACGTAGTAAACCCTTTTGATAGTGATATTCCCCTGAACCAAGTCTCCATATCCTAGGATCGGTGCAAATTGATCATTTCCGAATCGGACCGTACCCAGGAACTTCTCCACGAAGTTAATTAGAATTTTGAGATTCCCCGTCATGTGCTTCGTGCATCCGGAGTCCATTATGAAGAGAATTACTTCGATCACCTGCAGAAGAATTAGAACACGATGGAGCATTTGCTAAATTGTATTCCATGTTAGTTGTGATTTCCGATTCATTAGTTTCCCTAGTTTCATCACTTAGAGGCACACTAACGCTCGTAGTCACATTTTCTGTCCTAACCTTAGGCATCCATTTATATCCTGGAGGACATTGATTAGCAAACCACCATTTCCAAGGCTTGCTAGCAGACTCATATAATTCCCTAATTCTGCTTCTAGGGTTCTTAGTGGTGGAGTCTGATGCAATACTTTTCTTAGGGGGGGTTGCACCAGAATGGTTCACTTTGCGTTTGGGTTTTCTAGCACTAATAGGCATCACAGTTTGCTTCTTAGTTCTAGTTTCTACGTCTTTGACATTATTCGAAACACACATAGCATGATTAGCATTAGCACACTGTCCACATTTCACACAAACAAACTTAACTTTCATAGCATTCAAAGTCGAATCATTCAATTCGTCATTACACGCGATTACAGACGTTTTATTCTTAGAAACATTGAAAATCCTAGGGTGGTCTTCTACTTCCTTCATCTTCCCTTGACTTTTGTTTTGCCAGACCTTTTCATTCATGCGAGTGCTCTTAAGCTGGGGCCGGCTAACACTAGCAGTGGGGACTACTCCTGTAGTAAAAGACACACGTCTATTAGTGTTTCTAGAAGTCTGAGGTGATTGACTTTCTTTGTTTTGTGTGGGTGTAGTGGTCAATCTATACATCCCTGGTTTAACCACATTTGTGTTCTTAATGCTTTGTGATCGAATATTTGTTTTGGGAGTGTTTTGTGGTAACCTATCTTTCCCATCCGTCGTGGGGGCAAACGCAGGTTTTGCAAATGCAGAATTAGAGAAAACAGATGGTTTTCCCAAGACAGAGGGTCTAGTCACTTTTTGAGCATTGGGTTGTCTTACAACAGGTTTCTTAACACTAGGTTCCACAATCTTCCCACCCATCTTAGCAATGAGTTTCTGCAACTCTGCTATCGCTCTGTCCCTGTCTTGTAACTGAGCTTTCAACCCTTTAATTTCCATATTTTGTTCGTTCATTTCTCGAAACGTTTGGGAAAGTTTTTCTTGCAATTTATTATCATGTGGAAAACTACCAACGTCTTTTTGCAAAGCAAGTTCAAGAGAATGACAATGTTTTTGAAGGAAGTCAGTTTTGTGTTGAAGTAACTCAAAAGCCTTTTTATCAACATTTTCTTTATGTTTTGAAAGCTCAAGTTCAAGACGCTCACACTCTTTGATTTTATCAAGATATTTGCATGCAACATCAGAATATTCATCGATATCAGCACAAGATTGAAGAGTAACACACAAAATATCTTTGGAGAGACATTCTTCTAAGAGTAGATCATATTCGTTTGAAAATTATAATTTGTCATTTTGAAGGTCATCAATTTCTTTTTCAAGAGACTCAACATATTTCAAATCATCAAACATTTCAGACTGAATTAAAGTTTCAAACTCAAGAACAGGTTCTTTTATTATCTTTGTATTTGGTATTAAAAGTTCTTTCACAAGCACAGTTATGTCGTGAGGAATCTCGGTTTTCCACTTATCCTTTTGACGTTTCTCCCAATCGCTTTCAACAATTGATTGAACATTATTAACGTGGTGTTTAAGAAAACCAAGTATTTTTCTACTTTTGCTTTTAGAAGCATCTAGAGGCAATTAGTTAATATATTTAAAACATTAGTTTTCCTCTTAGTGGCAAAAGCTTTTTTCCATTGAATTCTTTTTTGTTTGCTTTCTAAAAATAATTCCTCACGAGACTTCTGTTTTTGTGGAGTGAAAAGACCATAAAGACTGTTTTCATAAGCATAGTTATATGGTTTCACAAAATCTTTATTGACCGGTGATCTACTCTCCTCATCCCAAGGGGACGTCTCTTCACTATCAATGTTAGCTACTGGGCAGGCATTATCAGTCCTTTCGGACTCATCAAGATATAAGTGAGGGTTCGCAGCTTGAGCTTGTTCGAGGTACTTGGGGGTGGCAAAGCTAGGTTGACCCTTGAAAAACGACCGAGGTGCTATCATTCTTACGGTTTGAATAGAGTCATGTGTATTATAAACAACTTTTTTCAAAAAATCGACTTGTTCTTCGAGATCCTTTACTTTTTCAGTATCTTTGCTTTGTCTATTTTTGAAATCTTGTTTTAATGTTTCAACCTCTTGTTTCTTCTCGTCAAGAATTTTAGCAGAATCGGTGGTGTTCATAGAAAGCCTCTGTTCAAGTTCATTAACTTTTGTTGTGGCAAGGTACGTTTTTTGACGTTCATCACTTAATAAAACATTAAATTGACGTTTTTCTTTAGTTAATAAAGCAAGAGCTTCATTGTATTTATTTTTAAAATCGTCCTTTTTAACGTTGATGACACGACTTTTGTACCCCTCAAGCTCGTTGGTCTTTTGAAGAAGCTCAGCCCTATAACTATCAATAGTCTCACTAGATTTTATAAGAGTGGCTTTGCATTCTTCAAAGTTTTGAGTGAGCGTTGCGTTTGCCTTCTTTAATTGCTTTTGATTCTTTCTATTTTCATTGACATCTTTTTGTAAACTAGCAATTAAATTAGCAAGCGCGACACGCTCCTCGTCATCATACTCATTTGCATGTTGATCATCCTCAAACTCATTATTGCACATGTCTGATGAATCGGGTGTGGTATTGCTATCAACCGTTTCCATCATACACGTGTCAGTAACTGTTGTTGGTAGATCACTATGCTCATGTGTATCACCAAACACATTATATTCAGCATCATCTTGTACCTTATCAATTAGCTCGGTATCAAAGATAGGACCATTGTCATCTTCAGTGACGTTAAGGACCTCATGAATCTTTGCCATGTATGAATAATGTGCCTCGAGTTCTTGGTCGGAGAGTTCATCATCTGTGTCGTCAAGCATTTCTCCTTCCTCAGCTGATAACTTGATTCCACCTTCCATTTTCTTGCACAACAGCATCTTTTCCTTATGATAACCATAATCTTTAACCCTCTTTGGCTGCCTGCATTCCTTAGCCAAATGCCTAAAACTTCTGCAGTTAAAACACTGAATCCCACTTTGTTGCACAATTTGAGTACCAACAGTTTCCCTATTTCCAACAACAGTAGCCACCCTCTGATTATCATACTTAGGTTGTCGATCATACTTTGGAGGACTCTCAACACGTCTTTGTGTGTCATACCTTGGAGGACTCTGTGCATGGGTGTTCCTCGAGTTTGAAGATGTTCGAAGGTTGTTGTTGGTGGGTTTGTAGATTTTCTTATATTGCTTCATAACGAAAGCCATTTGTTGCTTGAATTCCCTATCCCTTTGAGCTACTTCTTCATCACTGTCTTCTTCGGATGATTGCTCAGGTATGGGTGATGGTGCTCTTGCAACTTATTTGCCTTGGGATCGTGTTGGAGCATGTGACTTAGAGACAATGGATGATCGTGGTGATGATGATTGAGTAGAGTAGGTCTTTGAAGTACGGGAGTGATAATCTGGGTAATGTTGAGTGGTAGACACCAAAGCAAGTGGATTGGAAATCTTTGCAACTCGTTCAGCTCGAAGTTCATTTGCCTCATTTTGAAATTGTTTCAAGATGTCAAAGAGCTTGTGATATGAAACTTCGTCTAACTTTTATTGTTGTTTCACCAAGGTGACAAACCGTGTCCACTCTGGTTGAAGTTGCTGTAGAAACTGGACATTGACTTGCATGGTGGAAACTTGCAAGTTGTTTCGGGTCATATCATTCATCATCTTGTAGAATCGGGAGTAATAAGAATCAATTGATTCCCCATCCTTTGATGTAAACTTGCCAAAGTTCCAAAACATCTTAGTTTTCACATCTTGTTTGTTAAGTGATTCACCTTGTTGCAATCTTTCAATGGCCGTCCACATTTCTTGAGCAGTAGGACATGCGTCAACCGTAGAGTAAATTTCATCTCCAATGCCACTGAGAATTAAGTAGATTGCTTCCTTCTCTGCATCAAACCACGTACGGTTCTCTGGTGTGAGGTCGGTCCTCTTTTCATCACGTTCATATGCGGGTTGTGCGTCACTTGTGTCTGTGGCTGGTACTGCAGGAAATTGAATCCTTGAGAGTTTATAGGGTCCTTCCAAGATACATTGCCTTAAAGCATCACCGTTAGGTTTTGTGTCAAGGTAACGTATAAAACGGGATTGCCATTGATCATATCGACCCGACACAAGCATTGGTGGTCTTTCTTTGTTACCTGCCACCATTATGTTGTTGTTCGTCACACGATATTCAGCGGTAGAATCCATCTCAATAATCTCAATATTCTCTGAATGATGAATCGAATGTGGATCTTAAGTAGTTGTGTTGTGATTTTTTGGTTGTTGAACTTCCGAAAATTGCGATTTTTTTTCTCAGCCCGACAATAAATTCCTCAGTCCGACAAAACGGTAGACGTAAAAAATTTGTAATCACCAAATTTTGAAATCGAGCTAGAAAAAGCCTAAAACTAGTATGGAAAAAATTTGATTTTACTTGACCTAAAAATTTTAACTCATTTTTTTTTTTTTTTTTTTTTTTTTAATCTTCGTGTAACCTACGTTCCGAGACTAGTCTAGATAGTGGCTAAATCTAAAAAATACTCGAACAAAATTTAGATGTCCATCGCAGTGAGACCCATCGCACTCAGATCGCACTATGATCGTACTCCTTGATCGCAGTTGGATCGTACTCTGACCGTGGTCTGATCGTACTCCTCGATCGTAGTTGGATCGTACTCTGATCGTAGTTTGATCGTACTTACCTATCGTACTTCAGATCGCACTCTGATCGCAGTCTTGGATCGTACTCAAGTGATCGTACTCTTGGATCGTACTCACTTGATCGTACTCTTCGATCGTACTGGGTGATCGTACTCACAGATCGTGGTGAGTGATCGTACTCACAGATCGCAGTTGGATCGTAGTCTTAGATCGTGACTATGGATCGCAAGTAGAAACCCCCAGGGTTTATGCAACCACACAATCAGATCGTACTCCTAAAAATAAGCCGAGACTTAGAACAACAAAAAAGTATGGATTTTTACCTTGGATTTCGTGTTTCAATCCAAACCAAAGTAACCAAAATCTTACCACACGTATGAAAGATGTAGAGATTAAAGGAGGAAGATTTAGAGCACGAAAAGCATAAGAAAAAAAAACTTGAATCCGAGAAAATTTTATGGAAAAATCACACGAATTAAGTAGTAAATCAACAACGAATCACAAAAACTACCCCATGGCGATTGATACCAATTGTTGTCCCTAATATGTAATGATTCTAGCACGAATTTAAAGAAAGAAAGGTAGAAATGAGATGAGTTTTAGGTAGAGAAACTAGAGAGAGAAAAGAGAGAGAAGTGTGTGAATTTGTGAACTATTAGATTAAGAAGAAAATGAATCACCAACCCTCCTAACATGCTAGGAGGGTAGTATATATAGTCCACCCACATGCGGGCTTCTTTATGGACTATATGGTTTGGGCCGGGCTTTCCTTTTGGGCTTTGGTTACTTATTAATGAACCTTAGCTTAAAGTTGAGCCCGTAATAACACGACTAATATACTACCTATTACAACGTTCTAAAATACGATACATAATAAACATATGACCGAGCATTCTTGTTTGGCTCAATATTTTGAGGCTAACAATAGGAGATCAATTTATTTAAGGAATCAATACGCAATTCCCCTCACAAGTTTCTCTCCATAAAATTAGGATCACCAACTGACATGCGATTGAAGAATATACAATCTCATAAATTACAGGATTTTCTATTAAAACGAAATTTTCTTCAATAATCACGTTCGAATGACTTTCCCTATATTGCATATGTATCCATATAATTAGTATATATCTTAACAAAATACATACCTTTTAATATGGGAATAAATCTTGAAAAATAAGCAATATCGTGTCTGGTTCTCACGTAAATACCAAAAACATCTCCACAAAAATAGGACTTTCGTTAATTGCTATTACCAGTATTCTTTGGCTTCATGTGAATATTACAATCTGTCGTCCTTTTTTTCTGCCCTGATCTGGGACCACAGGACCCTTATGATATTACGACAGTGTTTCGCTGCTACTACAGACACCATAGATCTAAGGTATGTTGAAACCCTAAAACGAATATTATTACTGCAGCGATGAATATGAACCATAATAACATGTGTTGTACATTATCTCTACAAGGGCTCATCATCAATCCACATATTGACTCACCAATGCAAGTAGAGAAAAACAACCATCTTTTCAGAATTAGGGTTTGCTTAAAAAACCTTTTCTTAAG
Source organism: Glebionis coronaria (assembly GCA_025667525.1). Classification (NCBI taxonomy): domain Eukaryota; kingdom Viridiplantae; phylum Streptophyta; class Magnoliopsida; order Asterales; family Asteraceae; genus Glebionis; species Glebionis coronaria. Next base: position 452,410,805 of record CM046879.1, read on the forward strand.
TCAACTTCAACGTCCAATAACTTTTTCTTGGTGACTTATCTTGACAATCCCTCTGGTGAGATCCTAGACACAATTGTCAAGAACTCGTATAAAAAATTTCACGATGATCCAATGGTTCACGAAAAAGTTATGCCCTTCTGAATACAGCTGCACACACAAAACCGCCCAAAAAAATCCTATACGAATTTTTCTTCCTTCTCACAACATGAACACCTTGTTGGTCCTATCATCACAAGCCACGAGGCTCTAATACCAACTGTGGAAACCTAAGTTTCCTCGATCTTTTAGCTACTAAGAATGATCATTGTTCATATGATTAGACAATCACAACAGAACAGAACAACAACCATTAAACAAGGTGTTTAGGCACAATAACACAAAGATGAATATCTCCCAACGATTGCTCATTATATTAATAATAAACAACCACTAGAAATGTATACATTTAATCCCACGTCTAGTGCAACACACACTTTAGGTTTAAATTGTGAATGAAACTGATAATTAAAACCTATAACCCTTGGTTCCTTTTATAGTGTAAGGATTAGGGTTTTACAAGAGATAAGAATGAATAAACATCTAAATATTCTATTTAGATAAACTATATTCTAAATATCGTCCTAAAATATCTTGAATATATCCTTTAAATATAATTCCAACAGGGTTATTTGTCAGCGTCTAGAATACACGTGTTAGCGTCTAACTTTCACGTGTCAGCGTGTCTGAACAAATGTCTTGATACTTCTTCATTTTGAGTTTCTACCACATCAACTTTTAGACCCAACATGTATTGATTACCGCAAATTAAATGATGCCACACGAAAAGATCATTTTCCTTTACCATTTATGGACCAAATGTTGGAAAGACTAGCGGGGAACAAATTCTTTTGTTTTCTCGATGGATTTTCTGGATATTTCTAAATACCTATCGAACCATCCGATCAAGACAAGACCACTTTTAGGTGTCCTTTTGGAAGGTTTGCTTATAGGCGTATGCCTTTTGGTCGTTACAATGCACCTGCGACTTTTCAAAGGTGTATGATCGCGATCTTTCAAGACATGATCGAAGTATCCATGGAAGTTTTCATGGATGATTTCTCAGTCTTCGGGAACTCATTTGAGTCTTGCCTTTTTAATCTAGAGCACATGCTCATCCGATGCAAACAAGCTCATCCCGTGCTCAATTGGGAGAAATGTCACTTTATGGTTGTTTGTCCCTTGTAATTAGTACTATACTTAAGAATACTAAGTATAGTCCTAACCCATGGTTATGTAATGCAATAAACTTAATACAAGTAAAGTAAATAACACAAAGGTTTTTCAACGTTTAACTCTTAGCTTTATTAAAGAATTATATCCTATTGTATACGAAGCTACAATAGGGATTGAATAGACAGTGTGTGGTTTTGTGATCTCCTCACTAACAAGCTAGTCCAATCCTAATGATTGCTAAGCTTGACGATTCTATCAACAAGAGTTTAGAACTCAAGTGTTTGATCGTATTTGGAGGATAGAAAACTTTGTTTGTGAATGTCTAAAGCATTAAGTGCACAAACTTATTTTCTCTCCTTTTACAAGCATCCTATTTATAGAAGGAAAGTTGGGTAGAAGACAATAATTGCCCATGTGCAATTCTTGTCTTATTGGTACAGTGTAGTATCTTGTCTTACCCTATTCTAAGTAGTAAGACATAAGTCCTTTACACTTGTCAGTACCCTATCTATCCCAAAAGGGTAAGTCACGCTAATTGTGTGATGTACTCCATCTTGTCACAATTCAACTTATCCTGCCTTTACTTCAGTCTTGGAGAATGCTTGTTTTCTTCAGGGAGATCGTATGGGGTTCAGTGAGTCTATTGCCACAACTCACTAAACCCATCACCTTCTTCTTCGTCATAGAAGTCATTCATTGAGCTTCGCCTCTCTGAATGCTCGAGTCTTTCTTTTAGACTCAGTCTAGGAACTCGAAGGCAACTCACTGAGTGACTGTTCACTCAGTGACTTCGTTATGTTCAAGGTTAATACTTCACTTAGGTTGATTGTTATTCAAATCCATCAGTAAGGTCATTAGGTACTGAATTGACCTAACAATGGTGACTGAAGGAATTGTGCTTGGACACAAAGTCTCCGGAGCCGGATTGGAAGTAGACAAGGCCAAGATCGAAGTGATATCCAAATTACCACCACCCACTAACGTTAAAGCCGTTAGAAGTTTTCTAGGTCATACGGGATTCTACCGCCGATTCATAGAAGACTTTTCCAAAATCGCTAGACCGATGACCAAACTCTTTGAAAAAGACATAGTCTTTGACTTCATAGAAGAATGCATAAAGGCATATGAAAAGCTTAAAGACAAGTTAAAGAATGCACAGATCATGGTTTCACCGGATTGGTCGCGACCGTTTGAACTTATGTGTGATGCAAGCGATTTCGCTGTAGGAGCCGTATTAGGACAACGCGAAGGAAAACATTTCCGTCCTATACATTTTGCGAGCAAAACTCTAAATAGCGCGCAGCTCAACTACACGATCACCAAGAAAGAACTACTTGCCGTAGTTTTTGCTTTTGACAAATTTCGATCCTATCTTGTATTGTCGAAAACGATTGTATTCATCGATCATTCCGCGTTGAAATACCTATTCTCTAAACAAGATGCTAAGCCGCGTCTTATTAGATGGATTTTACTACTCCAAGAATTTGACATCAAAATTCAAAATAAGAAAGGAGCTGAAAACATCGCAGCCGATCATTTATCGCGACTTGAAAATCCAAACATGAAAAAGTTAAGGGATGAAGATATCGATGACTATTTTCCCGATGAAACTCTTATGCAAATCTCTACGGACGAATCTCCGTGGTTTGCAGATTTTGTAAATTACCTCGTTGGAAGAATTCTAAGAAAAGGTTTAACCTATCACCAACGATGTAAATTCTTTTCCGACCTAAAACACTATTTCTGTAAAGATCCCTACCTTTTCAAGGTATGCCCCGATGGCATGATTGGGAGATGTGTTTATGGTGCGGAAACAAGAAAGATCCTTGATGAATATCATCATGGCCATACTGGGGGACATTATGGTCCTTCCACCACCGCGAAAAAAGTGTTTGATGCTGGTTTCTATTGGCCAACAATTTTTAAAGAGGCCTATACTCTAGTCGAAAATTGTGATGATTGCCAACGTACTGGTAGCCTCTCACGAAGAGATGAGATGCCTCAAAACAACATCCAAGTTAGCGAAATATTTGACGTATGGGGAATTGATTTCATGGGACCCTTTCCCAAATCCCATAAGTTCGAATATATCTTAGTCGCTATTGATTACGTGTCCAAATGGTCCGAAGCCGAAGCTTTACCCACAAACGATTCACGAGCTGTAATCAATTTTCTGAAAAAAGCTTTTCTCTCGTTATGGAATGCCGAAAGCTTTAATTAGCGATCGAGGTACCCATTTTTGTAACAAACAAATGGAGAAAATCTTAAAGCGTTATGGAGTCACCCATCGCTTTGCCATCGCATATCATCCACAAACGAGTGGACAAGTGGAGAATACCAACAGAGCCTTAAAACGAATACTCGAAAAAACGGTTAAGGACAATCCTTCCATTTGGTCAAGGAAACTTGACGACGCTCCGTGGCCATTCCAAACAGCTTATAAGACACCAATTGGCACAACACCTTATCGTTTATTGTACGGTAAAATGTGTCACTTGCCCTTTGAAATTGAGCACCGTGCTTATTGGTCACTAAGAAGCTGTAATCCCGATCTCAAAATCGTTGGAGAAAACCGATTCTTGCAATTGGATGAACTCGATGAATTAAGACTCCAAGCTTATGAGAATTCCAAATTATACAAAGCACGTACCAAAGCTTATCATGACAAGAAACTTCGCATCCGAAAAGAATTCAAGAAAGGAGACAAAGTTCTCTTGTTTAATATGCGATATAAATTTAAAGCTCTAAAGCTTAAACAAAAGTGTTACGGTCCTTTTATAGCAAAACATGGATACCCGTCCGGTTATGTTGAATTGTATGACAAGAATGGAGGGAGATTCATTGTTAATGGACACCGTGTTAAACTATACCATGATGAGTGGAGTGAACATTTTCCGCTCGATAAAAGATAAAGAAAACTAAAAAGAAGTACGAGTCAGGCTGATGACTCAATAATAAAATAAGCGCCTCTCGGGAGGCAACCCGTGTGTTTTGAAGTTTTTAAAATTTTTAAGTGTGATTTTCCTTTTTAAAATAAATTCATGCTTACACCCCACAATTTTTAACCATGTTTTGCTTAAGTGTGAGGGGGTGTAGCATGTGTCGCTTTTATAAAAACCTATAAAAACAAAAAATAGAGTGTTTTCGTATTTTTGTGTGTTTTATCTTTTTTGTAGGTACCGCAGTTGAAGGCGAAGACAAGACTCTTGTATGATACATGATATGCCCGTGATTTTGGTTTTTCTCTTATTCCCTAACTTTTGTTCAGTTTCATCACATTGAGGACAATGCTAAACTTAAGTGTGAGGGGGTTGTAGGAAAATCGAGAAAAAAGATGCTTAATTGCCATATTTTTGGGCAATTTTAAAATTTTGTTCTATTTTGCCCTCGTAAATAAAAAGTTTCAAACAAATGTATATAAATAATTAAGAAATTATCTAATCGGTAATTTTTGAAAATTTGAGATATATTTTTGTGTCAAGCTTACCCAAATTAAAGTCTCATATAATAGTAGAAGAAAAATCCAAAAATTAGGAAAAGGTTGCAAGCTCAATGTTTGTCAATACAACTTGAACTTTGCAAGTATGTTGATCCATGGCTAGGAGTTTTAGCCATGAAAAAAAAGAAAATAAAAAGTCAAAAAGACAAATAAATAGCTAGTGAGCTATAATGTTATGAAGTTGAAGGAAGAAGAGGAAATAAAAGGTATCGATTATCCAATGTGCTAAGTCGGGATACATGTTGCTTCCAATTCATATGTTATTAGTGTGGTTAGAAATAAAAGTCTTTCTATATTTTTATGGGTATTGACTTTATATCTCAATTTTTCAACCTTAAAAACTTAAGTCGATGAGTTTTATCTTGTACTTGTACTTGGTAGATTTGCATCGAATTTTTATAAAATACATGTACCTTTGGATTTAATTTTCTTTTCTTCTTGCTTGAGGGCAAGAAAAACTTAAGTGTGAGGGGATTTGATAACGCCCAAATCCAACATGTTTTTGGGAGCGTTATCTGTACTTTTGTACATGTATATTGGTCATATCTATGATACTTTTGTGCATATTTGTGCCCAATTGTGTTTGCAAGTCTTTATGTAGCCAATTGCAGGAATAAAGTGTAAAACAACGCAAACATGAAGATTAGTACGAGTACGAAGAATCCTAGTCAAGTTCAAGACCCGTGTACAAGTACAAGCCTTTGAAGATCAATTTCGGGTGCAAGAACAAGTATTTCCAAGGAGCATACAAGTCACTCAGCATGAAGTTGCCACCAACAGAATCAAAGTTACCACCAGCAAAACTCAACCGACTTGCCACCAGCAGGATTTAAGTTTCCACCTACATTTGTGTTGGCAGAATTTGTGTCTACATTCATGCAAGCTCAAGGGAGAACATACAAGAAGATTCTAGACTTCCTTTGGCTCCAAGCATTTGTCTTTGGCTCCAAGCCAATCATTGAAGTCTAGGCCTTAAATTTGCCTATAAATAAGACCCTTGAGGTCATGTAATCATATATCTCTTCACATAATCTCATTACTCTTTCATAACCACAGAATAACTCTCTCAACCTTGTTCAAACCTCCATTCCCGGATTTGAGCAAGGTGGTACAAGAAAAGTCACTTTTGGAGTCCGAAAAGCAAGGTTAACATCACGAAACTCTTAGGGATCATTACCCTAATCATTAGCAACATATTTCTACTTTGTAAGACTATTAATTATGACTTATAAGACTATTATTTCAGAGTTTAATTCATTGTTTGGTATGAGTAGCCAAATCTCATTCTACACTTGGTAGGATGATGTTTGTGGTATGAAGTAGTGGTTGTGATTGTGATTTATGTTTATTTCAATATCATGCTTTCCTTTGAACCATTAGTACTTATGTTTCATGTGACAATTGTTATCAAAACTTAATTTGTTGGTAAAGATTTCATAGGTCGAAAGGGTTATTTTATATCAACAAGTCATAGCCGGTTTGTCTATGATGGGCTATCTTTTGTATTGATCATTGCTTAAGAAGTTTTGATTATCAAGAAACATAATTATAAGTGTTAGCAAATTCGTGAAACGACCGTGAATCGAATGTGTTGAAATTGGATTAAGTCTTGAATTGAGTGATCGAGTCTAATGCTTGTTTTCTTTAACCAAAGTCTTGACGAAAATTAAAGCTTTTGATAGCAATAGGTTGGATTATCCATCTAATTATCGTAATTATATTTGTTAAACGTGTCATCACAATCATACCACTACGGATGCCTAAACTAGTCTTTACCAAGTGTTGCTTTTAATCTTATTATTAATCTCATCATTTTACTTGATATTTGTTTGTCTACAATTGCTACAATCAACGATTATAGTTTTATTTTTGAATGACCATAGGTTTTCCAAATCCCCGTGAACGATCTCGGTATTACCACATAAAAGCTATACACAAACGAAAGGGTTATACTTGCACGTGCGTTTTTAGTTCATCCGGTAATTCGTGTTTATAAATTTAAAACTTGTTCTCCAAATCCATCACACCGAAGACGCATCAACAGGCGAGGCTGAAGGGAAAGTTTCACTCTATCCGTCAGAGGACGGGAGAGAATAGTACGAAATTTATGCAGCGCTACCTCAGGTTAGCTGGATTTCTAGGCGCAGCTGCAGGTACGACTGAAGAGCAGGCGATGGACTTTCGTTGGGCTCTTCACTCCACTACTGCTGATCGGCTACTTAGTGCCACATACACAAATGTGTCGCAAGTGGCAGACGCGACACGTAACTTGGAGATGCTCTACGAAAGAGATGAGTTCGAGAACTTCGAGCGACCTGAGAAGAGGTATACTTCATTCATCAGACATAAGCATTTCAACTCCTGTCCTTACTTTTCCTAAATGTCTAATCACTATCTATAAAGGTACAAGTTGCATAAAAATAAATTTTAAATTAAATAAATTAAAAGGGTTATTTTTCTTTTAGTTTTTAATATACGCTATTTATAATATAAGTCGTATAAGAAGTATAATGAAATGTATAAAAACGATTTTTACATATATGTACTTTTTTCTTACACAAATGTATTATTCTTTGACATGTGTCATAAGAATAAAGTATAATTTTAAGATTTTTTGAAAAGTCGTATAAGTTGTATAGGTTACAAAGAATATTTAAAAAAAAAAATATTTGGTGAGTGTAAAAAAAAAAAGAAAATGATATCTTAGGGCATTTAAAGAATTAGTATTTAAATATTTACATTATTAATAAAATTTTAGTTCACATATTTTGAAAAAATTTAGGAAAAGAATATAATAATGATTATAACTGTTTTTAAAATTATATAATTAATTTGAAGCAGAAAGAGTACATATAAATAGAAATGAAAGGAATAAACGTAAGCATAAAAAACCAAAAAAAAAATTTGTGGCGAATAAACAAATACAAATGACAAGTTTGTCCAGGCGGACATAAAGCTCCATGCATCCTTGAAACGCTCTATAAATAGAAGCCAAACCCTCTCAATTGTCTTATAGCTTTCTTCTCTTAAATCCTCTCATATATTTTCTAGTTTCGGATAAACATGATTCGACAAGTCCCTTACCTTCGTCGTTTGATCCAGACTTCCTTATCAAAGGTCTCCTATTTCTTCTTCTTCTTCTTCATTTTTTTCTTGAATGTATGATCATCATGCATGCATCTATTCAGTTTAATGAAGATTGCCATTATCTGTTATACGGTTTTTGTGCATACTAATTTAGGATAAGGTTTCATCATGGGTTTTGGTTTTACAAGAAAAAACTGGCAACATGTTTTTGTTGCACCTATGGTCTATCACGGCTCTGTTCACTTTAATGAAAATTTTGAAAATATAAATATACATATTGTGCATGAGAATTTAGGATAAAGCTTTTTCATGGATTTTAGTACTAGTAGTACTTTTGATTATTTACCAAATACTAGAGGGGGAGGAGGGGCACAAGCCACAAGGGTATACAGGGGGAAAAAACATAGTGTAATAACTACTCCTAATTTGTAGTGTAATTTCTAAAAATTATCAAAATTTGACTCATCGAGCAAAACTTTTTGGCTCCGCAACTATAAATAGTAATTACTAATTACAAGAAAACATTTTGTTCATGTTTTGAAATGTATGGTAATGATTCTCTTCATTTTAATGAAGATTTTGAGAGAAATTAATTACTATGTGTTTTGTGCATGAAGATTAAAGATATACATTGGTTTCTCCGTATCAATCATTTACCGAAAAATGGCAAAAAGTTTATGTTGATGTTTTCTTTTTTGTTGTGGCGTGATTCCGTGTATGATCAGAAGAGTTATTCCACGTTGTGGTGATGCAGCAATTTCAGACATGCAAAAACACGTATCTTTTATATATTGAATACTCACAATCGTGTTGTCACGTTTATCAACAAGTTTTATCGAGTCAAACCTAACAATTTATGGGTTAAAACTTATATATCATGGCGTTTGACAATCTACATGATCAAGTATTAAATTATATATACTTTTTCTCCATCAAGATGATGGGTTGATCACGGTTTTTTTAACAAATTTATAAATACAAAGTTACATAAAAATACTATTTTATAAAAAAAGGAGAGCAAAAAGTCATAATCAGGCAACAAAAAATTAAACTTTGGTAGTCAACTTGTAAGGTAGTTGAAAAGGAAAATATAGTTAGATTTAAACTGAGATTTTTTATATTAGAAAAAACGTTGGTGTTCCTTGACTTTTTATTTAGCATTGCTGTATTTTAAAAATGTAACGTGTTATGTTTTATCATAACTTTATTTGCATTGAGATCCATCTAAAATAAGATTTGTTGTGTGATTTTAAAGGTTAGCACAAGATGCTTGACAGCACAAGCTGCTTCTGCGCTTCGAGATAGTGAACCCATGTTCAGGTGAATTAAATACGACTCTAAACATATAACTAGTTGAGCTAAATGCACACAGAATGAAACTTTTGAATAGTTTCGGTCTCCTGTATGTACTTGTATTTAAGATTATATTTTTTGGATTTTAGATATGAAGAATATGCTGATATTGATTGGAACAATCTTGGATTTGGTCTTACACGTACCGATTACATGTACACGGCTAAATGCACACAGAATGAAACTTTTCAACAAGGCCGATTAAGTGATTATGGCAACGTTGAATTAAGCCCGGCTGCTGGAGTCTTAAACTATGGCCAGGTATATAACCAAAAGAAAATAACTAGAGAAAAAAGAACTAGCATGCAAGTTTAGCCTAAATATACCTAAGATTAAAGAATTGACTATGAAAGGACTGGTTTTTTATAGGGACTTTTCGAGGGTACAAAAGCGTTTAGGGGAGAAGATGGCAGGATTTTCTTATTTCGACCCGATCAAAATGCAATCCGTATGCAAATTGGAGCCGAGAGAATGTGCATGGAGTCCCCATCCGTACAACAATTTGTCGATGCAGTGAAGCAAACTGCTATGGGTAACAAACGTTGGGTACTACTCGTTCTTAATCTCCTATTCGATCAATATCATGACATAATAATATGTACGAATTAAACTCACAATATAAAAAACAAAATTGTTTATTTCATTTTGTGGTATTTTTAATTTTATTGGTTGCATTGACATTTTCACATCAAAATCATTCAGCCATCTGTCATGGTTACCAAATGGCAAATGCTGTAAACTGAACCCATAAGATAGATATATACAATTTGATTAACTGATATTTGTTTTTTTATTTGCATTGCTATTTGTCTTGTTTTAATTTATTTGGCTTCATTTGTCTAGATTCCACCCCCAGGAAAAGGATCACTTTACATTAGGCCTTTGCTCATTGGAACTGGACCCATATTGGGCTTATCTCCATCTCCTGAGTACACCTTCTTGGTGTATGCTTCTCCTGTTGGCAATTACTTTAAGGTCATATTCCACTCTATTTTTCCTACTATTTCAATGGTATATTACATACACTAGTTTATATGCTTATACGGTTTTGGTTGAAATAATACAGGAGGGTGCAGCACCATTGAACTTATACGTGGACGACCAGTTTCATCGTGCAACTCGTGGTGGTGCTGGAGGCGTCAAAAGTATCACAAATTATGCCCCAGTGCTAAAAGCGATATCAAGAGCAAAGGGAGAAGGTTTCTCAGATGTTATATACCTTGATTCAGTCCATAAAAAATACGTCGAGGAGGCTAGTTCCTGTAACATTTTCCTTGTGAAGGTACATTTTTTCATCATGGTTTCATGAAACAAAAGGGCTCAATTAACATTATTCAGCCATGTGTAGCTAAATTAATTATGTTTTGGTTATAGGGGAATGTTATTTCAACTCCTGCAACAGTGGGTACTATTCTCGAAGGAATCACGAGAAAGAGCATCATTGATATTGCACGCGACATAGGATACAAGGTATATTTATTGTTACATAGGCATTTACAACCTATAAGTATAGACAGCTAAAGAGTTGTCTCTAATGCTATAGGTTGAGGAACGTGCAGTCTCTGTAGACGAATTGATGGAAGCCGACGAAGTTTTCACGACCGGAACAGCCGTTAGCGTTGCTACAGTTGGTAGCATAACATACAACGGCAAAAGGTAAAACCGCTAGCTAGTAACATTTGATTATAATCTTTCACAGTATACTACTCATGTAGCTAGTATACGTTTTTAACTATTGGTGTTAACTTTGAAACTGAAATGTTGTCTTGTTTGCAGAGTGGATTATAAAACAGGGGAAGAGCTAGTAGGTCAGAAATTATACAAAACGCTAGTTGGGATTCAAAATGGAACAATTGAAGACAAATACAATTGGGTTGTTCAGATCAGTTAAAAAAACTTAATAGCTTATATATATGTATGAATGGAAAGTCAAGGGTGATAAGTGATGTAGAAATTAAAAAAGAGGGGTAAACGAGTCTACTCCTTTTTAATAACTATTGTTAGGTGAAATTGTAAAATTGTCAAAGAGTGATATGGTCATTGTGTAAGAGACGTGTGTTTGAGGCACAATTTTCTTATGTTTCCTAACTTTTGACTAAACCACTTGTGATAAATTATCATTACTACAGTAATTGTTACTATCAGAAAGTTGGCGATTAGTTCCCATGTAATTTCGCTAATAAATATACCAGACTAGATAATAACAACTTGTTCATATATCCGAGTGTGGGTAAGATTACTAATAACTCTTATTTGGTCTAAATTTAATATATTAGTAACTTATTTTGTATGTTTATTGTATTTAGTTGATACTTTGTAAAATATATTATCTATAAATATTTTTGTATTTTTTATATTAATAAAAACACATCACATTTAAATTACGCTTGCAATCACATCATGTAATAGTCTTCAAAACTTCTAGCGCATTAAATCGTAAAGCGCAATTTTAAACCGAGCTTGAAATGACTGACTATCAGGCTATTAACCTGGTTAGGCAAGCTTGAAATGATTGACTATTAGGCTATTAACCTGGTTAGGCAAGTTTGAAATGATTGACTATTGGGATATTAACCTGGTTAGGCAAGCTTGAAATGATTGACTATTAGGCTATTAACCTGGTTAGGCAAGTTTGAAATGATTGACTATTGGGATATTAACCTGGTTAGGCAAGCTTGAAATGATTGACTATTGGGTTATTAACCTGGTTAGGCAAGCTTGAAATGACTGACTATTGGGCTATTAACCTCGTTAAGCTCGACTTATTAGAGAGAACTAACAAGTATAATATTTATTTTCTACATAATCCACTAACTAAACAACTGAAGTCAAAGTCATCCAATTTAAACCGAACATCTAAAAAGTGAATCAAATATGATATTTAATGACTCAAAATCCAAAAATTATCAGGAAACTAGCATTTAGAGAGTTAGAGCTAAGATTATACAGATAACGTTAAGCGTAGTGTAACGGCATGACTAAACTTCAAGCTCTTACGTAAAACGTAGATGTACGATATTTTAACGAGTGACTTAAGACGATAATATATGTTTATAAATTTATAGATGCATATCATATTTACTAATTATTTGAGTTATAAAAATTAGTACGTTTATGTTGAAATTAAAAATACTAGCGAATAGAAACTAAAATCATAAATTAAAAAAATTCTTAAAACTTTTTAAAAAAAAATTGTTATTACACCATGCCTAGTAGAGTATTAGAGGTGGTAAAACGGGCGGGCGGCGGGCTAAACAGGCGACGGGTTAAACGGGCACGGGTAAAACGGGTGGGCGAAACAGGTGGGCTAAACGGGCGCAAGCTAAAATAAGATAAAAACGTAGAATTAAAAAATAAAAATACTTGTTTAAAAGCCGGGGATAAAAACTAAATATAAAATATCCGCCGAGTAGCCTAACTAGTGTTTTACATGTGCGTCCATTAAGCTCATAAGTTTCTTACATATGCGCCCGTTTAGTCCATTCATAATAAAGAATGGACAAAAAGTATCCCATCCTTTTTTAAAAATCGGCAAAAAAAATGCCCATATTTATTAAAATGGGTAAGATTTGGCACATCTACCTAGAATAGAAAGATAAGCTATGACAAATAATAACCCAACCCAAATTGTTGGGCTTGTTTGATTGGTTTGAGGACGAGGTGCGGAAGTGTAGTAAGCCCAAGAAAATAGAATTGAGACTGTATCGCTAATATGCATTTCCAAACACACCTTAATTGGCAAACGGTCATCAACAATAATATATTTACTGATGTCGGAAAACATAAATGTCGGCGACAGTACGAGAAAGACGCAATCAAATGGACCGTTTAATAATAAAAAGGAATCAGAAAACACGAGGAGGAGGGTTTGGGGTATACTTATTTTCGCTGTTATCGGAGCAACTGCTACTACTTTCGCGGTATCCATCTATTTATCTTCTTTTTTTCGGATTATATGTGGGCTTATGAGCTTATTTCATTTCAGCATAAGTCTCTATTTTTTGGCTTTTTTCTTTTTACTTTTTAAGACAAATGATCTTATATAAGTTTATCATATCGTAATAAACTTATATATAAGCCCACAACTCTCAAAGTAAGCTGAAAAACAAATATAAGCCAGAATCAAATAAGCTCATAAGCCCACATGTAAGCTTAAACAAACACCCCGTAAATTAATTCTTATCTTTAACTAAGTGGATGGCAAGAATCTGTTTTTTTTTTATGGCAACTCCAAAGGCTGTTTATATAACAAGTAATAGAACTAAGTTTCACTATACCCACGCCCCCTCAGTACAATAAGTTTGGCGTGGCTGTATGAGACTTTATGACATCTTGAACAATGTGACAGGTTGCACAAATGCGAAGGAGTGCTGAATGGTTTTCCTCTCAGGTATTCATTATTTCCTATCAGGTTATCATTGGGAAAAAAAAAACTTATCATTGTAAAAACATGATAACCCTAGTCAGTGGCGGAACATATTACATAGTGGCGGGATTTTTTTATTTTTTTTTACACTAGCAACGTAACTCAGAAAAAAATGTTGAATCGAAATAATAAATCGAGAATTATTACTTAGAGAATGAATAATTTATAAGGCTTTAGAGTGTTAAATGATGGGTTTTAATGTGTTAGTGGGGGCAATTTGAGTTTTCGACGGGGGCATTTAAAAAATAGTTCAAAATTTTATAAAAATTACACTAAAATCTCATCGTTTTTGTCTAGCCATGGGGGGCATCGCCACCCCATAACTCTATGAATGGATCCGCCCATGATCCTAATATATGAAATTTTGAATAATATAATATCCATGTATGCCTACAACAAAATATGTTGCTGGTTGTAGAAATAAATGTTTATCTGTTGATTTTGGTCGCTAAACTGACTGTGTTTGCTTTTACTACAGCAGTATAGCACATCACAGTCCTCATTTAAAGGTACAACTGGTGGATCTTCTCGATCGAGTTATAAAGACGAAGCTCGAAGAAGGTATACCCGTCGCTTGAAGGAGGAATTCGAAAAAGACATGGAAAGAGTGGTGTGTGTTAGCATCTCTAGTACAAACTATCTTTTCTATGCTTAGTGAAAAATCATACCAGAAACGAATTGAAGGTGTAGACCGTTGTTTTATCATAATTTTGAGTTCTATATGTATTCAATAGTGGTAAATATTATTTTGTAGGAACGAATAAGGCGAATGCAAAGTATTTTTAATAGGGAGAAAAATAAGCACAGGAGGGGATACGAGAGATGGAGGGAGGATACTTCAGCTGAATATCATTTTTATAACCATTTTCATCAGGATAATTGGTATTGGAAAACTGATACAACATATGGAAATTGGAGTAATTTTAGGGGACCTCATCACACACCTGCAAATTATTCTTTGTCCCATCACTATGCCGTGTTGGGGCTCAGCAGGTATGACTTCACTATCCATAACTTACATATGATGTTCATGCTACTTGCTTAATGTTGTTCTTACTCATATTGACTTATTAACTATTTTACGAATCCTTTTGTCCATGCCGAAGCCCTAGTTTTCTTGTTGGTTTTATATGTACGATCCTATGGTTATGTTATTTCTTTTGGCCTAAGTGTTCGATTCTAAGTTATAAGTTGTATTCATTTTTTATGGATATACATTTTAGTTGACGCTCATCCAATCAGATATAAGCTGATGACCATCAAAGGAAGTTGATTAAATGACACGACACATGAGTATAAATTGAGGTTGCGTTTCTATTAACTGTATTAGAGTATGGAAATTGAAACTAGTAGTATATATTGCTGGATCAGGACTTCCCGATGCTCCCAAGGCTAGAAATTGGGAAGTTCAAAAGAATCTTTTAGTTTTAAGCCTTTACAAAAAATAAGATGAGTAAAATGCATAAATCATACATGTGGTTTACCATTTTTGCACTTATAGTTACCGATCTTCTGAAAGTGTGAAAAGCCTCACTCGTGTGTGTGTTTGAGTTCATTTTCATATTTTGACTTAACATTCGTTAAACATTGACCGTTATCTTTCATTGCTACATGGGCTTTTTTGTCCTATTCCTTTATTTGACCAACGGGTTATTTGACCCAATGGGGTGCTCTTTCCGGCATAGATGGTGCATGGTCGGTCATGCTAGCAACATTTAACTTTGTAGTGGCACACATTTTTTTATTATTAACCACACATCAAGTGATATATTTGATTTCTCCAAAACAGATAATTTATTAATTTGGTACTAAAGATTATATCCTTCAAACCTGAGCTCTCTCCCTTGAACACTACCCATTTGTTGTGAGCCCTTTGCGCCTATTTCGAACTTTTAGCCGACGCTATTACTAATCACACTAGTGCTAATAAGTACCTGTTCAAATATATGACGTAGATAAACAATAGTTTTTTCCGGCCAGATCATAGGATAGGGTTTATCTGCAGCGTCAAGCAAAGAATGCCGTCGATGAAGGACTAATCTTCTTAGGCTTGAGTTAAACACGACATTACCATTAACATCAGTAACAGAGAATTCGCCTAAAGAAAGAGACACTACTTTTCTATTAATAGGATCAACCGGATATGGTGCAAGGAACTGAAGACAACTGATGATGTCCTGATTTGTCATTTGGGCTGGTGAGTAGATTGTTTGAGCTTCCATTGTTATGGCGTAAATGAACAGACTACACCTCTTTGACTCTTCCTACTGCTTATGTAATAAGAATCCGTCAATCAGTTTATTTTTGAGCGGCTACAAAGTAAAAGATTTGGGAAAAACCTGTTGGGTCAAATAGAGTAAAAGGACAAAAAAAGCCCCTACAGTAATGAAGGATAACGGTCAACGTTTAACAAAAGTTAAGTCAAAGTATGAAAATGAACCCAAACTTAAACACTAGTGAGGTCGTATGCACTTTAAAAACACCGGTAACTAAAAGTGCAAAAATGGTAAACCACAGGTATGATTTATGCATTTTACTCAAATAAGATTCATTGTAGTTTGGGATTGATAATTGATAGACAAAAGGCTCATTTAATTTTGGGACAGAGTGGGCGTATGTGGATTCTTTGTTATGTTCTTTGAGCACAATTTTTGATTTTTCAGATCAATAGTACCCTCAATCTTTACTAAATCTTGTTCTCGACTGTATCTTTAAAAAGAGTTATGCAAGACAATTCTCCTATAGAGTGAGTTGTCGCTTGAGGCCATTTAATAACATTCATCTTGGATTTGATCTGGGTTTTAATATTTGGATGAGTTTATGGGCTACTAATCTCTCTAGAACTAAGAAAGGTTGGGAATATCAACATTAGCCCAATCGACCTTTCATAGATAAAACCTTTAGAAGTTAAGATTATTAACACACAAAGTTCTGATTCTACATATTGTCAGTAACAGATAGATGTACATATTGTCAGTAGCATATTGGAAAATAGTTTTAAATTTGGATTTTAATCGACCACGTCTAAGAGTAGGTTCCACGATAACAATAAATGTTAAGGTAGAAAAGATTAATTGATGTCCCCAGAATGAGTGACCAGAAAACAAGATAGCAAGGAAAATAAGTGGTGAATGGAGATAGAATTCATGACCTCTAGTTTTCTAGTACACGACCTAACCTTCTAATCTATCCTACATTACATGGCTATAGTCTGAATGTCTGCTACAAATTATCATTTTGCTGAGGCAGCTGCCCATGCTGCCTCCTTGTGTCTCCACTGCTGACTGTATAGTCGCAACTAAGTTTGCTAAACTTGGCTTCATGCTCAGTAGATTAAGGACCAGGCATTTCGACAGATTACGAAGGTCGGATCAGATGTGTGTATACGGTGCTTGAATTCAACACTTTTGGACTTACTATATATGCTAGTTCTATCAACATAATGAGATAACATACACACACAAGTTAATAATGAAACCTTTTTATTGTACTAAAATCGTGAGAAAAAAATTGGTTACATGAACAACAATGGAAAATATGCCACACTTTTTGTAGCAATCAAGTGTTGTGCTCCTTTTTTTTTGGGTAACCATGGTTTCGACCTTTTGGCTGACGAATCCACGCCTTTAAACCCACCGCCACACAGACTCAAACCAAGAGGTTGGTGTGGCCACTCCAGAGTTGTGTGCACTGCACCTAGCAGGAATCGACTTGAGACCTCACACCTTTTAGTGTGATAGTCTCAAGCCCTTTTGCCACTAGGCCACCCCTGCGTGAGGTTGTTATGCTCCTTTTTGGTCTTAGGACCATCTGGAAGTCCTGATCAAGAAGTTATCAACAATATGGTTATCTGTTTATTGGTGTATGTAGCAATTATTCTTTGTATGGAACCCTTATATGTCAAATGCTTGGAAATGATGAGTATCCTTGATGGCATGCTAGAAGTCCATTATGGTTTAACTTTGCTGAGTTGACACGCCGACTATGACTGTCTTTTAAACGATATGTCCATCCATAACAATCATACAGTGGATGATTTAAGAAGATATCTTAACCTAAACAATCCAGATTATGTAACGAATCAACCATGCACACATGTCTTTCTAAAACTTTAAGGATGTTGAAATTAACAAATAAAGCTTTTTTAGCTACAAGTTGCGGGACAGAAATAAAATAAAATAAAACTTCTTTCAACTAGGAGCCTTTGTGTGTGGAGTGGTGTGTAATGTTAAGTTCTTTCAATGCGAGGAGAATATTCTTGATGCACTGTCAATGTTCCATCCATGTTAAAAATGTTATGTCCTCGAAATGCATGGTAAATTTCTGTAGCATGTGGGTGGGCTGTGTTTGGAAAAAAAGCTTGGTTGGTGTGATTGGTCACCAGGATTTATCGAATGGTTAAAGAAATTGAGTATATAAATAAAGTAGGAAAAATTAATGGTACCTAAGTATATTTGTAACAACATATGTACCGATAGTTATAGCAACAAACCAAACAAGAGATGTAAAATAGTGTACATCTTTTGTGTGACGGGTATACTCTTAAACAAGTTTAGTTGTGTTGATGTAGGATGAAGAACAAAGTGAATTTATAAGAATTGAAAAATTTTAATTGTGAAGAAAAACAGTTTAATGTAGGTAGCGTGTGACTAGTTATGTAAAAGGGTACATGGTCCTTTATTTTTTGGAAAGGCTAAATATATTAGAAAAGCTCTAAGAAAGAGCAACAAGAATAACGTACAGACCCTTAGAAAAACCTCCCTAAACAAACAAGACAAAGAAACAGGGGTACATGGTCCTTTATAACCGCTTATTTTATTTCATCTTCCATTCTTTTTGGTTTTTATATTCCAATCCTGTAATTTGCATTTGTTTTAGCCTTTGCCTAATGGAAAAGTGCACTTGTTCTGGTCTCGTCATTTGCTATTCCTCCAGGATAAATATTAGAATGATTGTTTAGTTTGATGATGACTATAGTTCTCGTCATTACTAAGAAACTCTTATCAGATAATGTATGCTTATGCAAATTATCATCAAGCCATTGTCGCACAAATACACTCGCGTTAGGTGCTGGCAAGACACCTTCTGAAGTTGATATTAGGAGAGAATTAGGCACAAGTCTTGCATTGCCATTGACGGTGCCCCTCTTAGTGGAAGCATACTATACGCTGTCCCTCTCTTTTGTATTATTTATGTTGCTTAGATAAGTGGTCCATTATGTCCTTTCAAAAAGCAAGTGCACTTATACTCTACATTTTGTTTTCTGGCAATAGGTCAAGGACAACGCCATACACGGATGATGAAATCAAGGTAAACATGTTCTATATTTCCTCTTCTATATGATATTTTTTGGTTGGGGATCAACTGATACAGTGTGTGTTGTAGTAAAGACATGGTTTATTGAATGGTTAGGTAAAAGCACTTGTAGTGATCTAAAATCTTAACCTCTTGTAGTCTTATATCTGCACTGGCCTTTGGGTAGAAGATAAATGTACTTCATTTGATTATTAGACTGGTAGAAATTCCTAGTAGGTTGACAGAGGAAAATTAGAAGGATAAATACTCCTTTACCATGACTATATATGGACATATTGCTATCTTTAGATATAGTTTTATGAACCCTTTAGGCTGGTGGGAGTGGGTGTAAACTCACTCACCGTCACCTCAGCGCCACCTCAGCTTTTTACCAAACTCACCCAAACTCCCCACATGAGGTAATGACACTCACCCAAACTCACCCACACTCACTTCACATCCCCCCATCTTTTTATTAAATATTTTTTATTCATACATTTTATTAAAACACGGGTACATAGAAAATTAAAACATGGTACGAAATTAAAAGACGATACATAGGAAATTTAAAAACAACATTTAAAAAAAACATAAATATAAAAAAAACTTAAGAAATTAAGCATTGGCATACAAATGCTCGACCAAATCTGCTCGAAGATTGTGATGTTCATGCGCGGAGCTGATATGCCGCATAACTTGTAGCATGTGTTCTTGGGTTTGAAACACATCGTCCGGTTGTATTTCTTCTTCTGGGAACCATTTAGGAGATATTGCTTTTTTTTTAACTTTCGAACCATATTATGTAATATGATGCATGTGTACATCATATTCATGATTCTTTCTTTCCGTAAAGGTCGTGCAGGATTGGCTGATATGGCCCATTTCTTCTTCAAAACACCAAAAGCTCTTTCAATATCTTTTCTTGCGGATTCTTGTTTCTGCTTATATAAAATCCTCTTATGGTTCGGGAATTGTTTTAACAAGTGTTGCCAATTCCGGATATATTCCGTCCGTAAGATAGTATCCCATGGATAGTGTACACCGTTAGCCACAAACTCCACCTCAGGTGCTCGTCCGGTTTTCAAATCATTAAATAAAGGGGACTGATATAAAACGTTGATGTCGTTGTTCGACCAAGAAACACCAAAAAATGCATGCCATATCCACAAGTCCTGCGACGCAACAGCTTCAAGTAAAATGAATGGATTCGGTCCATGATCTCGTCTAACATATTGCCCTTTAAAGGCGGTTGGACAACCGAACCACTCCCAGTCTGTACAATCAAGACTTCCTATCATCCCTGGAAACCCGTGCTTTGCTTCATGATTCGCATAAAGTTTCTCAACATCAGTATACGTGGGTTTTCTCATATACTCAGCCCCAAATATTTCCATAACAGCACTACAGAAATGATCAAGTGATTCTCGAGAAGTTCTTACGCTTATTTGCAGATACTCATCTAGAAAACCAGGAACGACGTCGTATGCCAATTGACGAATTGCCGAGGTGCACTTTAACAACGGCGAAATACCTTCTTTTCCGGTACAATCAACATTATTACGAAAGTATGCAGAATGGTGAGTCACTTCACTAACTATCCAGTTGAAAAGGGGGCCGCCCATTCGAAAAACCTTTTTGAACTCTTTCGCATCGTATCTTGGGTTCGCCGAAAAAAAAGACGCAACTAACCGATCATGAGCACCTATTCGGTCTCGAGTTATGACGTTTCTTGATACTCGATTAGCAATACGTCGTCTCTTAATAAAATGCAACGCTTTTTTAATATTGCCCACTTGCGTTTCGTTGCGACTTCCGGATTTTCAGTGGCAAAAAATAACTCGTATTCGTCGATATTTTCCATTTTTTTAGTGATTTGGGGAGAATGTGTGAAATGTGTATGGAATGTGAATGTGTGTTTGAAAAATAAGAGTTTTTGGTAGGTATTTATAAGTAAAAAGGGGTATTGGAAAAAGTTTTTTTTTTTTTTAATTTTGAAAAATAACGGTTTAATAAAACATGTGGGACCCATTTGTATAAACTCACCCAGGGCGAGTTTGGCCTTGGTTTTTTGTTTCCAGCTACAAACTCGCGCGCGACTTGGGGAGGGGGAATGGGGGCTGCGCGCGACTTTGGGTAAGTCGCTTGTGGCTTTCCTTCCACTCCCACCAGCCTTAGGTATGTGAATAGAATTTCTTAGTGTTGCATGTAAAATGGTGTTGGTTTTACTATGCAGACTGCATTTCGGAGCAAGGCAAAACAGTATCATCCTGATCAACACCAAGAAAACAAAGGTGCACGCTTTTTTCATAGTTTATTTGTTGGAGTATATATATGTAACATCTAGTATATCTAATGTAGATGTGATGTTTGATGGTTTTTTCAGAGGTTGCTGAAGCAAGGTTCAAGGAGGTTATGACTTCTTACGAGGCCATAAAATGTGAACGAAAGAACATGAATTAGAGAATGCATAGATTATACGGTCTCTTGGTATCAGATGCTAAGAAAGCCATCTTGGTAATATAAAGCGCAACAGGGTATTCAGTTGCTGTATAACTATACAATTTATTCATTTAAATATTGTATATGTATTTAGTGAAATTAGTAGACATTTTTTGGGTAGGGTTTAAACCCGGCGAATAAAATTAGTAGCCATTATAGAAGTATACAAAACTAATTAAATCAGTTTAGCTGTTTGTAAGAAAAAAATAATCGATAAGGTAAGGCCAAGTCCACTTAGCTGATGAATGGTTTCTGCTTGGATGACTTTTGTTCCAGTTTAGTGAATTTTGGTTGGGACTCCGGTACTTGGAGTTTGTGGATTTTATGCAGTCATTCAGTCAAAGAAAATGTAGTTTGTCTTTTACTGGTTTCCTATTCTAAGAAGGTTACTTGATAGCATATTATTAGCTGAGTGATAGAACTTGTCTCAATCCATTTGGACAATCAATTTATGGATAAGCCAAGGTCTATTATGATAAGAGTCATCATAACCTTCAGCACCTTCTGAATTGTGAATGGACTGGCGTAGTTCGTCCTGGCCTGATCCGGTCCAGTAATTTGGATCGAGCTTTGCACGCCCCTTGTAAGTTGTTAGCTTTACTGACTATTAACCTTTTGCACATGCCAAGCACTTGAACAATTTGTGGCGTTCGGTACCCAAATCGTTAGAAGCTATGTAAATAAAATATCACGAGTAAAAAAATTGATTTAAAATCTCAGGTCCTGGTTTATAAAATTCAAGTTACTTGTAATATCTAACCCAAGTCATGTATAAACGACCACCAAGTCGCTTAGGGTCAAGTCACATAAACAAACTACTTATAAGATTCATACAGGTTCAAATCTTACTACATACATATTTGAAGGTGGCTAGTGAAAAAGTCACAAACAGTCTAAAAAATTAGACAGTTATGTTGTGTAATCCTTCACATTTCACATAACATTAACAGAAAAAAACATTACTCCATAAAAGAGTTGTGTATTTTGTATAGCCTTAGTTGTCTCATACAAACTCAAATCAGAGGTGGTAAATATTGCTTATTTGGTTAAATATGGGTAATTTTTAATACTTTTTCAAAATGAAAGGGCATTTTTTGCCCATTCATTATTGTTGATGGCTAAACAAGCTTACATGCAAGAAAATAAATGGACTTAATAAGCGTATATGTAAATTACTAATTATGCTACTCGGCGTTTCTTTTATATTTAAATTTTTATCTTCGGTTTTCAAACAAGTATTTTTATTTTTTATTTCTACGTTTTTATATGTTTTTTCTTCGTTTTAGCTTGCACTCGTTTAGCCCGCCCGTTTTGCCCGCGCCCGTTTAACCCGCCGCCCGTTTAGCCCGCTTGCTCGCCCGCTCATTTTACCACCTCTAATACAAACTATTATGTTTTATGTGTGTATCGAAAATAAATAAATATTTTTAAGCTCATTTTTTATGAGTTTAAGCTTTTAAAGCATAATTTAAGAAATATTAATATGGATGCTATGTAACTATTTTTGTGTCTAAATGGATTTTTGACAGTATTTTAGTGATTTGTGATATTGTAGT
The DNA here is from genome assembly GCA_025667525.1 of Glebionis coronaria. Taxonomy (NCBI): domain Eukaryota; kingdom Viridiplantae; phylum Streptophyta; class Magnoliopsida; order Asterales; family Asteraceae; genus Glebionis; species Glebionis coronaria. The sequence goes on from CM046879.1 coordinate 452,433,732, forward strand.
TTAAATGGATTTTTGCAGTATTTTAGTGATTTGTGATATTGTAGGTCTATTTGATGTCTTCAACAAAATGATTAGATGTAAATTTAAGCATATAATGAGACATATCAGTTAAGTATGTCAACTAATATTATTTTTATAAAAGTTTTTGTAAATATTGTATGAAATATAATTAAGATTATCGATTCCTTTTTTAAAAAGCAATTTATATTAAAACAACAAAAGAACATATAAAGGAAACTCCTTATATAACCAAGATGGTTAAATAAGGACACAAACTAGAAACAAAAACACTATAACACAAGGCAAAGAAACCTACGACAAAATACATTGAATCAAAGAACAAACCAACAACATTGCGACCAATAAAGACATTGAGACGACTAATTCATGTGACTAATTTTACGTCTAATTTATACATTCCGTGACACATAAATTGCATTTACTCTCAATCATCTCATTTATCATTGATTTAACAACTGTAGATGCTAAAATCCTCCGGTATGACTTACCGAGAGAAAAAGGTCCCTTTGTGTAAGTCTGATAACCGTAGGAATACCTACACACAAGATTAAGCACACGTTTCGCCCTGGGTGTTATCCCAGGACCCAGCTCCGGTGTGAGAGTAAGTGTTTGTCGGAAACAAAGGGTACAATAAGTATTAAAGTGTATTGTCGGAGCATTCAATGTGTTATGGTAATAAGTGTCTGTGTTATTTATAAAGTACTGTGGATATACATGTGATGGGGACCACTCGTACCTGTATCTTTCCCTAAACGGGTCTGTGTCTAACTCACCTCTGACATTATATCCTTTCCTCTTTGGGTATTTGCCAAAGTAATAGGTGGGCCATGGTCTATGGTGACGTCGCTTTCATGCCGATGTACCTAGGTACTCCGGTCCGGCTCTAGATTGTGCCACGTGGCATGGTCTCTGGTTCTTGACCGGGACCATACACGAACATGTCCCCCCCCAGAATAATGTTATTCGGCTACAGATGATATTATACTTGATCGTTGGGCCTTTGATGGGCTCAGGTAGACTTTGGGTTTGGGCTTTTCTAGGGTTTCTCTTTGAATCGTCATGAAGGTTCTCTAATAGCCACGTGTACCACAATAACTCGCTTATGTGGCCTTAAATGTGCCACACGCCCCTCCAATTAATGTGACCTTTCCGATTTTCGAGGTGCCCTCTATATATACTTGTTTTTCCCCTTTCAATTTTAATTTTTACTTTACCTCTTTACTGTGTGTTATTCCGAAGTTCGTCTATATCTGGCATTTTCCAGGTAGGTTTTCTGTTCTCCGGTTTTATTTCTCTTCCGATGTTTCCTTCGCATCGCCCGTAATGTCCGCCAGCGATTCTGATGGGGTTGCGTCGAGTGTCGGCCTTATTGATCTAAAGTGTGATATGCATATCCGATGCTCTATTATGACCGACGAGGAGTTGACTTTGACCGTTTCTCAATATCGTATTCCGGAGGATCTTTGGCCTAGATTTTCGGATTCGAATATGATGATGGACAGGATCCCAAAGAAGTTCATAGGCATATATTTGGAGTATATCGAGCATGAAGGCTTAAGGATTCCATTTTCTTCCTTTTTTAGCGGTTATAAAACATTTCAAGGTTCATATATCTCAATCGGTGCCCATAGGTGTGAACCGAGTTATAATGTTCGAGATACGGTGTCAGAGTTTAAATATTGAGTGTTCGGTGGATCCCTTTCAGGTTTTCTATAAGTTGTGTAAGCAAGGCCATTGGTTCTCATTCGTCAGTAAGGTCCATCAAAAGGGAGGAAGTTTTATATTAAGACTACCTTGAGTCTGAAGTATTAAAAGACCAAATTCTTCCTAATCGATCGTCGGCCTATTCCGGATGCAATGTCGTGGAGACACCAAGATACTTGTGTATCAGATGCATTTCCGAGAGGTTATAGTGAGACCAATGCTGACCGGTTGTCAGATCCTAAAATTTTATTGAGGCCACCTCACAAGGGATTATTGTATTTTTGCGGTTTATCTAGACAACCCTTTCATCTAGAGTGTAGGTGCGCGTTACGAGATGCGAAGGGAAATAGTAAAGTTCTGTATTTTATGTATTTTTTATGTCTTTAATAACTTGTGGATTTCCTTACGTTTCCCTTCTCTCTTCTTTCCTCCCATCTTGCAGAGCTAACCATGGACCAATTCTTGCGCTTTCCTAAGTGGACCCGAACTAAGGTGACTATAGAATAGGAGGTACCGGAGAACGAGCTTCCCGTTAATCGGACTACTCATCCGCTCGACCAAGGCAATCCTATTCCGAAACTTACTAGGGATCAACAAATTGTTGAAACTCCCGACACTCGGATAGCGGCTGCCCAAGAGCGTAAAGAAGCCCTTGCACATGAGAAATATAAGACCAAGAGGCAGACGAAGGCACTTCTGATGGGCCAAAGCGAAAAAGGCTTCGAAAAACCACACCGACTACGACAAGTTCTACTTCAAACCGGACACTTTCTGTGACACACTGACACTGGTTAATCATGCTGGTCCGGTTAATACCGCGGATAAGCCTGCTTCTCCCAGGGATGATGCGGCTTATTCCTATGTTAACCTTAGTGAACATTCTGGAGGATCCCATCCGAAGGACAATAACGATGACAATGTTGATCAGCACTCCATTCAGTCTCTAGGAAATTGTGGGAAGGAAAAGCAGACCGGTACGTTGTTGTTTTTGTGTTTTTTATACATACTGGTTTTACCCCGACGTTTCTTCACTTTTCATTTTTTTAGTGTGCAGATGTTTCTCATCATTCCAGCGATGATGGTGATGATGATGATGATGATGATGAGTCTGCGCTCAAGACTTTGACCCGTCATGGAGGCTCCAAGATAACGTGCTTATTGATTTACACTATTCTCCTAAGGATCTTCATACACATCTTGCTACCTTGGCTGAGCAAAGAGCTATGTCGAAGCTTTTTGTTGGTCCCTTGTAAATCGTTATTACTTATCAACCTTAAGTAATAACTCTTTACTACGACTCAAGTGTGTTGTTTTAACAATAGATAAGAACTATGAAAAAGTAAAACGACAATACCAATAACTTTTCAACGTATAGACTTTTATTAGAATCAAATAAAGAATCTATAACCCACTTTGTTTGCGGAATAACAAAGTCGTTGAATGACAATGGGTTTTGATCTCTTCTACTTAAACGTATAACCAAAGTTAAAGTCTAAGCTCCAATCTAAACGTTCATATGCATCTTGGCTATATGTTTTAGTTGGTATCGAGAGAGAAAGGTTTTCCAGAATTTTTACTCTTGTATTGGTTAACCCTTTCTCTCCCAATGTACACTCCTTTATAGGCAGTGTAAACTAGGGTTTGCATTTGTATGTTTCAATGCATGGGTTTATCCAGTGGGTGGTTGATGCACATGCTAGATAAACAATACAAAGTACATATTAAACTATTCTAGAAAAGATAAAGGTTGTACTTATATCTAAGTATATAAGCAACCTACTTTGACTTAAAGTTTTCTTTTCCCGCCTAATGCAAACCTTCAGAATACTAAAGAGCCTTCAGTATCCTAGAGGAGATCGATATCATTCAGTTTGGTATTGTCAAACCAGACTGAATTGAAAGCCCTTCTTCAGTCCTTGTTCTTTAACAACTAGACTGCCTAGTATTTGAAGCGAAGACTCCTTTGTCTTCTAAGTTCATTGGAAGGGGATTGCTGAACTTTCTTCAGCTATAAAGTCTTCAGTAGGAACTTTGTTCCTCTGGTCATCCTTCAGCAGACTGGCCTTACTGCTGAGCACAAAACACTTAGGGGGATTTTATATTCAAATCCTAGAGTTGCTTCAAGGTCAGTAAATACTGACCCAACAATCTCCCCCTATTTGGATATACAAATAGCCTAAGTCTAATGTCAGTAGTAAGTGAGCATAACAACTTCTTCTTACTTGCACTGAACAATTAATTACTTATAAACATCAGATAATCATTTATTCAATAAACATTACAAATTACAACAAAGATTGTACAAATGATTATTCAGTTTTCCTTTGGCCTAAGTTCTTCAATGACAAGGGTCTGAACTGATGGATCAGAGTTTCTGATGTCCAGTATTGATAGTAAGCACATGCTGAAGGTTTTAGCAGCTTCATTGAGTCCTGGACCACCATGGTGAGCAAAGAAGATTTTCTAAATGTTTCAAAGAAGTTCATTGTTTAGATCATCAAGATCACTAATACCCACAAAATCTTGACGTTCACGATGGTTGAACATAATCATTCCCAATTCTGGTTCTTCTAACACATGTCCAGGGAGATGATTTTCAGACTGAACAAGATCTTTGTATTTCTTTGTGGTGACAAAGATGTCACCCACACCAGGTTAAACCAGATTGGCTCTTTTGTTCAATTCTAGAATTGGATCTTGATCCTCCAGTGAGATTTGATTGCTGATGTTAAGATACTGACCAAGCCTTTCATGATTTCTCACAAAGTGTTCAATTCTTGTGCAAACCTCATCCCATCTCTTGGATTTTCTCTTTTCAATGTTTCTGCTCATCTCTAACCATTCAGTATAGGAGAGCTCCTTCCCTTGGAAGTCATCTATGATCTCATCAGACCCATCAGCCCTATATAACTTCAGATTGATATCTCCCTTGTAAGTCATCATGTCAACGTTTGTGATTTCTGAGAGATATCTTCTGTTCAAACTTGTTATACAAAACTTTTAGTATAACATCTTTTTCTTGAAAAGGCCTTCAACCTCAGATTTTCCAATTTTATCATATAAGCTCATCTTCAGATCTTTGATCTTTTCTTCATCTTGAAGCTTGTTTGATTTATCAAGTTCTTCTTGAGTGGCCTACCCAGACTTGATAATTCTTTCGTCTAGTGTGAAATCACCTTTGCTTTTGGGTTGGATAAGAGGTGACCCATTATCTGATGAGTCATTGCTGGTGGTAAGGCCATCAACATGACTGTCCTTAGCTGAAGACTCCCCATTAGTCTTAGCAGTACTTCCTTCACTGAAAGGTGATACATACACAAAAGGTTGTTTTTGGGCCTTTTTTGTGCATGTTTTTAAAGAGCTGTTGAATAGTGATTTTCTCCCCCTCAACAGAAGAGTGCCCTACAACTTCTGATGAACCCCTAACAGGCAGACATGCACATAAAGAGTCTAAGGTGGATGAGACCTTGGCCAGCATTGCTGAAACATTTGCAAGAGCATTCAGTTTTTGCTGAACTTCATCTGATAGGTTCAGTTTTTTTTGTTCCATCCGACCCACCCTATCCTTGATCTTTGATACTGAATCACATAACTCATTAAGCTGATTGGGAATTGGCTTGAATTTAACGGGGAGCTCAAAAGATGCAGTATTAATGGAGTCCATGAGTGATGTGATTTCTTTCTTGACAGAAGTGGTGGTGTGAAATTGTGTATAATGTAGTTCGTTTTTTCTCAGTTCTTGCTAATGGAAAGTCCAACCAATATCGGGTTTTTAATTGTTCTTGGTTGTTAAACTTGCTTGGATATTCTATTTGCTAATTCAATCAAAACCTTGCAAAACGGAAAAATAATACCTACTTATATGTAAAACAAATTGCAAATACCAAGTTTTTATTCAAGTAAATCTCAAAATGTAAAATATGAAACTAAAAGGACTGAAATTGTAAATTCTATGAAAGATAAATGCTTGAAATGTAAATTCTAACAATTCTAGGGACTAAAAGTGTAAAACAGATAACTACAAGGATCAATTATGCAAAATTTATAACCAACTAACCAAAAATGTAACATACTAACAATTATCTAACTGAATTTAACAACTTTTAAAACTATAGGGACTAGACTCTTGCAAACCCTAAAAACATGGAAACTTAGCCAATTTTAAACACTGATTAAAACACTAGGGACTAATATGCAATTATGAAAACTATTTAAGCAAAAACGGGCAAAGCATGGAAATAAGCTCGTTTGAGCTTATTTCTTAACCAAATTTGATGAGACAAGTTTCAAAACTCTTAAAATCCCAAATAAGCTACGTGTGTGCAAGGAAACTGGCTAAAGTTGAGAAATAAGCAAATGAGTGCTTATCAATAAGCACAAAATAAGCTATAGCAAAATCCAATCAGTCACAACTTGATTTTTTGATTGAAACTGATTAAGCAACTGAATTAAGGAACGGGAAATCAAACTAGAACATTTTTCATCAAGAAATAAGCCTAGAATCTGAATTAAGCTAAAAGTGGGCTTATGTTGACCAAGCGTTGACCAGCTTATTTTTCAAAAAGCTGATTTTCTCAAAAATCATGTAACTCAATGACTTAAGAGGATTTGTGAAGAAAAGTGGGCATGTTTATGAATAGAATAAGGAGATTCAAAATTTCAGATTTCAAGTTACAGAAACTTCACTTAAGTTGGCTTATCTGATTTTTGCTTATATCTGACTGCTTATTGAATACTGTAGAAAATCCACTTAGAATATGAATCTCTATGATATAAGCTACAAATGGAAACAAATTTGGTACAATTTCATCCAGGATTAAGTGAGAACTGATCAAATCAAAATGACAAGTTTCTAGATGACCAAAATGCATAAGTCTGACCCAAACAATTTAAGTGCCATTTACCTGTTTGACTATCAAAATGGCTTGTAAATGATTGAAAACACTTTAGTATCACCAATTGACTACAAATGGACTCTAAAACACAAGAACTCAATACTTGAAAAATCTTTTTAAGCTAAACCCAAACACTCCTTTAACTGGTTTTTCAAACTTCTACAAAGGCTTTTTGAGTACTGATTTAAGCTGAACCAAATGCTTTTAACTTCAAAATTTAATACTCCAAATGAACTGATTTAAGACTGAAAAGGAGCACTAAGAACAGCAATGAACATATAAGATGCAAGTACCAAATTTAAACTGAAAATAAGCTAAGTCTAGACTGAATCCAAAACTAAGAACAAGTAGACAAGAATTAAGCTATAAGTGATCAACAATCAAACAATCAGCAACTCAAATCAACTTTTATCATGCAGACATCAAATTTACACTATGGAAAGAAGCATGCATTTGACTTGTTGAGAGGAACAAAAATGAGAGCTTTTAAAACCTATTGTAGTTATCCTTTGAGAAGAAGAAGAGCGCTGAGCTCTCTTAACCTAGTGATAACCACCACCTTATCACTAGGACACAATCAATCAACAATAACAGCTAACAAATCAACAATCATCATCATTATGCTTGAAATCTTCAAAAATCAAGGAATGAACTGAATTCTTGATCAAACAGCTATCAAACTCCTTCAATGTCAGTTATGATCAATCAATGATCATAACAAACACAAAACAGCAACAACAGTATCCAAATGCAGCAAGGAATGAACAGAAGTAGGAAGAACAGTTTTGGCGGGAAAGTATGAATTCAAATTTTATTCATGGAAAAACGGTTACAAAGTTGTTGGAGGCTAGTAACTAACTAACTAACTCAAGAGTTTGTCAGACTCTTGAGTAGCTAGGGTAAAAATGGAGGAAAGGGAAAGAAAGTAAAGAACTATGTGTTTTTACAAATTTAAGCTACACTTTACAAATGAAGTCCTATAATCTATTTATAGACATGAAGGAGAAGTTAGTTGGGGTTGGTGACGTGTCAGAATCAATCCCAGCTTGCCACGTGTAAAATTATGCAAAATGGCATTTTCAGGTATGAACAAGGATTTGGGGTTTCTTGATTGAATGGATGATATGTTAATTGAATGGCACCATTGTGTTCGTCTCTTCAAAGCGATCAAATTTGGTGTTGAAATCTTTCCATGAAATTGCTTGTAGCTCAAATACGATCCTGGTGAAAATTTTGGATGAAGAAGATGCCACGTGTAAGCATTTGATTGGCTGAAAAGACTTCACACGGATTAAACTGTTGAGATTGGATAATAAATGCAAGGCGGCTGAGTGGGTATTTATTGTTCAATCCGTGTGATCACTTTCCTCTCTTCTCATTGGCTGAAATGTTTGTCACATGGATCAAACTTTAGATAACTTTCAATTATTGGCAGAATCAGTCCCTTGATTTAGCAAATTGTTGTTTTGAGCTAGAATCTTCATTCTTTTGACATATTTGGTCCTTCAACTTTCATTCTTGAACAAAATGGTCCTTTGACTGAGTTGACTTGAGAGTTGACCAAGTTTGACTTGAATCTTGACTTTCACAATATTTGCACTTTTAGTCCTTCAACTTTGATAACTTGTCAAGATAGGTCCTTATACTTCAAAGTCTTGTCACTTTTGATCCTTCTTTGTCTTTTTCATCCATTTGAGCTTGATTTCTCTTTGTTTGCTTGGAAATGTATCTTTTTACCTACACAAGTGCACACAAACACAAACATACCACATAACACTGTTTTTGCAAGATAAATTGGTATTTTGCTTCATGTTTTAGGGTTATTTGTTGATAAAAGGATATGAGTTTAAGCTCATATCAAATTCCCCTACACTTGAACATTGTCATGTCCTCATGCAATATTGTATATTAAAGCTCAAATTTACATTTCTCTCATAATTAATCCACCTTGGCCATATGAGATGCATCTACACTACTCTAAACTAAATGATGCATGATTTTGACTTTTAATAATGCAATGAACAAAATACAATTCTATCTATATCTTTTTTATTTTTCTTGAAATGGTTTTGATGGAAATAACTCATAAAGAATTCAATGGCTTAGATTAGGGCTTGGGTACCATGGACATTTATCACCCTCAAGTTTCACTTTCCCCATACCAAGCTTAAAAATGGGATCATCGCATTCACAAGTAAAAAGTGCATCAACTTATTCATGACAATTAAATATGGAACCGGTTATTATTTGAGCAAATTGCTTGTGGGCAAATTTGTCATTTATTCAAGTGTGAAGTATAAGAAGTGTAAAATCCAAAAATAAGGAAGCACGGTTTTTAATCCTAAGTAATCCTCCCATCCATTACTTGAAAAACCGCTCACAATTAATATAAGTCCGTTTCAAGAGTAATAAGTCATTCGCCTTATGTGTAAAATCCTCATGTCATGCTTTCATAAGTAGCTACACACTCGCTAAGGAAAGAAAAATAAAACTCACGCAATAATTTACATCCGCCATCTTTTTGAGACTTTGGATCTTCAACCCCGCAACCCGTCAAGGTAATATTGGATTGGAGCAATCTATTAAATCCCCGCAACCCGTCAAGGTAATATTGGAACCCAATAGTCACTATAATTAACACCACACTGCCCCTCTTGGGAGTCTTGCATTATTATTTTTTTCTTTTTCTTTCTTCTTCTTTTTTTTTTCTTTTTTTTTCTAGCCACTCATTTTTTTTCATAAGCCGCTCTTATTTTTCTTTATTCCTCACAAAGAAATTTGCAAAGAAGAAAAGGAAAAACACCCGCTAAGTATGGAGCATGACATAAGTCTAGTACACATAAAACGTGCTAACTTAGAATCTTAAGACGTACTCATATCAACCATAAATGATTAGCCAAAAATGCATAAGAGATTAAAAACCAATTAAAACCGTTCTTGATTATTTATTAACAATTATATACATGCGAAGAAAGTAGAGATAAAGAAGAGAAGGGATTAGCCACAAGTAATTGCCATGAAGTCTATCTAGCCCTTTTACACTTGCTTCAACTCTATCATTTCCCATTCTCCACAAATTTAAAATTTCAAATAATGAAATTGGTGGATGCTTAGCCTAATAGACCAATGAAGGACTACATGGTTAAGGATACTAGCTAGAGAATGCTAAGATAAGCAAACTCGGGTTGAGTCAAAATATCCATGGCGGGCCTAATATGTCAAAGAAGTCTAAACTCGTTAAAACCATGTTTTATTATATTTTTTTTCTTTTATATATTTTTGATGAAAAACAAAAGAAGAAATATATACAATGCAAATATGTTATGCAAAAATGATTGATGCAAAAAATATGAATGCATATTTTTGTTGGCCAAAGTAGATCAAAAATTTGAAAAATGTTGAAAATTCAATTTTCCATGTTATCATGCAAGACAATGACAAGTTCTAGTTAAGGTCACTTCGATAGAAGACCCCCCTACACTTAAGCTAAACATTGTCCTCAATGTTTAAGAGCATGGAAGTATAAAAACTTCCCCTACACTTATGACAATGAATAGACTTTGCTTAACCCAAGTTAAGGAAAGGACAACTATTAGTGAAATCATGTTAAAGCACAAGGTGTCAATGAAAAATCACTAAAGTAACGAAGTGAACCGGATACAAGGGCCTCCTCCATAAGCTCTAAAGCATGAGATGAGTGAGCAACCCTACAAACAATCATGAAGACAAAAGAAGGTCTCCCCTACACTTATCTCCAAGTCTATACCTTTATTTCTAACCTACAACACTCTAAACCTAGTTATACGATGCTTGAGTTAATGAGTCTCTAGCTCGACTCGTCCCTCAATGAATTAATTCATGGGGAAAATGGGGACCTCTTGGACCATTTCAACGGAAATGTCCTCCCCAAAGTAATGTTTAACACGGTGACCATTCACTTTAAAATTTGGACCATCGGGTTGGGACAACTCAAGAGTTCCATATGGAAACACTTGAGCAATAGTGAATGGACCGGAAGCATCATCAAGCTTATCCGACCAAGAAGCTCGATGCTCTCCCACCGTTCTCTCTAAAATTCTCTTTAAACCACGATTTGTGACCTCGGTTTGACCATTTGTTTGAGGGTGATACGCGGTAGAAAGTCTATGATTCACTCCATATTTCTTCATAACTCTCGTGAATTGATCATTACAAAAGTGCGTACCACGATCACTTATGATGGCCCGAGGTACACCAAATCTAGCAAACAATTGTTTCAAAAACTTTACAACCACTCTAGCATCATTGGTAGGTAAGGCTTTAGCCTCCACCCATTTGGACACATAATCCACCGCCACAAGTATATACTTGTTTCCCTTAGAGGATGGAAAAGGTCCCATGAAATCAATTCCCCATACATCAAATATCTCACACTCTTGGATAAAATTTTGTGGCATCTCATCACGTTGTGTAATTTTTCCTTGTCTTTGACAAACATCACAAAATTTCACCATTTCTTGGGCATCTTTGTAAATGGAAGGCCAATAGTAACCCGAATCAAAGACTTTCTTGGCGGTGTAGTTAGGCCCAAAACGTCCACCCGTAGGTCCTTTATGACATGCCTCTAAGATCTTAAATGCCTCGGGCCCATCTACACACCGTCTAATGATTTGGTCCGCACATTGCCTAAAAAGATATGGATCATCCCAAAAGTAATACTTAACTTCCTTAAGAAACTTTTTCTTTTGTTGATAAGTAAGACCCTCAATAAGCACATTGCCCACAAGATAGTTTGCTATATCCGCAAACCAAGGTGTGGCATCCTCTTGGGAAGAGATAGACATGAGCTCCTCTAATGGAAAGGATTCATTGATTTCTTGGTGTGGGAAATCTCCTTGAAAAGGATGCTCAAGTCTACTCAAATGATCCGCCGCTAAATTCTCGGCCCCTTTCTTATCACGAATCTCTATCTTAAACTCTTGGAGCAACAAAACCCATCTCAAAAGCCTAGGCTTAGCATCTTGTTTTGTCATAAGATACTTGAGAGCGGAATGATCCGTATACACTATAGTTTTGGAGAGCACAAGATATGGTCTAAACTTCTCAAAAGCATATACTATAGCAAGCAACTCTTTTTCCGTGGTAGTGTAATGAAGTTGTGCACCGGTCATGGTTTTACTCGCATAGTGTATAGGTTGAAAATGCTTATTAACTCTTTGTCCTAAGAGGGCCCCCACCGCATAATCACTAGCGTCACACATAAGCTCAAAAGGTAATTCCCAATTTGGAGAAACCAAAACGGGAGCCTTAGTCAATTTTTCCTTAAGAGTCTCAAAAGAGTCTAAACAATCTTGGTTAAAAATGAAAGGAGCCTCTTTCTCCAAGAGGTGAGTCATCGGTCTAGCTATCTTAGAAAAGTCTTGTATAAAGCGCCTATAAAATCCCGCATGACCTAAGAAACTCCTCACACCTTTAACCGAGGTGGGTGGGGGAAGCTTAGCAATAACATCAATTTTGGCTCGATCAACTTCTAATCCTTTATTGGATATCTTGTGTCCTAAAACAATCCCCTCTTTCACCATAAAGTGACATTTCTCCCAATTAAGCACCAAACGTGTTTCCTCACAACGCTTAAGCATTCTCTCAAGATTGGTGAGACATGAGCTAAAGGAGTTTCCAAATACGGAAAAGTCATCCATAAAAACCTCCATGGTTTGCTCTATCATGTCATGGAAAATCGCCATCATGCACCTTTGAAACGTCCCCGGTGCATTACATAAGCCAAAAGGCATTCTCTTGTAAGCAAATGTACCGTAGGGACAAGTGAATGTGGTCTTTTCTTGATCCTTAGGGTCAATGGGAATTTGGAAATAACCCGAAAAGCCATCAAGAAAACAATAGTACTCATTTCCCGCTAAGCGTTCAAGCATTTGATCCATAAAGGGAAGCGGGAAATGGTCTTTCCTAGTTGCCTCATTGAGTTTTCTATAATCAATGCAAACTCTCCAACCGGTCACAAGTCTCGTGGGAATAAGCTCATTGTTCTCATTAGGCACCACGGTGATTCCACCCTTCTTTGGAACACAATGAACCGGGCTAACCCATGGAGAGTCGGAAATGGGGTAAATCATACCCGCATCTAAGAGCTTAATCACTTCCTTCTTAATAACCTCATGGATTTTTGGGTTAACTCTCCTTTGGTTTTGAATGGCGGGTTTATAGTCATCCTCCATAAGGATTTTGTGAGTACAAAAATGTGGATCAATTGCCCTTATGTCGGATATTTTCCATGCTAAAGCCTTCTTATGCTTCTTAAGAACTTCAATAAGTTGCTCTTTCTCATCCTCTTTCAACTCTTTAGCAATAATCACCGGTAATTGGTCTTTGCCCTCTAAGAAAGCATATTCTAAGTGGGATGGAAGGTCCTTAAGTTCAATGGGAGGTGGACTCTCTATGGAAGGTTTTACTATGGAAGGTTCCTCAATGGTAATCTCTTGTGGAAGAGGAGAAGGAATAGGGTCCTCATTGAGCAACTTTTGGATTGTAAGAATATCTTCTTCCCAATTAATGGGAGAATCATCATCACCAAGAAAGTTGGACTCAAATTCCTCCAAGAGGAAATCACTCTCTCCAAAAGGTGTTAAAGAGGGAGCAATTGAGGCCACGGTTTCAACATGGGGTATCTCATCACTAGCATTCTTACAAGCATCATGAAAGTGTTCATTACACACTTCATCTAGCACATCCACAATGTTAATAGTCTCACAAGGTCTAGACTCCTTAACCGCTTTCCTATCACAAATCTTCCCTAGCTTAAACACCACTCTCTCATCTTCTACTCTCATAATTAATTCTCCTTCCGCCACATCTATCAAGGTACGACCCGTTCTTAAAAACGGTCTACCAACAATCAAAGGCACTCTAGGATCCATGTCATAATCAACCACAACAAAGTCGGCCGGAAAGGTAAACTTATCCACACCTACAAACACATCTTCCGCTATACCTACGGGGTGAGCTATGGTTCGGTTGGCTAGTTCAAGAGTCATCCTAGTGGGAGTGAGCTCGGGAAGAGATAGTTGTTTCTAAACCGATAAAGGCATGAGATTTATGCTCGCCCCTAGATCCGCCAAAGCCATGCAATTTTCAACACCGGGAAAATTACAAGGTATCAAGAAGCGCCCCGGATCTCCAAGTTTTGTTGGTAAGGTTTTAAGTAACACCGCGGAACAATTTTCATTAAGGGATGTGTTGGGCAAATCAACCAATTTTTCTTTGTTCGAGAGCAAATCCTTGAACATCTTAGCAAACTTTGGCATATAAGCAAGAGCTTCCACAAAGGATATTGATGTTGAGTTGCTTGAACATCCTTAAGAAATTAGAGACTTGGATGTCATCCTTGTTCTTTAACTTGTCCTTTTTCAACCTTGAAGGATATGGAAGAGTAGGCTTTGGTGTAGGTGGAATAGGTGTTGTGGTGGAAGATTTGTCTTTGTTAGCTTCTTCATTGGGAAGTGTGGAAGGTAAAGGAGAAGTATGAGGTGGTTGAGAAGGTGTGTTTGAGTGAATAGGAGCATTTTGAGAAGGCAAAGTAGAA